>CAMRHE010000133.1:4482500-4981426 GCA_947044405.1 Leptodactylus fallax | reverse complement strand
GTATATAGAGGATCTGTCCTCTCTCCTTTGTGGTGTGGTATATAGAGTGGATCTGTCCTCTCCCTGTGTGGTGTAGTATATAGAGGATCTGTCCTGTATGGTGTAGTATATAGAGGATCTGTCCTCTTTCCTGTGCGGTGTGGTATATAAAGGATCTGTCCTCTCTCCTGTGCGGTGTAGTATATAGAGGATCTGTCCTATCTCCTGTGTGGTTTAGTATATAGAGGATCTGTCCTCTCTCCTGTGTGGTGTAGTATATAGAGGATCTGTCCTGTGTGGTGTAGTTTATAGAGGATCTGTCCTCGGGGGGTTGTCCTTCTCCTGTGTGGTGTAGTATATAGAGGATCTGTCCTCTCTCCTTTGTGGTGTAGTATATAGAGGATCTTCCTCTCCTTTGTGGTGTAGTATATGGAGGATCTGTCCTCTCTCTCTGTGCGGTGTAGTATATAGAGGATCTGTCCTGTGTGGTGTAGTATATAGAGGATCTGTCTTCTCTCCTGTGTGGTGTAGTATATAGAGGATCTGTCCTCTCTCTCCTGTGTGGTGTAGTATATAGAGGATCTGTCCTGTGTGGTGTAGTATATAGGGGATCCCCGTCCTGTGTGGTGTAGTATATAGAGGATCTGTCACCTCTCCTGTGTGGTGTAGTATATAGAGGATCTGTCCTCTCTCCTGTGTCGTGTAGTAAATAGAAGATCTGTCCTCTCTCCTGTGTGGTGTAGTATATAGAGGATCTGTCCTCTCTCCTGTGTGGTGTAGGATATAGAGGATCTGTCCTCTCTCCTGTGTGGTATAGTATATAGAGGATCTGTCCTCTCTCCTGTGCGGTGTAGTATATAGAGGATCTGTCCTCTCTCTCCTGTGTGGTGTAGTATATAGAGGATCTGTCCTCTGTGGTGTAGTATATAGAGGATCTGTCCTCTCTCCTGTGTGGTGTAGTATATAGAGGATCTGTCCTCTCTCCTGTGTGGTGTAGTATATAGAGGATCTCTCCTGTGTGGTGTAGTATATAGAGGGTCTTTCCTCTCTCCTGTGTGGTGTAGTATATAGAGGATCTGTCCTCTCTCCTGTGTGGTGTAGTATATAGAGGATCTGTCCTCTCTCCTGTGCGGTGTAGTATATAGAGGATCTGTCCTCTCTCCTGTGTGGTGTAGTATATAGAGGATCTGTCCTCTCTCCTGTGTGGTGTAGTATATAGAGGATCTGTCCTCTCTCCTGTGTGGTGTAGTATATAGAGGATCTGTCCCCTCTCCTGTGTGGTGTAGTATATAGAGGATCTGTCCTCTCTCCTGTGTGGTGTAGTATATAGAGGATCTGTCCTCTGTCCTGTGTGGTGTAGTATATAGAGGAGCTGTCCTCCTGTGTGGTGTAGTATATAGAGGATCTGTCTTCTCTACTGTGTGGTGTAGTATATAGAGGATCTGTCCTCTCTCCTGTGTGGTGTAGTATATAGAGGATCTGTCCTCTCTCCTGTGTGGTGTAGTATATAGAGGAGCTGTCCTCTCTCCCTGTGCGGTGTAGTATATAGAGGATCTGTCCTCTCTCCTGTGTGGTGTAGTATATAGAGGATCTGTCCTCTGTCCTGTGTGGTGTAGTATATAGAGGATCTGTCCCCTCTCCTGTGTGGTGTAGTATATAGAGGAGCTTTCCCTTCCCTGTGTGGTGTAGTATATAGAGGATCTGTCCTATCTCCTGTGTGGTGTAGTATATAGAGGATCTGTCCTCTCTCCTGTGTGGTGTAGTATATAGAGGATCTGTCTTCTCTCCTGTGTGGTGTAGTATATAGAGGATCTGTCCTCTCTCCTGTGTGGTGTAGTATATAGAGGAGCTGTCCTCTCTCCTGTGTGGTGTAGTATATAGAGGATCTGTCCTCTCTCCTGTGTGGTGTAGTATATAGAGGATCTGTCCTCTCTCCTGTGTGGTGTAGTATATAGAGGATCTGTCCCCTCTCCTGTGTGGTGTAGTATATAGAGGATCTGTCCTCTCCCCTGTGTGGTGTAGTATATAGAGGATCTGTCCTGTCTCCTGTGTGGTGTAGTATATAGAGGATCTGTCCTCTCTCCTGTGTGGTGTAGTATATAGAGGATCTGTCCTCTCTCCTGTGTGGTGTAGTATATAGAGGATCTGTCCTCTCTCCTGTGTGGTGTAGTATATAGAGGATCTGTCCTCTCTCCTGTGCGGTGTAGTATATAGAGGATCTGTCCTGTGTGGTGTAGTATATAGAGGATCTGTCCTCTCTCCTGTGTGGTGTAGTATATAGAGGATCTGTCCTCCCTGTGTGGTGTAGTATATAGAGGATCTGTCCTCTCTCCTGTGTGGTGTAGTATATAGAGGATCTGTCCTCTCTCCTGTGGTGTAGTATATAGAGGATCTTCCTCTCTCCTGTGTGGTGTAGTATATAGAGGATCTCTCCTGTGTGGTGTAGTATATAGAGGATCTGTCCTCTCTCCTGTGCGGTGGTAGTATATAGAGGATCTGTCCTCTCTCCTGTGTGGTGTAGTATATAGAGGATCTGTCCTCTCTCCTGTGTGGTGTAGTATATAGAGGATCTGTCCTCTCTCCTGTGTGGTGTAGTATATAGAGGATCTGTCCTCTCTCCTGTGTGGTGTAGTATATAGAGGATCTGTCCTCTCCCCTGTGTGGTGTAGTATATAGAGGATCTGTCCTCTCTCCTGTGTGGTGTAGTATATAGAGGATCTGTCCTCTCTCCTGTGTGGTGTAGTATATAGAGGATCTGTCCTCTCTCCTGTGTGGTGTAGTATATAGAGGATCTGTCCTCTCTCCTGTGTGGTGTAGTATATAGAGGATCTGTCCTCTCTCCTGTGTGGTGTAGTATATAGAGGATCTGTCCTCTCTCCTGTGTGGTGTAGTATATAGAGGATCTGTCCTCTCTCCTGTGTGGTGTAGTATATAGAGGATCTGTCCTCCGTGTGGTGTAGTATATAGAGGATCTGTCCTCTCTCCTGTGTGGTGTAGTATATAGAGGATCTGTCCTCTCTCCTGTGTGGTGTAGTATATAGGGGATCTGTCCTCTCTCCTGTGTGGTGTAGTATATAGAGGATCTGTCCTCTCCTGTGCGGTGTAGTATAGAGGATCTGTCCGTGTGGTGTAGTATATAGAGGATCTGTCCTCTCTCTCCTGTGTGGTGTAGTATATAGAGGATCTGTCCTCTGCTGTGTGGTGTAGTATATAGAGGATCTGTCCTCTCTCCTGTGTGGTGTAGTATATAGAGGATCTGTCCTCTCTCCTGTGTGGTGTAGTATATAGAGGATCTGTCCTCTCTCCTGTGTGGTGTAGTATATAGAGGATCTGTCCTCTCTCCTGTGTGGTGTAGTATATAGAGGATCTGTCCTCTCTCCTGTGTGGTGTAGTATATAGAGGATCTGTCCTCTCTCCTGTGTGGTGTAGTATATAGAGGATCTGTCCTCTCTCCTGTGCGGTGTAGTATATAGAGGATCTGTCCTCTCTCCTGTGTGGTGTAGTATATAGAGGATCTGTCCTGTGTGGTGTAGTATATAGAGGATCTGTCCTCTCTCCTGTGTGGTGTAGTATATAGAGGATCTGTCCTCTCTCCTGTGTGGTGTAGTATATAGAGGATCTGTCCTCTCTCCTGTGTGGTGTAGTATATAGAGGATCTGTCCTCTCTCCTGTGTGGTGTAGTATATAGAGGATCTGTCCTCTCTCCTGTGTGGTGTAGTATATAGAGGATCTGTCCTCTCTCCTGTGTGGTGTAGTATATAGAGGATCTGTCCTCTCTCCTGTGTGGTGTAGTATATAGAGGATCTGTCCTCTGTCCTGTGTGGTGTAGTATATAGAGGAGCTGTCTCTCCTCTCCTGTGTGGTGTAGTATATAGAGGATCTGTCCTCTCTCCTGTGTGGTGTCGTATATAGAGGATCTGTCCTCTGTCCTGTGTGGTGTAGTATATAGAGGATCTGTCCCCTCTCCTGTGTGGTGTAGTATATAGAGGAGCTGTCCTCTCTCCTGTGTGGTGTAGTATATAGAGGAGCTGTCCTCTCTCTGTGTGGTGTAGTATATAGAGGATCTGTCCTCTCTCCTGTGTGGTGTAGTATATAGAGGATCTGTCCTCTGTCCTGTGTGGTGTAGTATATAGAGGATCTGTCCCCTCTCCTGTGTGGTGTAGTATATAGAGGAGCTGTCCTCTCTCCTGTGTGGTGTAGTATATAGAGGATCTGTCCTCTCTCCTGTGTGGTGTAGTATATAGAGGATCTGTCTTCTCTCCTGTGTGGTGTAGTATATAGAGGAGCTGTCCTCTTCCTGTGTGGTGTAGTATATAGAGGATCTGTCCTCTCTCCTGTGTGGTGTAGTATATAGAGGATCTGTCCTCTCCTGTGTGGTGTAGTATATAGAGGATCTGTCCTCTGTCCTGTGTGGTGTAGTATATAGAGGAGCTGTCCCTCCTGTGTGGTGTAGTATATAGAGGATCTGTCCTCTCTCCTGTGTGGTGTAGTATATAGAGGATCTGTCCTCTGTCCTGTGTGGTGTAGTATATAGAGGATCTGTCCTCTCTCCTGTGTGGTGTAGTATATAGAGGATCTGTCCTCTCTCCTGTGTGGTGTAGTATATAGAGGATCTGTCCTCTCTCCTGTGTGGTGTAGTATATAGAGGATCTGTCCTCTCTCCTGTGTGGTGTAGTATATAGAGGATCTGTCCTCTCTCCTGTGTGGTGTAGTATATAGAGGATCTGTCCCCTCTCCTGTGTGGTGTAGTATATAGAGGATCTGTCCTCTCTCCTGTGTGGTGTAGTATATAGAGGATCTGTCCTCTCTCCTGTGTGGTGTAGTATATAGAGGATCTGTCCTCTCTCCTGTGTGGTGTAGTATATAGAGGATCTGTCCTCTCTCCTGTGTGGTGTAGTATATAGAGGATCTGTCCTCTCTCCTGTGTGGTGTAGTATATAGAGGATCTGTCCTCTCTCCTGTGTGGTGTAGTATATAGAGGAGCTGTCCCCTTGTGTGGTGTAGTATATAGAGGATCTGTCCTCTCTCCTGTGTGGTGTAGTATATAGAGGATCTGTCCTCTCTCCTGTGTGGTGTAGTATATAGAGGATCTGTCCTCTCTCCTGTGTGGTGTAGTATATAGAGGATCTGTCCTCTCTCCTGTGTGGTGTAGTATATAGAGGATCTGTCCTCTCTCCTGTGTGGTGTAGTATATAGAGGATCTGTCCTCTCTCCTGTGTGGGGGTCTCCTGTGTGGTGTAGTATATAGAGGATCTGTCCTCTCTCCTGTGTGGTGTAGTATATAGAGGATCTGTCCTCTCTCCTGTGTGGTGTAGTATATAGAGGATCTGTCCTCTCTCCTGTGTGGTGTAGTATATAGAGGATCTGTCCTCTCTCCTGTGTGGTGTAGTATATAGAGGATCTGTCCTCTCTCCTGTGTGGTGTAGTATATAGAGGATCTGTCCTCTCTCCTGTGTGGTGTAGTATATAGAGGATCTGTCCTCTCTCCTGTGTGGTGTAGTATATAGAGGATCTGTCCTCTCTCCTGTGTGGTGTAGTATATAGAGGATCTGTCCTCTCTCCTGTGTGGTGTAGTATATAGAGGATCTGTCCTCTCTCCTGTGTGGTGTAGTATATAGAGGATCTGTCCTCTCTCCTGTGTGGTGTAGTATATAGAGGATCTGTCCTCTCTCCTGTGTGGTGTAGTATATAGAGGATCTGTCCTCTCTCCTGTGTGGTGTAGTATATAGAGGATCTGTCCTCTCTCCTGTGTGGTGTAGTATATAGAGGATCTGTCCTCTCTCCTGTGTGGTGTAGTATATAGAGGATCTGTCCTCTCTCCTGTGTGGTGTAGTATATAGAGGATCTGTCCTCTCTCCTGTGTGGTGTAGTATATAGAGGATCTGTCCTCTCTCCTGTGTGGTGTAGTATATAGAGGATCTGTCCTCTCTCCTGTGTGGTGTAGTATATAGAGGATCTGTCCTCTCTCCTGTGTGGTGTAGTATATAGAGGATCTGTCCTCTCTCCTGTGTGGTGTAGTATATAGAGGATCTGTCCTCTCTCCTGTGTGGTGTAGTATATAGAGGATCTGTCCTCTCTCTCCTGTGTGGTGTAGTATATAGAGGATCTGTCCTGTGTGGTGTAGTATATAGAGGATCTGTCTCTCCTGTGTGGTGTAGTATATAGAGGATCTGTCCTCTCTCTCTCCTGTGTGGTGTAGTATATAGAGGATCTGTCCTCTCTCCTGTGTGGTGTAGTATATAGAGGATCTGTCCTCTCTCCTGTGTGGTGTAGTATATAGAGGATCTGTCCTCCTCCTGTGTGGTGTAGTATATAGAGGATCTGTCCTCTCTCCTGTGTGGTGTAGTATATAGAGGATCTGTCCTCTCTCCTGTGTGGTGTAGTATATAGAGGATCTGTCCTCTCTCTCCTGTGTGGTGTAGTATATAGAGGATCTGTCCTCTCTCCTGTGTGGTGTAGTATATAGAGGATCTGTCCTCTCTCCTGTGTGGTGTAGTATATAGAGGATCTGTCCTCTCTCCTGTGTGGTGTAGTATATAGAGGATCTGTCCTCTCTCTCCTGTGTGGTGTAGTATATAGAGGATCTGTCCTCTCTCCTGTGTGGTGTAGTATATAGAGGATCTGTCCTCTCTCCTGTGCGGTGTAGTATATAGAGGATCTGTCCTTCTCCTGTGTGGTGTAGTATATAGAGGATCTGTCCTCTCTCCTGTGTGGTGTAGTATATAGAGGATCTGTCCTCTCTCCTGTGTGGTGTAGTATATAGAGGATCTGTCCCCTCTCCTGTGTGGTGTAGTATATAGAGGATCTGTCCTCTCTCCTGTGTGGTGTAGTATATAGAGGATCTGTCCTCTCTCCTGTGTGGTGTAGTATATAGAGGATCTGTCCTCTCTCCTGTGTGGTGTAGTATATAGAGGATCTGTCCTCTCTCCTGTGTGGTGTAGTATATAGAGGATCTGTCCTCTCTCCTGTGTGGTGTAGTATATAGAGGATCTGTCCTCTCTCCTGTGTGGTGTAGTATATAGAGGATCTGTCCTGTTCCTCTCTGTGTGGTGTAGTATATAGAGGATCTGTCCTCTCTCCTGTGTGGTGTAGTATATAGAGGATCTGTCCTCTCTCCTGTGTGGTGTAGTATATAGAGGATCTGTCCTCTCTCCCTGTGTGGTGTAGTATATAGAGGATCTGTCCTCTCTCCTGTGTGGTGTAGTATATAGAGGATCTGTCCTGTGTGGTGTAGTATATAGAGGATCTGTCCTCTCTCCCTGTGTGGTGTAGTATATAGAGGATCTGTCCTCTCTCCTGTGTGGTGTAGTATATAGAGGATCTGTCCTGTGTGGTGTAGTATATAGAGGATCTGTCCTCTCTCCTGTGTGGTGTAGTATATAGAGGATCTGTCCTCTCTCTCTGTGGTAGTATATAGAGGATCTGTCCTCTCTCCTGTGTGGTGTAGTATATAGAGGATCTGTCCTCTCTCCTGTGTGGTGTAGTATATAGAGGATCTGTCCTCTCTCCTGTGTGGTGTAGTAGATATAGAGGATCTGTCCTCTCTCCTGTGCGGTGTGTGGTGTAGTATATAGAGGATCTGTCCTCTCCTGTGTGGTGTAGTATATAGAGGATCTGTCCTCTCTCCTGTGTGGTGTAGTATATAGAGGATCTGTCCTCTCTCCTGTGTGGTGTAGTATATAGAGGATCTGTCCTCTCTCCTGTGTGGTGTAGTATATAGAGGATCTGTCCTCTCTCCTGTGTGGTGTAGTATATAGAGGATCTGTCCTCTCTCCTGTGTGGTGTAGTATATAGAGGATCTGTCCTCTCTCCTGTGTGGTGTAGTATATAGAGGATCTGTCCCCTCTCCTGTGTGGTGTAGTATATAGAGGATCTGTCCTCTCTCCTGTGTGGTGTAGTATATAGAGGATCTGTCCTCTCTCCTGTGTGGTGTAGTATATAGAGGAGCTGTCCTCCTCCTGTGTGGTGTAGTATATAGAGGATCTGTCTTCTCTCCTGTGTGGTGTAGTATATAGAGGATCTGTCCTCTGTCCTGTGTGGTGTAGTATATAGAGGATCTGTCCCCTCTCCTGTGTGGTGTAGTATATAGAGGATTCCTGCTGTCCTGTGTGGTGTAGGATATAGAGGCGGTGTCTCCTGTGTGGTGTAGTATATAGAGGATCTGTCCTCTCTCCTGTGTGGTGTAGTATATAGAGGATCTGTCCTCTCTCCTGTGTGGTGTAGTATATAGAGGATCTGTCCTCTCTCCTGTGTGGTGTAGTATATAGAGGATCTGTCCTCTCTCCTGTGTGGTGTAGTATATAGAGGATCTGTCCTCTCTCCTGTGTGGTGTAGTATATAGAGGATCTGTCCTCTCTCCTGTGTGGTGTAGTATATAGAGGATCTGTCCTCTCTCCTGTGTGGTGTAGTATATAGAGGATCTGTCCTCTCTCCTGTGTGGTGTAGTATATAGAGGATCTGTCCTCTCTCCTGTGTGGTGTAGTATATAGAGGATCTGTCCTCTCTCCTGTGTGGTGTAGTATATAGAGGAGCTGTCCTCTCTCCTGTGTGGTGTAGTATATAGAGGATCTGTCCTCTCTCCTGTGTGGTGTAGTATATAGAGGATCTGTCCTCTCTCCTGTGTGGTGTAGTATATAGAGGATCTGTCCTCTCTCCTGTGTGGTGTAGTATATAGAGGATCTGTCCTCTCTCCTGTGTGGTGTAGTATATAGAGGATCTGTCCTCTCTCCTGTGTGGTGTAGTATATAGAGGATCTGTCCTCTCTCCTGTGTGGTGTAGTATATAGAGGATCTGTCCTCTCTCCTGTGTGGTGTAGTATATAGAGGATCTGTCCTCTCTCCTGTGTGGTGTAGTATATAGAGGATCTGTCCTCTCTCCTGTGTGGTGTAGTATATAGAGGATCTGTCCTCTCTCCTGTGTGGTGTAGTATATAGAGGATCTGTCCTCTCTCCTGTGTGGTGTAGTATATAGAGGATCTGTCCTCTCTCCTGTGTGGTGTAGTATATAGAGGATCTGTCCTCTCTCCTGTGTGGTGTAGTATATAGAGGATCTGTCCTCTCTCCTGTGTGGTGTAGTATATAGAGGATCTGTCCTCTCTCCTGTGTGGTGTAGTATATAGAGGATCTGTCCTCTCTCCTGTGTGGTGTAGTATATAGAGGATCTGTCCTCTCTCCTGTGTGGTGTAGTATATAGAGGATCTGTCTCTCTCCTGTGTGGTGTAGTATATAGAGGATCTGTCCTCTCTCCTGTGTGGTGTAGTATATAGAGGATCTGTCCTCTCTCCTGTGTGGTGTAGTATATAGAGGATCTGTCCTCTCTCCTGTGTGGTGTAGTATATAGAGGATCTGTCCTCTCTCCTGTGTGGTGTTTGGTTTCTCTCTCCTGTGTGGTGTAGTATATAGAGGATCTGTCCTCTCTCCTGTGTGGTGTAGTATATAGAGGATCTGTCCTCTCTCCTGTGTGGTGTAGTATATAGAGGATCTGTCCTCTCTCCTGTGTGGTGTAGTATATAGAGGATCTGTCCTCTTGTGTGGGGTGGGGCTCCCCCTGTGTGGTGTAGTATATAGAGGATCTGTCCTCTCTCCTGTGTGGTGTAGTATATAGAGGATCTGTCCTCTCTCCTGTGTGGTGTAGTATATAGAGGATCTGTCCTCTCTCCTGTGTGGTGTAGTATATAGAGGATCTGTCCTCTCTCCTGTGTGGTGTAGTATATAGAGGATCTGTGCTCTCTCCTGTGTGGTGTAGTATATAGAGGATCTGTCCTCTCTCCCTGTGTGGTGTAGTATATAGAGGATCTGTCCTCTCTCCTGTGTGGTGTAGTATATAGAGGATCTGTCCTCTCTCCTGTGTGGTGTAGTATATAGAGGATCTGTCCTCTCTCCTGTGTGGTGTAGTATATAGAGGATCTGTCCTCTCTCCTGTGTGGTGTAGTATATAGAGGATCTGTCCTCTCTCCTGTGTGGTGTAGTATATAGAGGATCTGTCCTCTCTCCCTGTGTGGTGTAGTATATAGAGGATCTGTCCTCTCTCCTGTGTGGTGTAGTATATAGAGGATCTGTCCTCTCTCCTGTGTGGTGTAGTATATAGAGGATCTGTCCTCTCTCCTGTGTGGTGTAGTATATAGAGGATCTGTCCTCTCTCCTGTGTGGTGTAGTATATAGAGGATCTGTCCTCTCTCCTGTGTGGTGTAGTATATAGAGGATCTGTCCTCTCCCTGTGTGGTGTAGTATATAGAGGATCTGTCCTCTCTCCTGTGTGGTGTAGTATATAGAGGATCTGTCCTCTCCCTGTGTGGTGTAGTATATAGAGGATCTGTCCTCTCTCCTGTGTGGTGTAGTATATAGAGGATCTGTCCTCTCTCCTGTGTGGTGTAGTATATAGAGGATCTGTCCTCTCTCCTGTGTGGTGTAGTATATAGAGGATCTGTCCTCTCTCCTGTGTGGTGTAGTATATAGAGGATCTGTCCTCTCTCCTGTGTGGTGTAGTATATAGAGGATCTGTCCTCTCTCCTGTGTGGTGTAGTATATAGAGGATCTGTCCTCTCTCCTGTGTGGTGTAGTATATAGAGGATCTGTCCTCTCTCCTGTGTGGTGTAGTATATAGAGGATCTGTCCTCTCTCCTGTGTGGTGTAGTATATAGAGGATCTGTCCTCTCTCCTGTGTGGTGTAGTATATAGAGGATCTGTCCTCTCTCCTGTGTGGTGTAGTATATAGAGGATCTGTCCTCTCTCCTGTGTGGTGTAGTATATAGAGGATCTGTCCTCTCTCCTGTGTGGTGTAGTATATAGAGGATCTGTCCTCTCTCCTGTGTGGTGTAGTATATAGAGGATCTGTCCTCTCTCCTGTGTGGTGTAGTATATAGAGGATCTGTCCTCTCTCCTGTGTGGTGTAGTATATAGAGGATCTGTCCTCTCTCCTGTGTGGTGTAGTATATAGAGGATCTGTCCTCTCTCCTGTGTGGTGTAGTATATAGAGGATCTGTCCTCTCTCCTGTGTGGTGTAGTATATAGAGGATCTGTCCTCTCTCCTGTGTGGTGTAGTATATAGAGGATCTGTCCTCTCTCCTGTGTGGTGTAGTATATAGAGGATCTGTCCTCTCTCCTGTGTGGTGTAGTATATAGAGGATCTGTCCTCTCTCCTGTGTGGTGTAGTATATAGAGGATCTGTCCTCTCTCCTGTGTGGTGTAGTATATAGAGGATCTGTCCTCTCTCCTGTGTGGTGTAGTATATAGAGGATCTGTCCTCTCTCCTGTGTGGTGTAGTATATAGAGGATCCTGCCTCTCCTGTGTGGTGTGGTGTATAGAGGATCTGTCCTCTCTCCTGTGTGGTGTAGTATATAGAGGATCTGTCCTCTCTCCTGTGTGGTGTAGTATATAGAGGATCTGTCCCTCCTCCTGTGTGGTGTAGTATATAGAGGATCTGTCCTCTCTCCTGTGTGGTGTAGTATATAGAGGATCTGTCCTCCGTGTGGTGTAGTATATAGAGGATCTGTCCTCTCTCCTGTGTGGTGTAGTATATAGAGGATCTGTCCTCTCTCCTGTGTGGTGTAGTATATAGAGGATCTGTCCTCTCCCTGTGTGGTGTAGTATATAGAGGATCTGTCCTCTCTCCTGTGTGGTGTAGTATATAGAGGATCTGTCCTCTCTCCTGTGTGGTGTAGTATATAGAGGATCTGTCCTCTCTCCTGTGTGGTGTAGTATATAGAGGATCTGTCCTCTCTCCTGTGTGGTGTAGTATATAGAGGATCTGTCCTCTCCTGTGTGGTGTAGTATATAGAGGATCTGTCCTCTCTCCTGTGTGGTGTAGTATATAGAGGATCTGTCCTCTCTCCTGTGTGGTGTAGTATATAGAGGATCTGTCCTCTCTCCTGTGTGGTGTAGTATATAGAGGATCTGTCCTCTCCCTGTGTGGTGTAGTATATAGAGGATCTGTCCTCTCTCCTGTGTGGTGTAGTATATAGAGGATCTGTCCTCTCTCCTGTGTGGTGTAGTATATAGAGGATCTGTCCTCTCTCCTGTGTGGTGTAGTATATAGAGGATCTGTCCTGTGTGGTGTAGTATATAGAGGATCTGTCCTCTCTCCTGTGTGGTGTAGTATATAGAGGATCTGTCCTCTCTGTGTGGTGTAGTATATAGAGGATCTGTCCTCTCTCCTGTGTGGTGTAGTATATAGAGGATCTGTCCTCTCTCCTGTGTGGTGTAGTATATAGAGGATCTGTCCTCTCTCCTGTGTGGTGTAGTATATAGAGGATCTGTCCTCTCTCCTGTGTGGTGTAGTATATAGAGGATCTGTCCTCTCTCCTGTGTGGTGTAGTATATAGAGGATCTGTCCTCTCCTGTGTGGTGTAGTATATAGAGGATCTGTCCTCTCTCCTGTGTGGTGTAGTATATAGAGGATCTGTCCTCTCTCTCCTGTGTGGTGTAGTATATAGAGGATCTGTCCTCTCTCCTGTGTGGTGTAGTATATAGAGGATCTGTCCTCTCTCCTGTGTGGTGTAGTGATATAGAGGATCTCTTCTCCTGTGTGGTGTAGTATATAGAGGATCTGTCCCTCTCCTGTGTGGTGTAGTATATAGAGGATCTGTCCTCTCTCCTGTGTGGTGTAGTATATAGAGGATCTGTCTTCTCTCCTGTGTGGTGTAGTATATAGAGGATCTGTCCTCTCTCCTGTGTGGTGTAGTATATAGAGGATCTGTCCTCTCTCCTGTGTGGTGTAGTATATAGAGGATCTGTCCTCCTCCTGTGTGGTGTAGTATATAGAGGATCTGTCCTCTCTCCTGTGTGGTGTAGTATATAGAGGATCTGTCCTCTCTCCTGTGTGGTGTAGTATATAGAGGATCTGTCCTCTCTCCTGTGTGGTGTAGTATATAGAGGATCTGTCCTCTCTCCTGTGTGGTGTAGTATATAGAGGATCTGTCCTCTCTCCTGTGTGGTGTAGTATATAGAGGATCTGTCCTCTCTCCTGTGTGGTGTAGTATATAGAGGATCTGTCCTCTCTCCTGTGTGGTGTAGTATATAGAGGATCTGTCCTCTCTCCTGTGTGGTGTAGTATATAGAGGATCTGTCCTGTGTGGTGTAGTATATAGAGGATCTGTCCTCTCTCCTGTGTGGTGTAGTATATAGAGGATCTGTCCTCTCTCCTGTGTGGTGTAGTATATAGAGGATCTGTCCTCTCTCCTGTGTGGTGTAGTATATAGAGGATCTGTCCTCTCTCCTGTGTGGTGTAGTATATAGAGGATCTGTCCTCTCTCCTGTGTGGTGTAGTATATAGAGGATCTGTCGTCTCTGTGTGGTGTGAGTATATAGAGGAGCTGTCCTCTCTCCTGTGTGGTGTAGTATATAGAGGATCTGTCCTCTCTCCTGTGTGGTGTAGTATATAGAGGATCTGTCCCCTCTCCTGTGTGGTGTAGTATATAGAGGATCTGTCCTCTCTCTCCTGTGTGGTGTAGTATATAGAGGATCTGTCCTCCGTGTGGTGTAGTATATAGAGGATCTGTCCTGTGTGGTGTAGTATATAGAGGATCTGTCCTCTCTCCTGTGTGGTGTAGTATATAGAGGATCTGTCCTCTCTCCTGTGTGGTGTAGTATATAGAGGATCTGTCCTCTCTCCTGTGTGGTGTAGTATATAGAGGAGCTGTCCTCTCTCCTCGTGTGGTGTAGTATATAGAGGATCTGTCCTCTCTCCTGTGTGGTGTAGTATATAGAGGATCTGTCCTCTCTCCTGTGTGGTGTAGTATATAGAGGATCTGTCCTCTCTCCTGTGTGGTGTAGTATATAGAGGATCTGTCCTCTCTCCTGTGTGGTGTAGTATATAGAGGATCTGTCCTCTCTCCTGTGTGGTGTAGTATATAGAGGATCTGTCCTCTCTCCTGTGTGGTGTAGTATATAGAGGATCTGTCCTCTCTCCTGTGTGGTGTAGTATATAGAGGATCTGTCCTCTCTCCTGTGTGGTGTAGTATATAGAGGATCTCCTCCTCTCCTGTGTGGTGTAGTATATAGAGGATCTGTCCTCTCTCCTGTGTGGTGTAGTATATAGAGGATCTGTCCTCTCTCCTGTGTGGTGTAGTATATAGGGATCTCTCCGTGGGTGTGTAGAGGATCTCCTCTCCTGTGTGGTGTAGTATATAGAGGATCTGTCCTCTCTCCTGTGTGGTGTAGTATATAGAGGATCTGTCCTCTCTCCTGTGTGGTGTAGTATATAGAGGATCTGTCCTCTCTCCTGTGTGGTGTAGTATATAGAGGATCTGTCCTCTCTCCTGTGTGGTGTAGTATATAGAGGATCTGTCCTCTCTCCTGTGTGGTGTAGTATATAGAGGATCTGTCCTCTCTCCTGTGTGGTGTAGTATATAGAGGATCTGTCCTCTCCCTGTGTGGTGTAGTATATAGAGGATCTGTCCTGTGTGGTGTAGTATATAGAGGATCTGTCCTCTCTCCTGTGTGGTGTAGTATATAGAGGATCTGTCCTGTGTGGTGTAGTATATAGAGGATCTGTCCTGTGCTGTGTGGTGTAGTTATAGAGGATCTGTCCTCTCTCCTGTGTGGTGTAGTATATAGAGGATCTGTCTTCTCTCCCTGTGTGGTGTAGTATATAGAGGATCTGTCCTCTCTCCTGTGTGGTGTAGTATATAGAGGATCTGTCCTGTGTGGTGTAGTATATAGAGGATCTGTCCTCTCTCCTGTGTGGTGTAGTATATAGAGGATCTGTCCTCTCTCCTGTGTGGTGTAGTATATAAGAGGATCTGTCCTCTCTCCTGTGTGGTGTAGTATATAGAGGATCTGTCCTCTCTCCTGTGTGGTGTAGTATATAGAGGATCTGTCCTGTGTGGTGTAGTATATAGAGGATCTGTCCTCTCTCCTGTGTGGTGTAGTATATAGAGGATCTGTCCTCTCTCCTGTGTGGTGTAGTATATAGAGGATCTGTCCTCTCTCCTGTGTGGTGTAGTATATAGAGGATCTGTCCTCTCCTGTGTGGTGTAGTATATAGAGGATCTGTCCTCTGTCCCGTGTGGTGTAGTATATAGATGATCTGTCCTCTGTCCTGTGTGGTGTAGTATATAGAGGAGCTGTCCTCTCTCCTGTGTGGTGTAGTATATAGAGGATCTGTCCTCTCTCCTGTGTGGTGTAGTATATAGAGGATCTGTCCTGTGTGGTGTAGTATATAGAGGATCTGTCCTCTCTCCTGTGTGGTGTAGTATATAGAGGATCTGTCCTCTCTCCTGTGTGGTGTAGTATATAGAGGATCTGTCCTCTCTCCCTGTGTGGTGTAGTATATAGAGGATCTGTCCTCTCTCCTGTGTGGTGTAGTATATAGAGGATCTGTCCTGTGTGGTGTAGTATATAGAGGATCTGTCCTGTCTCCTGTGTGGTGTAGTATATAGAGGATCTGTCCTCTCTCCTGTGTGGTGTAGTATATAGAGGATCTGTCCTGTGTGGTGTAGTATATAGAGGATCTGTCCTCTCTCCTGTGTGGTGTAGTATATAGAGGATCTGTCCTGTGTGGTGTAGTATATAGAGGATCTGTCCTCTCCTGTGTGGTGTAGTATATAGAGGATCTGTCCTCTCTCCTGTGTGGTGTAGTATATAGAGGATCTGTCCTCTCTCCTGTGTGGTGTAGTATATAGAGGATCTGTCCTCTCTCCGTCCTGTGTGGTGTAGTATATAGAGGATCTGTCCTCTCTCCTGTGTGGTGTAGTATATAGAGGATCTGTCCTCTCTCCTGTGTGGTGTAGTATATAGAGGATCTGTCCTCTCTCCTGTGTGGTGTAGTATATAGAGGATCTGTCCTCTCTCCTGTGTGGTGTAGTATATAGAGGATCTGTCCTCTCTCCTGTGTGGTGTAGTATATAGAGGATCTGTCCTCTCTCCTGTGTGGTGTAGTATATAGAGGATCTGTCCTCTCTCCTGTGTGGTGTAGTATATAGAGGATCTGTCCTCTCTCCTGTGTGGTGTAGTATATAGAGGATCTGTCCTCTCTCCTGTGTGGTGTAGTATATAGAGGATCTGTCCTCTCTCCTGTGTGGTGTAGTATATAGAGGATCTGTCCTCTCTCCTGTGTGGTGTAGTATATAGAGGGTCTGTCCTCTCTCCTGTGTGGTGTAGTATATAGAGGATCTGTCCTCTCTCCTGTGTGGTGTAGTATATAGAGGATCTGTCCTCTCTCCTGTGTGGTGTAGTATATAGAGGATCTGTCCTCTCTCCTGTGTGGTGTAGTATATAGAGGAGCTGTCCTCTCTCCTGTGTGGTGTAGTATATAGAGGATCTGTCCTCTCCCCTGTGTGGTGTAGTATATAGAGGATCTGTCCTCTCTCCTGTGTGGTGTAGTATATAGAGGATCTGTCCTCTCTCCTGTGTGGTGTAGTATATAGAGGATCTGTCCTCTCTCCTGTGTGGTGTAGTATATAGAGGATCTGTCCTCCCTCCTGTGTGGTGTAGTATATAGAGGATCTGTCCTCTCTCCTGTGTGGTGTAGTATATAGAGGATCTGTCCTCTCTCCTGTGTGGTGTAGTATATAGAGGATCTGTCCTCTCTCCTGTGTGGTGTAGTATATAGAGGATCTGTCTCTCTCCTGTGTGGTGTAGTATATAGGGGATCCGTGCTCTCTCCTGTGTGGTGTAGTATATAGAGGATCTGTCCTCTCTCCTGTGTGGTGTAGTATATAGAGGATCTGTCCTCTCCCTGTGTGGTGTAGTATATAGAGGATCTGTCCTCTCTCTCCTGTGTGGTGTAGTATATAGAGGATCTGTCCTCTCTCCTGTGTGGTGTAGTATATAGAGGATCTGTCCTGTGTGGTGTAGTATATAGAGGATCTGTCCTCTCTCCTGTGCTGGTGTGGTATATAGAGGATCTGTCCTCTCTCCTGTGTCGTGTAGTATATAGAGGATCTGTCCTCTCTCCTGTGTGGTGTAGTATATAGAGGATCTGTCCTCTCTCCTGTGTGGTGTAGTATATAGAGGATCTGTCCTCTCTCCTGTGTGGTGTAGTATATAGAGGATCTGTCCTCTCTCCTGTGTGGTGTAGTATATAGAGGATCTGTCCTCTCTCTCCTGTGTGGTGTAGTATATAGAGGATCTGTCCTGTGTGGTGTAGTATATAGAGGATCTGTCCTCTCTCCTGTGCGGTGTAGTATATAGAGGATCTGTCCTCTCCCTGTGTGGTGTAGTATATAGAGGATCTGTCTTCACTCCTGTGTGGTGTAGTATATAGAGGATCTGTCCTCTCTCTCCTGTGTGGTGTAGTATATAGAGGATCTGTCCTCTCTCCTGTGTGGTGTAGTATATAGGGGATCTGTCCCCTCTCCTGTGTGGTGTAGTATATAGAGGATCTGTCCTCTCTCCTGTGTGGTGTAGTATATAGAGGATCTGTCCTCTCTCCTGTGTGGTGTAGTATATAGAGGATCTGTCCTCTCTCCTGTGTGGTGTAGTATATAGAGGATCTGTCCTCTCTCCTGTGTGGTGTAGGATATAGAGGATCTGTCCTCTCTCCTGTGTGGTATAGTATATAGAGGATCTGTCCTCTCTCCTGTGCGGTGTAGTATATAGAGGATCTGTCCTCTCTCTCCTGTGTGGTGTAGTATATAGAGGATCTGTCCTGTGTGGTGTAGTATATAGAGGATCTGTCCTCTCTCCTGTGTGGTGTAGTATATAGAGGATCTGTCCTGTGTGGTGTAGTATATAGAGGATCTGTCCTCTTTCCTGGGTAGTGTAGTATATAGAGGATCTGTCCTCTCTCCTGTGTGGTGTAGTATATAGAGGATCTGTCCTCTCTCCTGTGTGGTGTAGTATATAGAGGATCTCTCCTGTGTGGTATAATATATAGAGGGTCTGTCCTCTCTCCTGCGTGGTGTAGTATATAGAGGATCTGTCCTCTCTCCTGTGTGGTGTAGTATATAGAGGATCTGTCCTCTCTCCTGTGTGGTGTAGTATATAGAGGATCTGTCCTCTCTCCTGTGTGGTGTAGTATATAGAGGATCTGTCCTCTCTCCTGTGTGGTGTAGTATATAGAGGATCTGTCCTCTCTCCTGTGTGGTGTAGTATATAGAGGATCTGTCCTGTGTGGTGTAGTTTATAGAGGATCTGTCCTCTCTCCTGTGTGGTGTAGTATATAGAGGATCTGTCCTCTCTCCTTCGTGGTGTAGTATATAGAGGATCTCTCCTTTGTGGTGTAGTATATAGAGGATCTGTCCTCTCTCCTGTGCGGTGTAGTATATAGAGGATCTGTCCTGTGTGGTGTAGTATATAGAGGATCTGTCGTCTCTCCTGTGTGGTGTAGTATATAGAGGATCTGTCCTGTGTGGTGTAGTATATAGGGGATCCGTCCTGTGTGGTGTAGTATATAGAGGATCTGTCACCTCTCCTGTGCGGTGTAGTATATAGAGGATCTGTCCTGTGTGGTGTAGTATATAGAGGATCTGTCCTCTCTCTCCTGTGTGGTGTAGTATATAGAGGATCTGTCCTGTGTGGTGTAGTATATAGGGGATCCGTCCTGTGTGGTGTAGTATATAGAGGATCTGTCACCTCTCCTGTGTGGTGTAGTATATAGAGGATCTGTCCTCTCTCCTGTGTCGTGTAGTATATAGAGGATCTGTCCTCTCTCCTGTGTGGTGTAGTATATAGAGGATCTGTCCTCTCTCCTGTGTGGTGTAGGATATAGAGGATCTGTCCTCTCTCCTGTGTGGTATAGTATATAGAGGATCTGTCCTCTCTCCTGTGCGGTGTAGTATATAGAGGATCTGTCCTCTCTCTCCTGTGTGGTGTAGTATATAGAGGATCTGTCCTGTGTGGTGTAGTATATAGAGGATCTGTCCTCTCTCCTGTGTGGTGTAGTATATAGAGGATCTGTCCTCTCTCCTGTGTGGTGTAGTATATAGAGGATCTGTCCTCTCTCCTGTGTGGTGTAGTATATAGAGGATCTGTCCCCTCTCCTGTGTGGTGTAGTATATAGAGGATCTGTCCTCTCTCCTGTGTGGTGTAGTATATAGAGGATCTGTCCTCTCTCCTGTGTGGTGTAGTATATAGAGGGGCTGTCCTCTCTCCTGTGTGGTGTAGTATATAGAGGATCTGTCCTCTCTCCTGTGTGGTGTAGTATATAGAGGATCTGTCCTCTGTCCTGTGTGGTGTAGTATATAGAGGATCTGTCCCCTCTCCTGTGTGGTGTAGTATATAGAGGAGCTGTCCTGTCTCCTGTGTGGTGTAGTATATAGAGGATCTGTCTTCTCTCCTGTGTGGTGTAGTATATAGAGGATCTGTCCCCTCTCCTGTGTGGTGTAGTATATAGAGGATCTGTCCTCTCTCCTGTGTGGTGTAGTATATAGAGGATCTGTCCTCTGTCCTGTGTGGTGTAGTATATAGAGGAGCTGTCCTGTGTGGTGTAGTATATAGAGGATCTGTCTTCTCTCCTGTGTGGTGTAGTATATAGAGGATCTGTCCTCTGTCCTGTGTGGTGTAGTATATAGAGGATCTGTCCCCTCTCCTGTGTGGTGTAGTATATAGAGGAGCTGTCCTGTGCCCTGTGTGGTGTAGTATATAGAGGATCTGTCCTGTCTCCTGTGTGGTGTAGTATATAGAGGATCTGTCCTCTCTCCTGTGTGGTGTAGTATATAGAGGATCTGTCCTCTCTCCTGTGTGGTGTAGTATATAGAGGATCTGTCCTCTCTCCTGTGTGGTGTAGTATATAGAGGATCTGTCCTGTGCGGTGTAGTATATAGAGGATCTGTCCTGTGGTGTGTGGGCTCTCCTGTGTGGTGTAGTATATAGAGGATCTGTCCTCTGTCCTGTGTGGTGTAGTATATAGAGGATCTGTCCTCTCTCCTGTGTGGTGTAGTATATAGAGGATCTGTCCTCTCTCCTGTGTGGTGTAGTATATAGAGGATCTGTCCTGTCTCCTGTGTGGTGTAGTATATAGAGGATCTGTCCTCTCTCCTGTGTGGTGTAGTATATAGAGGATCTGTCCTCTCTCCTGTGTGGTGTAGTATATAGAGGATCTGTCCTCTCTCCTGTGTGGTGTAGTATATAGAGGATCTCTCCTGTGTGGTGTAGTATATAGAGGATCTGTCCTGTGTGGTGTAGTATATAGAGGATCTGTCCTCTCTCCTGTGCGGTGTAGTATATAGAGGATCTGTCCTCTCTCCTGTGCGGTGTAGTATATAGAGGATCTGTCCTGTGCGGTGTAGTATATAGAGGATCTGTCCCCTCTCCTGTGTGGTGTAGTATATAGAGGATCTGTCCTCTCCCCTGTGTGGTGTAGTATATAGAGGATCTCTGTGTGTCCTGTGCTCCTGGGTGGTGTAGTATATAGAGGATCTGTCCTCTCTCCTGTGTGGTGTAGTATATAGAGGATCTCTCCTGTGTGGTGTAGTATATAGAGGATCTGTCCTGTCTCCTGTGTGGTGTAGTATACAGAGGATCTGTCCTCTCTCCTGTGCGGTGTAGTATATAGAGGATCTGTCCTGTGTGGTGTAGTATATAGAGGATCTGTCCTCTCTCCTGTGTGGTGTAGTATATAGAGGATCTGTCCTCTCTCCTGTGCGTTGTAGTATATAGAGGATCTGTCCTGTGTGGTGTAGTATATAGAGGATCTGTCCTCTCTCCTGTGTGGTGTAGTATATAGAGGATCTGTCCTCTCTCCTGGGTGGCGTAGTATATAGAGGATCTGTCCTCTCCCCTGTGTGGTGTAGTATATAGAGGATCTGTCCTCTCTCCTGGGTGGTGTAGTATATAGAGGATCTGTCCTCTCTCCTGTGTGGTGTAGTATACAGAGGATCTTCCTCTCTCTCCTGTGTGGTGTAGTATATAGAGGATCTGTCCTCTCTCCTGTGTGGTGTAGTATACAGAGGATCTGTCCTCTCTCCTGTGTGGTGTAGTATATAGAGGATCTGTCCTCTCTCCTGGGTGTAGTATATAGAGGATCTGTCCTCTCCCCCTGTGTGGTGTAGTATATAGAGGATCTTCCGCTCTCTCCTGTGTGGTGTAGTATATAGAAGGATCTGTCCTCTCTCCTGTGTGGTGTAGTATATAGAGGATCTGTCCTCTCTCTCCTGTGTGGTGTAGTATATAGAGGATCTGTCCTCTCTCCTGTGGGTGGTAGTATATAGAGGATCTGTCCTGTGTGGTGTAGTATATAGAGGATCTGTCCTCTCTC
This sequence comes from Leptodactylus fallax, assembly GCA_947044405.1. NCBI lineage: Eukaryota > Metazoa > Chordata > Amphibia > Anura > Leptodactylidae > Leptodactylus > Leptodactylus fallax. The sequence continues at coordinate 4,960,311 of CAMRHE010000133.1, read as the reverse complement.
CTGTGGGTGTGTTATAGGGGATCTGTCCTGTGTGGTGTAGTATATAGAGGATCTGTCCTCTCTCCTGGGTAGTGTAGTATATAGAGGATCTGTCCTCTCTCTCCTGTGTGGTGTAGTATATAGAGGATCTGTCCTCTCTCCTGTGCGGTGTAGTATATAGAGGATCTGTCCTCTCTCCTGTGTGGTGTAGTATATAGAGGATCTTTCCTCTCTCCTGTGTGGTGTAGTATATAGAGGATCTGTCCTCTCTCCTGTGTGGTGTAGTATATAGAGGATCTGTCCTCTCTCCTGTGTGGTGTAGTATATAGAGGATCTGTCCTCTCTCCTGTGTGGTGTAGTATATAGAGGATCTGTCAGCTCTCGGGTATGTGACATAGTAACCATTTGGCTAGGGCTACATTCATTTCCTTTAGGTTTACAGGGTGACAAGGTAACCTTTGCTCATACAATGGGAATTATGGTCATAGCTGCCATGTAGCCATAGCCTATAATATGCAGTTTATATGTCATCACATGGAGTCATTACGAGTGTGGCATGCCATGTTTTATTTTTCCTGCAGATTCACATGCAATCTAAGAAAACCTCTTATGTGTGTATGATGCTCTACCTGTATGAGCCAGAACCAGAGACTAAAGTCTTCATCTTAACCAGGGAACTTTAATGACCTCGTAATATATAAATGGCTCTAGAAGATAAATGGCCTGCCACTGTTTCCAGGCTTTGTTCCCTAGATGAGTTTCACTGGGGCACAGAACGCACTTATGATAGAAATAGATGAGCCGTGCAGAGAGGTTACCAAAGGTAATAAACTTGTTTCTAGAGCACAAGGGATCAAAACACGGCAGAGAAATTACACCTGCTGCATCTGACCTAGAGGATCTCATGGCATAATCGTATTCTAGATCTATATTATGTGGAACTCTGTCTTTCATCAAACTTCTGGAGCCATTCTATGTGGAGGAACCCCATCTATCATCACATTCTGGATCCATACTGTGTGGAAGAACCCTGTCTGTCATCACATTCTGGAGCTCTACATTGTGGAAGAGCCCCATCTATCATCACATTCTGGAGCTTTACTTTAAATTGCTAGATTTGCCTACAGACAGTTCTCTCCTGGAGTCGGTGTCCAATGTCTCCCCTTTAGCCATGACTGACAATTTTCTGTTTGTTTCTAGTCAAATCTGGCAAGACCCCGGCACCACCTATGTATAGATAACACAGAGTGCACCATTCACAATAGATGGTGGTCAAAAATCACCTTCTCCTCCTTCCTTAACGTTTCTGCACAGAGCATGCCCGCAACACCTCTGTATGCCCACAACACCCTCCCATAAGAGTCAATAGGCTAATAAGGAGTTTTATGGTAACTGGCACAGCCATAAATGCCCCAGAAACAGGGTAAAATAGACCAGCAGGTTTTTTCTGGATCTGACAAAACCCAAGAGATCGGCCATTTTGTAGTCATGTGATCTGTCATGTGATTACCGGATTCAATACATGAATAATATCACCTTTCCTTTTCGGTAAATTTATCCTGCCCCACACAGCCATCACCACCGTAAAATGACTGATTCAATGCAATTTTTGCCTGATAAATGTAGTCACTCCTAGTCACCGGCCCATCATTAGTCATCCACTCCTTCTTGGTAATCTCCTTTTCCTTGGCTTCTTCTCCCAACCGGCTTCTTCTCAGGAGATGCCCCATAGCTATCAATATTGTTAAAAAGAAGCTCACCTGTCAATTTCTGCAGTTTAGCTGACATGCCATAGAGTAAGCAGCTTATGCAGCCCAATGATGAGCAGGGAAGAGGATTCATTGCATAAAGAGGTTCTGCAGCATCTGGAGTGTTATAAATTGCAATAGCCAGACTGCTGAAAACCCTTACAGTATATCTGCTGCAGCAGTTTCCCAAGCACTTAGGTTACAATCTTTGTCAGTGAGGCAATTTCTCAAGAAATCCTTTGTCCTGGGCACTTAGACAAGTTTTACGAAGGTTTAATTTCAGATTGAACTTGTTTGGTCTGAACGAAAAATGCTATTATTATACTCTGGGGACTGTTCAGACCTGAAATTATAATAAGGAATGGTGCAGGAAAAGTGCGGAAAAATTACAAACACTCAGACTCACCTTTCAGCTCTCCCCTGTGACATCAGGGGCCCTGGTTCACCACTGAAGCCCATTCAAGTCGTTGACGTCATGACTCTTTGATGTCCCCCATGTGACTACTGAGGCCCAATCACAGGCCTCATTGGTGACCAAAGGCAAATTGCAGGAGCTGGCTGATAACAGAGAGCAGTAGAACTAGCTGCTTAAATCTTATACAGCACTGATACCCAAACGCCTTCACCAGAACCAGAAGTCAGATGTACTTGTGCTGAATTTGGGGTCCAAGTTATCACCACAGAAACTGGTATAAGAAATAAATGCTCCACTAACTAAGGTCTAACAAGAACCCCCAATAAACTTACAAGGCAGATCAGAATCTGGAGGACAAATCAGGAGAGTGACTGTCCAGTCCAAAAGACAGTCTGAGAGGTAATGTCAGAGCCAAAGTCAGGAGGCAAACAGTTTTTCAATATCAAGTTAACAGTCGGTTCCTAGAGGTCATGTCAGAACCAAAATCAGGAGACAAGCGGATTTCCAGTATCAAGCCAAGGGTCAGTTCCTAGAGGTCACGTCAGAACCAAAATCAGGAGACAAGCGGATTTCCAGTATCAAGCCAAGGGTCTAAATTTAGCAGTGCAGCAAAAACAATCAGGTAATGAAAGCCAAACTAGGTACAACCAAATAGAATGCACCTGGCAGAGGAGGAAGAGGGTTTAAATATCTCTAGCTAGATATCCCTAGGGTTTTAATATCACATCTAAGCTGCTAAGTGGATAAGCCTAAGAGAAGTGCTTGAGTAATGGGGGTCTGACCGAGCTATCATGAAAATAAGGGCCTGAAATTTCCATGTCCCATGTGAATGATGCAAAGGTGATCATGTGTGGTCACCTCTCCGTTCACTTCTATGGGGGCACGATCTGCAGCAGTCCTAATGAAGTGTTGCCATGCATGTGCTATATTCACATGGAGCACTCATGGGAATTTGCGAGCCCCCATTTCTGTGATTCTTTGTGGTCCCAGCTGGTGGATTCTCAGCAATAAGAAACTTATCCTCTATCCTGTGGGTAGCTAAATGCCATTGTTGTGGACACCCCTTTAAGTGACCTCTAATATCCATATAATATACAATCTATATCCTAATATATGTATCATATTACTATATAGATGTTTTACAATGTTACTACTTTTTATACATAAAGTCTGCAGGTAAATTCTTTTTCCCCGCTTTGCTCGGTACCATAATTAGTAACGCCAAGGATTTTGTCGTCATGGAAACACCGTTGCCCCCACAGTACAGCATTTCTCGATCTTGACTACAATATCCTCCGTATTTCCATAGAAACTCCCATGGTGCACACACTGTGAAGGAAATGCTGTAGGTAAGCTGAGTGGAAATCGACTAATCCATTGTTCTATCCAATGATGCCTTATAGTGGAGCTTCGTACATTATTCTGGACTCCCGCTGCATGAGTTAAAGGGCAATTTCATTCATAAAATTTTTCAAGTCATTTAGGTCAATAGGGGGCAGTATTACTACCGTAGTTAGTGTCGGTAAAGATATTCTACTGATTGGATGGATTTGACAACCACTTTACCTAATACAGGTCACGTCTCCTCTCCCGCTCCTTAACAGCTTGTACAAAATGCATTACCAGCAGGGGACGATAGGAAGAACAGAAAAAAAAAAAATTCCCGCAGAGAAATTTGTATTAAATGTATACATGATGGGAGCATCTTGCAGGATAAAAAGGTATCTAGCAAAATGTATCTTATAATAATTTTACCATTGAAATTAACCACTTAAAGAGGGCCTCTGACCACCTCTAAATGTCACATCTTTCAGTAGGTGGCGCTCCACTGACTCCAGCACAGTTGGAATTTTTTCTCTAGCCCCCACCATTCCTGAGCAATCAGTGCAGGTAGCATCAGCACCCAATACAGTGCTGGCCAAAAGTATTAGCACCCCTGCAATTCTGTCAGATAATACTCAATTTCTTCCAGAAAATGATTGCAATCACAAATGCTTTGGTAATAATATCTTCATTTAATTTGTCTTCAATGGAAAACCACAAAAAGAATTGTCAAAAAGCCAAATTGGATATAATTCCACACCAAACATAAAAAAGGGGGTGGATAAAAGTATTGGCACCCTTTGAAAAATCAGGTGATGCTTCTCTAATTTGTGTAATTAACAGCACCTGTTACTTACCTGTGGCACATAACAGGTGGTGGCAATAACTAAATCACACTTGCAGCCAGTTGAAATGGATTAAAGTTGACTCAACCTCTGTCCTGTGTCCTTGTGTGTACCACATTGAGCATGGAGAAAAGAAAGAAGACCAAAGAACTGTCTGAGGACTTGAGAAGCAAAATTGTGAGGAAGCATGAGCAATCTCAAGGCTACAAGTCCATCTCCAAAGACCTGAATGTTCCTGTGTCTACCGTGCGCAGTGTCATCAAGAAGTTTAAAGCCCATGGCACTGTGGCTAACCTCCCTAGATGTGGACGGAAAAGAAAAATTGACGAGAGATTTCAACGAAAGATTGTGCAGATGGTGGCTAAAGAACCTCGACTAACATCCAAACAAGTTCTAGCTGCCCTGCAGTCCGAGGGTACAACAGTGTCAACCCGTACTATCCATCGGCGTCTGAATGAAAAGGGACTCTATGGTAGGATACCCAGGAAGACCCCACTTCTGACCCAGAGACATAAAAAAGCCAGGCTGGAGTTTGCCAAAACTTACCTGAGAGAGCCAAAAACTTTTTGGAAGAATGTTCTCTGGTCAGATGAGACAAAAGTAGAGCTTTTTGGGAAAAGGCATCAACATAGAGTTTACAGGAAAAAAAAAGAGGCCTTCAAAGAAAAGAACACGGTCCCTACAGTCAAACATGGCGGAGGTTCCCTGATGTTTTGGGGTTGCTTTGCTGCCTCTGGCACTGGACTGCTTGACCGTGTGCATGGCATTATGAAGTCTGCAGCATAATGTAGGGCCCAGTGTGAGAAAGCTGGGTCTCCCTCAGAGGTCATGGGTCTTCCAGCAGGACAATGACCCAAAACACACTTCAAAAAGCACTAGAAAATGGTTTGAGAGAAAGCACTGGAGACTTCTAAAGTGGCCAGCAATGAGTCCAGACCTGAATCCCATAGAACACCTGTGGAGAGATCTCAAAATGGCAGTTTGGAGAAGGCGCCCTTCACATCTCAGGGACCTGGAGAAATTCCAGCAGAGCATTGTAAGAAACTCATTGATGGTTACCGGAAGCGGTTGTTCGCAGTTATTTTGTCTAAAGGTTGTGCTACCAAGTATTAGGCTGAGGGTGCCAATACCTTTGTCCGGCCCATTTTTGGAGTTTTGTGTAAAATGATCAATGATTTGACTTTTTTTTTTCATTCTCTTTTGTGTTTTTTCATTGCAAGCAAAATAAATGAAGATATTATTACCAAAGCATTTGTGATTGCAATCATTTTCTGGAAGAAATTGAGTATTATCTGACAGAATTGCAGGGGTGCCAATACTTTTGGCCAGCACTGTATGATAATTATTATATCTATTGTCATGTGGGTGGTCCTAGACTGGAGCAGATACTCTGAAACTACCCACCTGACAGTAGAGAGCCTAATCAGCATATTGGGTGCTGAATCTAACTAAAATGATTCCTCCAGAATGGTGCAGGCAATAGAAAATATTCACTGAGGGGACAGACAATTCACTGAGTTGGGCATACTGAGATTTTTTTCCCCTGGCCCCCACCATTCCTGAGCAATCGATACTGGTATTTTCAGCACCCAATATGCAAATTAGGCTATTTACAGTCAGGTGGGTGGTCCTGAAGAACGCTGTATGTAGTGTTCTTCCAGTGTTCTTCACCGTTGTGACCTAAGGGTAGCGCCGCCTAGAGGAGGCAGCGGAGGGCGGCCAGGACAGGAGCGAGGACAGTTGAGCTAAAATTATCAGCAGCTGCTTATTGCAATGACACAAGTAGCTGCCGATTTTAAAAAAAGCCGTCACCCAGTTTATTCCACGAGGCGCTGCCTAAGGCCTTCACATCAGGTCGCCTCATGGAAATTCCAACTGTGCCAGAATCAGTGGAGTGACGTCTATTGAAGGATGGAGTTTGTGGGGTTGGTGATTGGTCTGTATACCCAGTGCGCATTCAGTGCAGTGCTGAAACTTCCATTGCGCTCTGTGATCGTGTGATCGGCAGTAGAACTGTCACATGACGGCGTTGCTGGGTCTAACAGGACACAAAACAGCAGTGATTGTAACAAGACAAAAAACATTGCAGATTTCCCTTTAATTCCATGCCTTATCTGTCGCAGATTTGTTGCAGATTTCACTCTGCGCATTGTAAAGGGTAAAATCCGTGGTGAAAATCCGCAGAGAGAATTAACAGGAAGGTCAATTTATGCACAAATTTCTTTCCGCAGTTTGCAGAAGAGATCTTTACTTTGTTACTACTGCAATACACTGCAGGTTTTCTGCCTGCAAATATGGAGGGAATATCTGCAGTGTATCCACTGTGTGTGAATGTTCCCCTGTACTGCAGCGATATAACATGGAGCTGCAGAATCGCGCGGTCCCGATTGTCACATGTTTGCTGGGACAACTACACACATGTCACATCATCATGTAGGTGTCGTGATCATAGCGGGATAGCTGCCGCGAAATTGCCGTGATCCACAGTAGCGACATTGTGGATGAGTCTCAAACAAATCTTATGTTCTAAGACTTAAAGGACTTGTGCTGTTAAGGATACTTATTCCCTATTTACAGGACAGTGAATATGTGTCCAATGAATGGCCGGCAGACCCATAGCAGTGAATGGAGTGCAAGTCACACGCACTCCATTCACAAGAACAGGCATGGAGGACTTTTGGTGCCCCGTCCTCCTGATCGCTGGGGGAGCTGGTGGTTGGACCCCCAGTAATCTGACACTTATCCCCTATCCTGTGGATAGGGACTTAGTATCCTTTATGGAATAACCCCTTTAAGGGGGCCATGCACATTACACTTTAGTTAACTGAGGTGGGCAATGATTGGTTAAAAAAATAATGTACAAATGATCCGACCATGGAGCGAACAACGTCAGCATGGCCATTCTAAACCTGCAGCATGTCAATGGCAAAGGTTAAAAGCTGCCAGGACCCACAAAAAAACCTGTAATGGCCACTTTCTGAGGACAGTCCCAGTTATAGGGGAAATATATAGGGTAAAAATATACCAGACACACCACAACTTGAATGAAATTGAGCTGCTCTGAGATGTAATACCAGTCTCAGCCACTACCAAAACTAAGGCGCTGTGCCTGGCATACAATAAAGAGGGCAGCCTTTTCAATCCATGGGACTCCCACCAATCTCATATTGATGGCCTATTTCAATCACTCTTGCTGAAGAAAAATCAACAATTACAGCTCCACTGCAGACCTATGTGTCTCCATGGTTACAGACTACAAACAATCCCTGAATGTAGTCTGACCCGCCCCCTTTTCTTGTTAATTCACTATTCGCTATTCACTATCGTCTATACGTTTGGTCAGACAAGAGTGAAGTAATAAGTCATTAACCATGGTAATACATAGGTCTAAATGCTGTGACATCACTGTGTGTACTATCCCTGTGTTATGAAATCACTCAGTGGATTATCCATGCACTAAGGCATCATTGTGTGTATTACTGCTATCCCTCACTTTGTGCATTACAGGAGAGGCATGGCACAACGTGGAGGCCAAACTAATCGTGAGATGTCAATGTTGGCAGATTGCTCCAGAAGGTGATTGTGGTGGCTTTGGGCCCTATTCCAAGCTTTGCTATGGGGCCCCCATAGCTATTTGTTGTGCCTTCGATATAGGTTATTTCTTCTAACGTAAAGCTTCTGAGCCCTAATGTAAAATCTATAACATGACCCCTGATATCATGTGACATTTATAATATCGTTGTCTTCTTAAGTGGCAGAAGAACCTTTGGGTCCATGGGTATTTGGACCCATGTGTGAACACTACCTCTGTACCTTTTATAGATACACCCCTTTTTCTATGTCTACTATATAATATATAACATGCTACCTAGTCAGTCACTTACCTTCAGTGTGTACTGCAGACACATAAGTCCAGTTGTACCTTTTGACAATATCCACCATAGCTCTCGCCTGCTGGGCATCCGAAGGTACCACTCTCATGAAATACTTGTACAAGGTCTTGTCACTGAGGTCCATGCTAGTTGCTGAATAAGCAATCTGAGGTATATTAAAAAGCTGCAATAAATTCTGAACTTGGATAGCCACAGAGCTGGAACCAGGTCCAATAACTCCAACTATGGGCTTTTTTGAGTGGAATGACGAAGAAGAACCATCGACGCATCGGACTAGACCTTCTTCTTCTTCAGATGAAATGAGAGAGTCTCTTATAAACTCAATACTTTGCTCTAAAGCCACCGCAGAATGCCAGCAAGAGTCACGGATCTCACATCCAAGAGTTATGTTTGGCAACAGATTGGGGTCGGCGTTGATTCTATCGAGGGTGTGCAGCATGGCTTCCACTCTTTGGATGCCATATTGTTCCCGGATCTCGCCACATTTCCTTTCGTGAACTTTCTCAACGGTTGGTTGGTGGTGGACAGAAAACAGCGCTCCGATGATAATGTCCCCTGGCATATAGGCCACCACCCTTCTTTCATTGGTCTGTGCCAACACCATAAACTCAACGCCATTTTCCTTTAAGAGCAGAAGAACCAACCAGATGTAAGGAAACATTTTAGGTCACAATTTAGGCAGGAGAGGACAACATTATGAAAGCAAAATTTTCAATGCTGGTAGTCTTCTATTCCTGGTTTGGGTTTCCTCCATGCACTATATCCCACCATGCAATGGTTGACCATTAATGATTGTAGACCCTCCGTGAAGATCTTCACACCCAACCCGAATGGTCATTACCTAAAAATAAGCAGAAGAAGATACATCAGCATGTCTACCATAACTTCTTCATCATACTGAGCTGTAATCCAATCTATAGGGGGAAATTATTAGAAAACCTTTCAGATATGGAACCTGAGGGTCTGCTCTGTGCAATGTAGGAGAAGGTCAAAGATGATGAAACATGAAATAATCCTATTTAGAATCCTCTGCATCTAGATTTTATTCATAGGAAAAATGTAAAGGTCATTGAGTGGTTTGATTGAATGTTTGTACCCAAACAAGACTCTAGATAAGAACATACATAAATATATCATTCCGTACATGTCCTAAACCTTCTGAAATCTCTCTGTGGACCTTCAGATGTGTCCTTCTCTACCCTTATTCTTGGCTGGACATGTCCAGATGTGTATTACGTTAAGAGATGACCAAGACAACAAGAAATGTCTTATCTAACGTATACACAGTATCAATCAACCTGATGCACATTGCACAACCCTCAGAACTGTCAGTGTAAGGGCACTTTGTAGTCATGGTACCCATTCGAGTCGATGAATGTAAACTTGGTCTAACTGAGGTCACCTCAAGCCAAAGTTGTATAAAAGCTCTAAAGCTTCTGTTGTGACTTCTTCTACAGCCCTGTCAAGGTGTCAGACTTAGGTTCTTTGGACCCCCCAGATAAAATGATTCTGGGGCCCAATCTCCAACATCCCTAATGAAACAGACCATAATACCCTTCAACTTTGGGTGTCTTCTTCTGGACCATTATTGCGGAAGATCCTCTGGTACACAAGTGGACACCACGTGTAGCCCTGGTGGAAGGATACTGGATGGAGCAGAGGAATTGTGTGGACTGAGAGCCAAGTGTGACGAGTACCATGGCACATGTATGTAATCTTGGTCTAACTGAGGGTGCCTCCAGATAATAGTTATAAAAGAGCCCTCACAGAGCTTCTGGGGTGACTACTGATCTATCAAAGTGTCAGACTGAGGTTCCTTGGGCACACCAGATAAAATGATTCAGGGCCCACTCTCTAAATCCCCCAGGAAACAGACCATAGAACTCTTCAAATTCTGGTGTCTTCTTCTGGACCATTATTGTGTTAGAGCCTGGGACAACCCGGAGATCCTCTAGTACACAGCTGGACCAGTCCAACACTCTATAGGTCTATTTACATACCCATTGTGACCTCTAGGAAATTTTGGTGTGTCCTGCTGGACTACCTCTGTTGTGCTGATGCACTTCATTACATCGGGTAATGTACAGTATGTGCCAGGTTTGTGATAAATCTTCATATTCTGGGTGGAAATATTTGTTCTATATTTACATTTTGTTTATCTGGCTAAATTATATTGTCTGGATTTTGGAGCTTTCTACATCCACAATTCTGCAAGTTTCAGAGATGAAATCTCCCAGCAACCCTTTCTGGTTCATTATCTGCACAGAACTATCCCGGGTGATTTGTATCTTCTAAGAGTGTTTTACTGGGCACTGGACAGTATTCAGATGTGGGATGGATGAAAAATGGACCGACCAATGCCTAATACAGTATAGCTAAGATGTTAGGGGGTGTAAGAAGACATGTTTGGTGACAGTTTTCAAAGATAACCAACATAATTCAGCTCTGGAGTATAATACAGGATGTAACTCAGGATCAGTACAGGGTAAGTAATGTAATGTATGTACACAGTGACTGCACCAGCAGAATAGTGAGTGCAGCTCTGGAGTATAATACAGGATGTAACTCAGGATCAGTACAGGATAAGTAATGTAATGTATGTACACAGTGACTGTACCAGCAGAATAGTGAGCGCAGCTCTGGAGTATAATACAGGATGTAACTCAGGATCAGTACAGGGTAAGTAATGTAATGTATGTACACAGTGACTGTACCAGCAGAATAGTGAGCGCAGCTCTGGAGTATAATACAGGATGTAACTCAGGATCAGTACAGGATAAGTAATGTAATGTATGTACACAGTGACTGTACCAGCAGAATAGTGAGCGCAGCTCTGGAGTATAATACAGGATGTAACTCAGGATCAGTACAGGGTAAGTAATGTAATGTATGTACATAGTGACTGTACCAGCAGAATAGTGAGTTCAGCTCTGGAGTATAATACAGGATGTAACTCAGGATCAGTACAGGATAAGTAATGTAATGTATGTACACAGTGACTGCACCAGCAGAATAGTGAGTGCAGCTCTGGAGTATAATACAGGATGTAACTCAGGATCAGTACAGGATAAGTAATGTAATGTATGTACACAGTGACTGCACCAGCAGAATAGTGAGTGCAGCTCTGGAGTATACTATATGATTATATAACTCAGGATCAGTACAGCACCAGCAGAATTCAAGTATTTTTCTTTTTGCTGTGCGCAGTGATAGGGAGGAAGCTGCCAATCACGATGGGTAGGTGTTGGTAATGGCACTTTATGAATCATCCATTGAGAGAAGCATGAAGTTGATTTGAGTGTCAGTTTAAAGCTTTCTGCATCTGAATAGAAATATATATATAGCTGGTCATATAGATCTGGTATTTGTGATTGATATGTTTGCTGCTTGTCTCCATAGTACCCTGTCTATATAAATTCTTACATACAGAATAATTTGTATTACTGTCTTCTTCCTTCATGTATTAGGATGTAACGTTCTTTGGATGTTATTGACAGATAATACATGAACTCAGATCTAAAGTCTCAGCCTCTTGTTACTGCGCTGTATTATCAAAGTCAAGATCTTCTCTGTTATAGCCAAGACTGCAGAGACATCATCATGCAGAGCACCCAGTTTACACAGTATACAGCGCCCTATAAACTATGGGACTACACTGTGCACAGTATGGCTGGCTTTAATGGTCAGGGGAGACCGGAGCGCTGCGCAGTAAAGCGCAGGGATCTTGACTGGGGGCGGGCTGTAGGGGGGACCAATAACGCGCTAGGGCGCGAAGAATTGGGGGCGGGGGCTTAACCCCCGTTCGAATTGACTATGCCGCGCAGCCCGGGAAGCGGCCATTCCGGGAGCTGCGCGGCATGCTAACGAGCGGTCCCTCCCTCCCTCCCGTTTTTTTTCTCTTTCTTGGGCTATTTTAACTTGTTTATCTTTTTGCAGGTGGTGTCACGGTGGCCTTGGCGGGTGGGGTCCTTGGAGTTGGTGGTCAATTGGCTAAAAGGGTGGAGTCAAAGGTAGGCTCCACCTATACATTTGGTGGTAATTGCACATTTTGGTGGATGGCCTGGCGCACGGTGAACGGTTACAGGGTAAATTGGCCCTGGGAGCTGGTACATGGAAGAAGGAGTTCGTCTTTATTCATGGTGCCGCCGAGCCGGTGGTCGCGGCTGGTGGTAAATTTATGGTGTGGTTATGTTAGCGCCAGGCCGGGGGATTGATAGTTTTTTGTAGCTCCAAGGACTCTTACCCAGGTTAAGCGTTTATTGTTAAATTATTTTAAGTTATGCAAATTATAATAAGTTATACTTGTTGTTATTTATTTGTTGTTTGTTAATAAATACGGCTGCTGTGGCCGATTTAATCCAACCCTTTGGTCTTGGTTTATTTCTAAGGGGGTGGGGGGTTTGAGAGCTGGGGGGCAGGGGTCGAGGCTGGAAAAGAGGGGGAAGGCATTTAGGCCCAGCAGTTTGGGTATCAAAGGTGGTGGGGGGTTCATAGGGGGACCCCGTTATCAGCAATGCCCAGTCACGTTTGTGCGGTACATCATCACCGCAGGACCACCGGGGTGGCAGCACCGAAGCTGCAGGATCTTATCATGTAATGGTCCCATTGTTATTTTACTTGGCCAGGGTCTTATAGATCGTACATTCATTTGAACAGTGGCATGTAATACTAAAGGTCCCCTATAGTGGCCGCCGTTTGTAATGTGATCTCAGGATCTGGGGTGTCTTTAAAGGGAATGTATTGCCAATTATATCATTTATTATAACCAGGCTTTTTCTAATCTATTTTTATTTTCTGATTGTAGATTTTTTTTTTTTATTCTATTTCCTGTCCATGATTATGAGGGCAGCCATCTTGCCTGATCTTCTTCATCTATTGTCAGCAGTGGATGTATTGATGGTTCAGGGGTGTTATCTATAGAGGTGTTATCTTCTATTGTAATCCTGTCGGTGATGCAAATGAGGTGACTGCTGCAAAGAAAACACCTACAGAATTGATAAGTGTCTGTCTATTATTAGGCTTAGTGGCCAGATTGAAAATTGCAGGATATATATTAAAAAAAATATATATATATAGATAATGACATGAAAAATTAAAAATAAAACCATCAAACATTCTTAAAAAATATATCTCACATAAAAACTCGGTTTTAAAAATAGGCCATTTTCAGGTGACACATTCCCTTTAAAGAGGACTTTTCACCAGCTCTAACAAGTCCAGCTCTTTACATCAGTTAATAAGTTAAGTTGTAATTTTTTCTCTAGCCCCCACCGTTCCTGAGCAATCAATGCTGTTAGTTTTGGTGCCTGATATACTGTTTAGGCTCTGCACTGTCAGCAGGGCGGTGTCAGGCAGGAGCAGACAAGGGGTGTGATTCTGATCTCTGACACTGGCTGCCTCTGATTGGAGCTCTGACTCACGCCCCCAGCCTAACACCGCCCACATTACTAAGCTTAAATAGCACATCCGCCACCAAAACTAACTGTTGCTTGTTGCTCAGGAATGGTGGGGGCTAGAGAGAAAATTCCAACTGTGCTGGAATCAGTGGAGCGGCAACTATTAACAGATGCTAAGAACTAGAATTGGTGGAGGTGGTAAGAGGTCCTCTTTAAGTTTTTCATGATTCTGCATACAATATCGAAATTACATTGCGGGTTTTCTGCTTTGGACTATTCCTATTTGTTAGAAGGCTCCTTGTCAATGAGCTGATCACAGAGTGTGAAAAGTGGGGAAACCTGGCAGTAAGTAGATTTCCTGCAGCGCCACCACAGGAGAAACTGAGAATTACACAATATTCATTCATGTCAGTGGGTTGTCTGTGTAATGCAGGACAGGACAGGTCCTCCAGAGTGAGAGACACTCTTTGCAACTCCTCTGTATTCTGGCCAAGAGATCCTAAACAGGGCACCACCACCCACTATTAACTCATTATTCACTAATAAGGTATATAAAATGTGTTTACAGTACAAAATGTACAACCCCTTTAAGACACTGTATCAAGACCGTAAAAAATCTCATGGAGAAACTTCAGCCTCCTGTTTTGTTTCATGAATAGACTACCAGAACTACAGTGAAAAATGACACGCTTCAATGTATATACAGTACATTGTTTTCCCAAAGTATATGCCATAAATGTGGGCCCCTTGTATAACCGGTGGGCCCACCATAAGCATCCCAAGACCCCAGGATGTGGTGGTGTATGTGTGTAGGCACTCTCTTTATTACAGTATACTCCATGAGTCTTATTGTCATGCGTTCCCTATTATCTAGTATCCAGGGGAATCCCTATTGATGACTATGACAGGAGGATATTTGACAGAGGAAGAGAGTGCAGGGGGTCAATCAGGAGTGGGTAAAGGCCACATCTTTACAGGTAGTGTCAATATATGATTTATTACACCACAGCATGGTATTAACCTGTAAACACGGCAGATTACATTCCATCCCTCGCTGTATAAACAGATGCAGCAGACCTGAATGTGTCATCGATTTTATCCCCATTGCTGTAGTGTTAACATTAAAACACATTGTATTACCACTTTACATAGTGCCAAATGACAAAGTCAGCTCAACTCCACTAATTATACAATGTATACTACAGATACAGCAGAGCTGACTATGTTACATACTTCTAACATGCAACCAGCTTAACAGCAGTTCTATGTAAAACCACATATAACACATTATATCACAATACATTAAGCCAAATGACAAACTCAGCGCCGCTAATTATACAATGTATGTTACAGATTCAGCAGTGCTGACTGTGTCATCTACTTCTAACATGCAACAAGTGTATGTAAAACCACAGATAACATATTATGATATTACAATACAGTGTGCTGCATGACAAACTCAGTTCAACAACATCCACACACTGTTAGTCTCTCTGTTCAGTATATCATTGTTGTATATTCCACATGTGCACATTATGTGTATACATACATATTTGTAGCAGAGCTGAGTTTGTCACGACACACCTCCTCATGGTATACCAGTGTTCTTTTACATAGGACTGCAGATGCCACTCACAATCTATTATACCAAATGACAAACTCCACTCTGCTGCTTCTGTTTTAACATTTTAAGTTAAAGGGGTGTTCCAGTTCCTTCAAATTATAGGGGATAAGTGTATGATCAGTGGGTCCACCCACTGGGACCCCAAAGATTATGAGAAGGGGGGTGTCATGTCTCCCCTATGAATGGTGTGCAGGTTGCACATGCGCACTACAGCTCCATTCATCTCTATGGGACTACTGGACATAGCCGAGTTCTAATAGGGGTGAAAGCAACCAGTTCCTCCAGTTATATGGGGCATGTGGAGCCCGGTTGGTGGGGTGCCCAGTAGTCAGATCCCCACTGACCATACAGTTATCACTAGAAAGATCATGTGTAGTAACCGGAATACCCCTTTAAGACATTGCAGTCCACTGGTAACATATAATGGTATCACAATCTGTTGTGCCAAATCACAAACTCCACTCTGCTACCTCAGTTCTTTGTGAACTCTTGGTGCATCATCAAAACTTCTTGAGTCAGGAACATCTACCTGCAGTCCTACAGCAAACCACTGCTAACCTGTCATCTTTTTGATCAATCCACTGTGCCATATGACAAACTCTACCCAACTACATCTGTTTTATGAGCACTTTTAGTGCATTTTCATAACTTCTTGAGTCAGGAATGTCTACCTACAGTCTTATACCGAACCGCCGATAACCTGCCATCTTTTTTGACAATCCACTGTTCCAAATAACAAACTCCTCGCTACTACATCTGTTTTATGTGCATTTTTGGTGCATCTTGAGTCAGTTCCTGGTTCAGCACTGTCTTCCAGCAGTCCTATATCAAACCAGTGTCAACCTATCCCCTTTGTGCCGACTGACAAACTCAGCTTTGCTACATCGGTACATTAATATGGTGTCATCCATCCGTCGACATGAAATATCATCGGCCATGATGGTAAAGGACCCTTTACATCCTGGATTAGAAGCCTCCATAGACTTAATGCCTTTAAAAACATTCTGTTCATCCAAGGCGAGTGCACATGATAATACACAGCGGCACATTATAATACCGCTGATCCCACACATCATCTGTTAGAAATATTCCTGTCTATTGGTTCTTGCAAAACCAATAAGAAGATATTAACCCACATTTTCATAGCGCCGGCTGCTTACTTTGAAATGTTTTCAAGATCACATGCTGCGTACCCGTATTACCCAGGCACGCCGATGTGTCGGAATGATGTTTCCTGCTTGTCGTGCCTTTAATAGCACTGCAGTGTTACGATGAGACCCCTTCCTCCCCCCAACCATTACGGCTTCCAAGAAAATTCAATAAAAATCCATTTTTATTATACCACAGGGCACAACAATGTAGAAAATATCACCCAATTTCAATTACAGATGTAGCAGTGGCGAGTTTGCCCTGTAGCGTAATTAAATCTGACATCACAATTGGTGTTTTTTTTTTTTTTACATTGGACTGCATGGCAATGAGTATATAATGTTCCTACAAGGCCTGAGGACGAACACAGAATTTTGATTCATTCGGATGTAGTAATGAGTTCGGATGAGTTTGTTGTTGTACATAGGGTTGCAGCTTACACAAGCTCAGTGCCTTGCAAAGAAATAGTTAAACAGTAAACCCGACCTTGCTATATCTATTATCTACAAACATAGAAAACAATTTGTTAAACAACTAACTCAGCTCTGCTTCATGAGTATATTATTATATTAATATATTATATATGTAACCCAAACAGGGTGTGAATGTTGGGTACACTGCTGGAGTCTGTATATTGCAGTATAATATAATATCATATCATACAATATTAATATCTTATAATATTAATATAATATTCAATATATTACTTGACTCGTATAGACAAAAGAAACTGTTATATGACAAACTTAGCTCTGCTATACGCAAATGGAATATAGTAATACAGGGTATATGGGGCGAAGTTGATGATTCCTCCTGCATTATCCCAATGTAAGATGTAAGAAACAGTTAAATGACAAACTCAGCACTGCTACATCCGTATATGACAGGTGCATAACAGGACAAAGATTAATATGGCCCCAGACAAGGGTGTACGGCGCCGGCGATTTCACTGTATTATCATATTCCTGTGGCCAAACAACAGAACCGAAATGGTTCCAAGACACATTCAGCTCTGCTACATCTATATTTTATTCATTGTTTAGAAGTGTGACCTTGAATTTTTTTTTTTTTCCTCAATGCACAAAATAATAATGAGTCATTTGGAGCCGGTTGGATGCGCCCGATGCGCCGGTTACTCTACGTCCAATCCACGAATCCATTTTTCAGACATAAATCACATTTTGTTTTTCCACCGTTGCTATGAAATTTGTATTCAGGGCATGCTCCATGATGAAGGCTGGTAATAAGCAGAGCAGATGAAGCAGAATGTAGTTTGTCATAGGTAACGCTGCTGGATTAATAATATAAGACATACAATTTACAGGTAGAGCAGACATAGCGTGTTTGATACCACATAGCAGAGCTGAGTTTGTCATTTAGCACACCTCATTGTCCTATACCACGGTGTTGCCTAGCACTGCAGGTAAACCTACTGCATTACCATAACTCCGTGAGTAATCTTGGTGCACAAAAGACATGCCTCAATGACAAACTCACCTCTGCTACATCTCTATATACAGTAGTTACAGCTTTCCCATCCAGTCTTCCTTATAACCAAGCATAATATGTAGTCTTAGTGTCAGAGTATCACAAAAACAGCCCCTAAAACCAATGCAACCGACTCAGCACTGCTACATCTCTATATTCATTAGTTTAGGTATAGTTCCAACCTATTCTGCCCTCAATCTAAAAAGTAAAGGTAAAATGAAGGAGACTTAATGAGAAAGAGCAACCCAAGGAGAGAAAGACACCAGAGGAATGATGAACTTCTTCAAGGAGCTGTCCAAGGTGCTGGAGCCCAGAGCTGCTGCCTGTCAATGGGGATGTATAGGGGATAAAGCAAAGTAAGGAGGACAACCCTATAGATGGTGGAGCAAGGCACATGGATGATCTACTTAAGACATGACTCTTCAGTCGACACAGCAATGGATCTCAAGGATTACCGCTATCTACTGACCTTGCAGCACTAAGGATCCTATAGAGCTATAGTATGGTACCTATAGACTGGATCGGGACCCTATAGATGGAAATGTACAGTACCTTGAAGAAGGAGAGAGCAGCTCCAAGGCGGGATATCACTGCTCCTTGTATCCTCCAGCTCCTGGCTTAGATGCAGTTGAATATCCCCATGGATTAGGCTCCTAGGGTCTGAGCCCCCTTGTGCCCCCCTGCTGTATCCTCTAGTCAGCAGACCCTTGTGGGGGAGGAGGAGGCAGCTGAGGGGTCTTCTCACCACACTTCCACCGCACACTGATCTCTACTAAAGCAAGTCAAATGCTAGCACCTGCTTCTTCCCTCCTGCCAGTGCTGCAGCCTCCAATGTGCTAGTGCTGCTAGTACTGCTGCTACTACTAGTGCTGCTGCTGCTTCACATGCACAACATGCAGGGGCTTCTGCTCACACAGGTGCGAGGACGGAGAGGTCCCAGGTGAAATCTCACATCAGGCTTTCTGACAAGTGTTCCAGTTCCTCATGCCTGAGCTGCTGGTGGATCCACTCCTACACTCATACTGCCAGACACTGCCTCCATCTCCTAACTCTTTCTGTGCCAGAGGATTGGGAAAGTGGGGCTGTCAGCCCTCCGCCAGGAAAGGGGCTGCCCCTAGGTGACAGCTGAATGGTGGTAGTGAGAACGACAGCAACAAATAATACCGAAAATAATGTGCAATGATACATCGCAATCTAATAATAACCGCGACAAATAATATGTAAATATAATGATAGATAGCAATCTAATAATATATACAGCAAATAATATGTGAGTATAATGATGCATCGCAATCTAATAATATATATAGCAAATAATATGTAAGTATAATGATACATAGCAATCTAATAATAACCATGACATGTAATATGTAAGTATAATGATACATAGCAATCTAATAATATATACAGTAAATAATATGTAAGTATAATGATACATAGCAATCTAATAATATATACAGCAAATAATATGTAAGTATAATGATACATAGCAATCTAATAATATATACAGTAAATAATATGTAAGTATAATGATACATAGCAATCTAATAATATATATAGCAAATAATATGTAAGTATAATGATACATAGCAATCTAATAATAACCATGACATGTAATATGTAAGTATAATGATACATAGCAATCTAATAATATATACAGCAAATAATATGTAAGTATAATGATAGATAGCAATCTAATAATAACCACGACATGTAATATGTAGGTATAATGATGCATAGCAATCTAGTAATAACCACAACCTATAATATCTAAATATAATAATACATAGCAATAATAATAATAACTGCGACAAATAATAGGAAAATATGATAAATAATAATAATATAATAACTAATACATAATAAATAATAAACTACATAATCAAATACAATAATACAACAGTAATATAATAATTAAAATGTCATAATCCTAATAAATAAGTAGAATAATCCAATAATAGCAATCTAATAACGATAAATAATAATAATATGTAATATATTGTGATATATTAATATCATATATAACAATACAATAATTAAGATATATATATATATATATATATATATATATATATAAATAAAAAAAATAATAATAATATATAACACAGTATAACAATCTAATAATAATAAAATATAAAGATTTTAAATAATCATATATATATATATATATATATATATATATATACACATTATGTAAAGTTCTAGTCATTTGAATAATATAAAATAATAATACTATATAATATTGCGCATTGATACAATAATGGTATATGAATAATGTAATATAATGAATAATAGTAAATTATTATATGTGAATGTAATAATAATATTTTATTTAATTTTATAATACATTCATATAATATATACATGGCATTATAAAAGTATAATTAATATTTATAATAAGAAAAATAATATTTATTACTTGAAGTTAAGTGTAAACATCAAGAAAATGAGCAAAAATCTATAAAGTATAATAATAATAATAATAATAATCATCATCATCCTCATCATCATTGGGATAGAACTCATTTCCATAGTATAGCTTAAAAAAAAAATAAAAAATCAATCTTTCTCTTTTAGTAACTGATATTGGCAGGTGTAGTAGAGCAGTGTTTGCCATTTGCCATTAGTCACTCCTGACAGCGCAGTTGGCAGACTTTCATAGGACTATAGGTATTCCTCCACTCCATTGTCGTAAAAAAACTAATTACTACCCAAAGAGGTAAGAAGTCACAGATTCAGCTCTGCTACATCTGTAAATAAAATAATTATATTTATACTTTCCCTGAAATCAAAGTTTTTCCATAACTTCTTAGTGCCACTAAGTGGCACCAAGCGCTCTTTAAAGTCATATAGCTTTGTACTTGGGAAAGTCTAAGTCACGCTATGCCGGGGTTCCATGGTTAGTGGGTTTAGAATTACAATTAGAACTACAAGTCCCAGAAACACTACAATTGTACACTGGGAGATCCAGTTGCAGGTTGGTGACATCCTAACTTTCCCTTGAAAAGACCCTTCACAATGAACGAAGATCTACAAGTCTCATCATTCTTTTAAAAATCCTAGAACTCCTTATACGTAAGGATGCACTACAAGTCTCAGCTTAATCTACAAGGTGACTGTATCCTGAGACTTGTAGTTCTCCTACCTCTTTATCTTTACATAAGGCATTATTGTGGCTCACTTAGATTTGAGGAGACGTATCTGTTAATTGTTGCAATGCATGATGGGTACTCAGCCACTCAGACAGGAATCAATTGCTATTCTGTATCTAATGACCCTATGACAACTCTTCTCTGCCTATAGCCCTAGACACATAGGTTAACTAAGACCACATTGATCTGTTTCCACTCCTGTCTATGGCTGTGTGCACTGACAACCTGTAGAGGGCGCTATTCTTAAGTACACAGCTCTCTGCAAGGTCATAAGGAGGTGAAAGTGCAAATTAGATCAAGGAACTGCAGTCACATCGCATAGATATAGCAGAGGGGAATGGGTTAAGAGCAGCTACTATACCTTGCAAGAGCCGTCCATCTCCTAGGTCAGCAGCACCATCCATCTGTGACCATTGAGCAATCCATGACAGCAATGTCACCCCAGGACTGCAGAGGGGACCCACTGCTGCCCCCTGTCCTCCAGCACAAGGTGTCTATGGCAGCTGATGGCCCCCTAATTGGACCTGATCATGTGAGGATCTAATGCACCACAAATTGGAAGGGGATGGATCAGATAAACTGTGCCTGGGGAGCTTGTGATCTTGCTGGGGGATGAAGCAGGGATTTGTCTGCGGCATCTCCTTAATCCTGCTGCAGATTGGCAGTCATTGCTGTGCCTGGGCAGGAGATGGACCTACTTTTATGCCATGCATCTTGCAGCAGATCATGCAGAGGACGGGGAGGGGAGCGGGCAAGGAATAATGCAACTACCATTGATCCCTGCCCGCACCACACAGCGTACACATGAAGAGACATTGATTTGTTCATCCCCTCATATCTCTCTATCTCTTCCGCATGTGCCAGCTGCTTGTGCCAGCTGGATCTCTCGGATTAAAGACTAGAACAATATAACAGAGGCTGGCCTTGGCACTTGCCGAAATAATTCCTGTTATTAACCTTCCTATTCGGGGCTGATAACAGAATGTACAGAAAGATTAGGAGCCGCCACTTACTTGCATCCCCTTGGGGTGTCAACATTTAAAGGGGTCTTATTTTGGTTGGCATCCTGAGTGCCCAAATAACATTTACTTAACGGGGTGTTCTGGGATAAAAATAGTGATGACTTATCCTAAAAATAGATCACTAATAAGAGATCGATGGAGGTCTGACACCCAGCACCCCATCGTTCAGCTGTTCTCAGTAGCTGATACACAGAGAATGGAGCAGGAAGCAGACAGTGCCGTTCTCTGTGTAGTGGCAGAATTGAGTCACTGCAGTTTAGCTCCTATTCAAATGAATAGGAGCTGATCTGCAGTACCTGAACTGGCCACTACACTGAGAACAGCGCTGTCTGCTTCCTGCTCCATTCTCTGTGTATCAGCTACTGAGAACTGCTCATCAATGGGGGTATTGGGTGTCAGACCCCCACTGATCTGATATCAAAGACTTATCCTTAGGATAGGTCATCAATATTTTAGCCCAGAAAACCCCTTTAAGTTGTCCGAGCAATAAACTAGAGAAAGTGACTTTTATACTTTTCTAAATGTGGCATTGGAGATGCAATTTAAAGGTGTCGAGGCCATCAAGGCTGGTGGGGACCCCTTCAGAAGTGATAGGTGATGCACCCTTAATGGTGGCCCAGCTGACAGCTCACACATAGACTGGCTTCAGACATCAGTGGGGGCTGCAGTGTTAGGAGGGGGTGGGCTTCCAGCGGTAATACGTGAGCTAAAGTACAAGTGCAGCCAGGTTATGGATCTAGTTATGTGTTTCAACTTCTTCCTGCATGGGATGCCTTGCATTGTCCATCTTGATCCCTTCAGTCTATGAATATAATGCCAAAACTGCAGTACAAACTGACAAAGGCATTGGAAAACAAACTCCTGAATGAGAAAGCATATTTACTGATCACTGAGCATTAGGAGAACTGTACAGACTGTGACTTGTTACCAAGGATTATCCAACTAGGATACCAGTATAGGTCAGAACATAATATTACTGCCATTATAATAAGTTTGCGACATATATACATTCTGTAGATTGCAAACTTCTGAATTGATATGAATTGTGTTGAGCTTAATACCCATTTTAGGTCACATCTAGGTCAATGACGCTGTAAAATAAAGTGATTTCTTTCAATAATGTACTAGCTCCAGGTTACCATAGTAACAGAATGCACATAAAAACCTCAATGGAACACATTTCATGGTAAAAGCTGAAAATCTATAGTCAATGTGATCGCTGAGTTCAGACTGTTATGTAACAGGTCATGTATAAACTTTATATTATAGGTTACAGCATGGGGCACATACACAAAAGTACAGCATATCAGAAGGAGAAAGTTACATAACAGAACATAGGGGACATGTCAAAAGTGAAAGTTATACAATAGAATAAAGAGTCACATGTCAGAAGGTGAAAGTTACAGATCTAAGTAAGCAACAAATAATAAATAGATCACATACTGTATACGAAGGTGAAAGATATACAATGAAATGTAGAACACATGTCAGAAGGTGAAAGTTACACAATAGAACATAGAACACAAATCAGAAGGTGAAAGTTACACAATAGAACACATCAGAAAGTGAAAGTTATACAACAGAACACATATCAGAACACGAAAGTTCCACAATATAACATAAATTACATATCAGAAGGGGAAAGTTACACAACAGTACAGTACACAGATCACATATCAGAAGGTGAAAGTTACAAAATAGAACATAGAACACATAACAGAAGGTGAAAGTTATACAATAAAACATAGAACACATATCAGAAGGTGAAAGTTATGCAATAGAACATAGAACACATATCAGAAAGTGAGTTACACAATAGAACAAAGAACACTTATCAGAAAGTGAAAGTTACACAATAGAACGTAGATCACATATCAGAAGGTGAAAGTTACACAATAGAACACATATCAGAAGGTGAAAGTTACACAATAGAACATAGAACACATATCAGAAGGTGAAAGTTATACAATAGAACATAGAACAATTATCAGAAGGTGAAAGTTAGAATTTTTTTTTTTTTCTATTTCATTTGAAAAAAATTATCTCATTTAGAAATCGATGGCAGCACCAGATCTCAAAAAAGTTGGGCCAGGGTCATGTCTAGCATTGTGTAGCACCCTCTTCTTTTTACAACAGTATATAAATGTCTGGGAAGTGAGGAGACCAATTGCTGGAGTTTTGGGAGAGGAATGTTGTCCCATTCCTGTCTTCTGTACGATTCTAGCTGTTCAACATTCCTGGTTCTTCTCTGACAAATGCATTTCATAATGCACCAAATGTTTTCTATTGATGAAATGTCTGGGCTGCAGGTGAACAGTTCAACCCCCAGACTCGTCTTCTGCCATTTCATGCTGTTGTGATGGATACTGTATTATTTTATTGATATATACAAGGCCTTCCCTGAAAGAGACGTCTGGATAGGAGCATATTATGTTCTACAACCTCTATATAGTGCTCAGCATTGATAGTGCCTTTCAAGATGTGTAAGCTGCTCATGCCATAGGCGCTAATGTAACCCTATACCATCAGAGATAGAAGCACTGATACAAGCTGGATGGTCCCTTTCCTCTTGAGAGCTCAGGATACAGTTTCCATAAAGAATTTCACATTTTAATTCATGTGACCACAGAATAGTTTTCCATTTTTCCTCAGTCCATTTTAAATAAGCTTTGGTCCAGAGACGATGATGACATTTCTGCATTGTGTTAACATATAGCTTCTTCTTATTTCTATGATACAGCTTAAACTTGCATTTGTGGATTGTATAGTAAACTGTGTTTACAGGCAGGGATTTCTGGAAGTATTCCTGAGGACATGAAGTGAGACCTTTGCATTACTGATTTATGCGTGTTTTTAATGCCACCTGAAGGCCCGTAGATCACGAGCATCCAATATTCACTGTCGGCCTTGTGCACATGGATTTCTCCAGATTCTTCTGAATATTCTGATGATATTATGTATAGTAGATGGTGGGATGTTCAAAGTCTTTGCAAGTTTTAGATGCAATTTCTCACAAATTAGTGAACTTGTGACCTGCTGTGCCTCTCTAACATGATCTTTTAGACATAATCATTAGAGATGAGAAAACCATTTTGGATCAAACCTGATTTGACCCAAATTTTCCAAAAGTTTTGGGTTTGACCCAGACTTGAATCTTTGGGAGTTTGTCACCCATGAATTATAAGAGAAATTATTATACTCAGGGTTTTCTATAGATTCCAAAGCATAATAGGTGGAGGCCAAGTGGAGACATAAAAAATAACAAACAGTTATCCTCACCTTCCCTCACCACTTCTGGGCATAATCAATGCAACATCATGATGCTTACGTAAAGCCATGATGTTGTCATACCCCATGTAACCCCGGAGTGCATGATACCACCCAGGAGCCTGGAAGAACGCAGAAGGGGACCCAGAGGGAACACCGAACACAACAAGGTTGCCCAGAAAAGGTGAGGGAAGGTGAGTATAACTGTT
The DNA here is from genome assembly GCA_947044405.1 of Leptodactylus fallax. Lineage (NCBI taxonomy): Eukaryota > Metazoa > Chordata > Amphibia > Anura > Leptodactylidae > Leptodactylus > Leptodactylus fallax. The sequence goes on along the minus strand of CAMRHE010000133.1, from coordinate 4,934,801 downwards.
TGTTATTTTTCCTTCACTTAGCCTCCACCTATTATACTCTGGGGTCTGAAGAGACCTCAGAGTATAATAATTTAACTTCCAATTTGTGACAAACTTATTTGACCCCAAACAAATCTGTGGGCCAAAACATCCGAACCTGAAAAAAAAAACAAATCTTCTGAGGTTTGCCCATCTCTAATAATCATATGACTTGAAAATTGAAATGTGTTCTGTGTTCTATTGTGCAACTTTCACCTTCTGATATGCGTTCTACATTCTATCGTGTAGCTTTCCCCTTCTGAGCTTCTGATATGTGTTCTATGTTCTACTGTGTAACTTTCACCTTCCAATTTGTGTTCTACTTTCTATCATGTAACTTTCTCCTTCTGATATGTGCTCTATGTTCTATTGTGTAACTTTTACCTTCTGATATGTGCTCTATGTTCTGTTGTGTAACTTTCACCTTCGGATACGTGCTCTATATTCTATTGTGTAACTTTCACCTTCGGATATGTGATCTATGTTCTGTTGTGTAACTTTCACCTTCGGATATGTGATCTATGTTCTGTTGTGTAACTTTCTGGGTTCCCCGTTTCTTCCTTCTGAGCTTCTGATATGCGTTCTATGTTCTACTGTGTAACTTTCACCTTCTGATATGTGATCTATGTTCTACTGTGTAACTTTCACCTTCTGATATGTGTTCTATGTTCTATTGTGTAACTTTCACCTTCCAGTTTTTGTTCTACTTTCTATCATGTAACTTTCTCCTTCTGATATGTGCTCTATGTTCTGTTGTGTAACTTTAACCTTCGGATATGTGATCTATGTTCTGTTGTGTAACTTTCACCTTCGGATATGTGATCTATGTTCTGTTGTGTAACTTTCACCTTCGGATATGTGCTCTATGTTCTGTTGAGTAACTTTAACCTTCGGATATGTGATCTATGTTCTGTTGAGTAACTTTAACCTTCGGATATGTGATCTATGTTCTGTTGTGTAACTTTCAACTTCGGATATGTGATCTATGTTCTGTTGTGTAACTTTCACCTTCGGATATGTGATCTATGTTCTGTTGTGTAACTTTCCGCTTCTGACCTTTTGATATGTGTTTTATGTTCTATTGTGTAACTTTCACCTTCTCTACGTTCTATTGTGTAACTTTCATCTTCTCATATGTCTTCTATATTCTATTGGGAATAAAATATGGTTAGATAAGGAGTCCAAATCATTGCATTCTTGTTTTCTTTACATTTTACACAACGTCCCAACTATTTTGTGATTTAACAATGAATTAATCATTTAATGCTGTATCTAATCCATTAGTGGCAGAAGAATCACATGGAATTCACTGTATTGGGTATCTGATCAGAGGGGAGCATATGACAGAGAGGGAGACGCTGAACCCAGGGATATATGGCCTTCTATGGTTTGATTTTTTTCAGAGTAAAAAACTGTAAACCAGCTGCCAGGACTTATAAAGAAAGCCTGTGAGTCCTGCTTCCCCCAACCCCCTATAGAGCTTAGCTTTCAACAGTCCAGAAATTTCAGAGACTATCCTGGCAAATTTTGGCTTGTTATTTAAAAAGGGTTGTTCAGGAAATAAAGTTTTTTCTGTGGATGCCAGGGAAGGTGAAAAACATTTTTTTCCACCTTCCCCAACATCCTGCCACAGTACTAAAATATCCTGGACAACCCCTTTAAGGTAAGTCCTGGCAGCATTTAAAGGAATTGTTCAGCCCGGAAAACCAGGGACAATCCTTTGATCCCACAATCCAAATAGGTTGATAATTTCAGCCTGCTTCAGCAATGATAGATAGATATATATATACTGTATATATATATATATATATATATATATATACTGTTGCAGCCTGTAACTTGGCTGCAGCAGTCATGTGTCAATGCACCCTGTCAATGCTGGAGGCCACTAAACAGAGTGGCGGGGGGCCAGGAAATTCGTTGCGTTAGTTGGTAGCGTTGGTAAGGTGGGAATACATAAAGCTTTTCTTATTTTATATGATTATCTGCATCTGTGGATCTAGGAAATCCGGATCTATTGCAGATATTGAGGGGAATTTATCAATCCATTTACAGCAGCTTTCTGGCATAGATGGGCAATAATGTGGATACCCTGTTTCCCGAAAATAAGACAGCGTCTTATATTAATTTTTGCTCCCAAAGATGTGCTGTGTCTTATTTTCAGGGGATGTCTTATTTTTTTCAATGAAGAAGAATTTACATTTATTGCTGAACAAAAAAATGAACATTTATTATATACGGTACTGTACAGTAGTTGTCATCACAAACCAGCATAACCAGACAAACTGTGAATCCTATCAAGAATTTCTTACTACCATACCATTATTTCCATAAACAACAATTAACAGTATGGTACATTTACCAATATTTACAGTATGCATAGAAAGTAAAATTTATTCAATGACAGTTATGTCATCATCTTCTAGGACATCATCATAACAATCCAAACCATTAATTTCCCTGCACACAGTATCATGCCCCATAGTGGCCCCTGCACACAGTATCATGTCCCATAGTGGCCCCTGCACACAGTATCATTCGCCATAGTGGCCCCTGCACACAGTATCATTCCCCATAGTGGCCCCTGCAAACAGTATCATTCCCCATAGTGGCCCCTGCACACAGTATCATCTCCCATAGTGGCCCCTGCACACAGTATCATTCCCCATAGTGGCCCCTGCACACAGTATCATCTCCCATAGTGGCCCCTGCACACAGTATCATGTCCCATAGTGGCCCCTGCACACAGTATCATGCCCCATAGTGGCCCCTGCACACAGTATTATATCCCATAGTGGCCCCTGCACACAGTATCATTCCCCATAGTGGCCTCTGCACACAGTATCATCTCCCATGTGGCCCCTGCACACAGTATCATGTCCTATAGTGGCCCCTGCACACAGTATTATACCGGTATGTCCTATTGTGGACCACCCGTGAACAATTATTATACTCTGGGGTCTTTTCAGACCCCAGAGTTATGATCGGAGACCCAGGGGGGGGTCAACTATAACAACGTTGCTTACCTGTTCCTCGCTCGTCACTCTCTGCTGCTTCGGCCTTCTTCAATGCTGGACCAGGCCGGCGTCACGTGATGCGGGCCAGCTCGCGCGCAAAGTGACGTCCCCAGCAGAATCATTACAGCAGGTCGCGCAGCAAGGACAGGCTCTGCTTCCCGACACCAGGAGAACGCTCACCACTGCACACTCATGCGGTACAACGCAGCAGGGACATCGTACAGGATAACGGCAGCGGGACAAAGGAGGACAACAAGGAAAGCAACAGGCTCAGGATGCTGAATGGTGAAGGTAGGGGACGACAGCAGTATTACGGTATACCATATACCGTACCGGTATGTTCTGTTCGGGAATGCTGCGAAACGAAACGTCTCCTACGGTACGTCTTACTTTCGGGGGATGCCTTATATTGGGCAATTCTACAAAACCTCTCCTATGTCTTACTTTCGGGGGTGTCTTATTTTCGGGGAAACACGGTAATATTCTGAAGCCAATGGACCATTATAACTAGAACATATAGAAGGTCCAGCGAAGGGGATTTTCAGCAGAAGAAGAATAATCATATTCAATTTATTTTCAATGCAAATCAGGCTGCAAAAATAGTCAAGTCCTGCAGAAATGTTAGATTTGCATTGAAAATAAAAGGTTATGTGCCACGAGCGATTATTTAGGAGAACATGATTTTTCTTGTACACATTTGCTCAACCTGGCACTTGAGATTCTGGTTATCCTTCCTCAACGACATACTACAAGCAAATATATATAGAATGCAGGAATAATCTTGACCTTGAGGGGTGTGTTTATTTTTGCAACCAATTTTTTTTGTTTAATTTCACATAAAGCAACTTTGCATTCAGTTTTGATTAAAAATCTCCCTTTGGTTTATTGTCTACAGGTATACATTGGCGAGCAAAAGGGCAACAATGTTTGGAACGTGTGACTTTCAGGCTCCATATCTCATCATCCACTACAGCTTGGAACATGAGACTCCCATCATTGTATAGACAATCCTCTTGGCTATCTCATACATAAATGTGACTTGTAATTATTTAGCATATGATCAGTTCTGCAGATTCTTGTCGTGTAACTGCATTGTTACTGTTTTAGTCCAGGTGGTGGAAAAATCTTTTTCTTCTTGTATATTACACAATACAACCTTTTCTCACATTCCCTATAGCTCAGGGTGTTATTAGGTGATTCCCAAATGAAAGGTCACTGGTTCAAATCGAGGACCAGCCATGAAGAAGATTTATCATGAAAAGAGAAACAGCATCATCCAGCTCATCAATAGAGGTCTCTCGGCCAAGAAAATTGCCAAACTGCATCATGTGAGTGCCAGGACAGTGGGAAGAATATGAAATAAAGTCCGTCCATCCATTCAAAAGCCAAAAGGTCGAGTCCAGGCAAAATATCAACTCAACAAGTCGGCTCATCACAAGGTCTATCAGTTCTTGCACGAGAAACATGGCAGTGGAGGAGGCTCATGTGCTTCGTAATAGTGAGATCACAGACGTCCATCCATGTGACATGCATTACACAAGTCTGGAATGGTGGCCCAAAATTTAATTTAATTGAATTTAAGGTGAAGAAACCTCAACTTCAATATCGTCATAAGAAGCGTTGGCTCAAGTTTGCAAAAAAGTACAAAAAGTGGACAGTAGAAGATTGAAAACGGGTGAATTGGAGTGATGAGAGGAAAATCAATAGACTGGGCTCTGGTGGATGCAAATGGGTCTGGAACGCTAATGGATCGAGAAATTGAAGGAACTGTCAAGTTTGGTGGAGGAATCCAATGATGATATGGGGTTGTTTCACAGCCAAAGGTGTTGGATACTTGACCAGGATCAATGGTGATCTCAATGCTGAGCTACACACATGGACACAATTGTTGGTACCCCTCATTTAATGAAAGAAAAACCCACAATGGTCACAGAAATAACTTGAATCTGATAAAACTGGAATTTGCCAAACTACATGTTGACAAGCCACAAAGCTTCTGGGAGAATGTCCTATGGACAGAGGAGACAAAAATTGAAAATTTTGGCAAGGCACATCAGCTCTATGTTCACAGACGGAAAAATGAAGCATATCTTGAAAAGAACACTGTCCCTACTGTGAAACATGGAGGAGGCTCTGTTATGTTCTGGGGCTGCTTTGCTGCATCTGGCACAGGGTGTCTTGAATCTGTGCAGGGTACAAAGAAATCTCAAGACTATCAAGGGATTGTAGAGAGAAATGTGCTGCCCAGTGTCAGAAAGCTTGGTCTCAGTCGCAGGTCATGGGTCTTGCAACAGGATAATGACCCAAAACACACAGCTAAAAACACCCAAGAATGGCTAAGAGGAAAACATTGGACTATTCTGAAGTGGCCTTCTATGAGCCCTGACCTAAATCCTATTGAGCATCTTTGGAAGGAGCTGAAACATGCCGTCTGGAAAAGATACCCTTCAAACCCGAGACAACTGGAGCAGTTTGCTCATGAGGAGTGGCCAAAATACCTGCTGAGAGGTGCAGAAGTCTCATTGACAGTATTTGTACCCAAATGATTCGAGTATGTACCAACATTGGGAACGTATACAAGAGACCTGGGATCAAATTTCAGTCGAGAAATACTTGAATCTGACCAAGAGCATGCCCAGAAGGATTCAGGCAGTGATGAAAGCCAAAGGTGGATTTACAAAATAATATAATGAAAATTTAGATTTTTAAAAGCAAAACAGTAACAATGCTGGTACATGAGAAGAATCTGCAGAACTAATCATATGCTAAATAGTTACAAGTCACATTTATGTATAAGATAGCTGAGATGATTGTGTATAAAATGATGGTAGATGGTGAGATATGGAGCTCGGAAGTCAAAAGTTCAAAATATTGTTACCCTTTAGCTCTTCGATGTATCTATGTTTCTATGGTTACAGACTACGAACAAGGTTTGTGTCATCTGATCCTGTAGTCATATTCTCTTCCATCTGCCCCTACTTCTTACAAATTTACAATAAGAGATTCATGAAGGTATAGTATGGGCCCATTGTAGGCACTCTGACGAATTCATATAACATTATATACACCAATTGCCCATAATATTAAAATCACCTACTAATATTGTATAGCTTTCCCTCAGGCCAATAGCTACCTGATATGAGGCAGGTGATTATAATATTATGGATAATTGGTGTATATGTGTTATTTTGTATAGATTCATCCTAAAGTGGGCCCATGCTATACCTCCATGTATCTCTTATCATAAATGAGCAAGAAGTAAGAGCAGACGGAAAGGAGTATGACTGCAGGATCAGACTACACAGAGTGTGTCCGTAGTCTGTAACCATAGAAACACATAGATATTCATGTAGACCTTAAACCAAAGGGAGATTTTTAATCAAAGCTATATGCAACATTGTGTCATGTTTTATTTCAGGTGTGATTAAGCAATGAAAAAAAACATTAGTAGCAAAGTTCTGACCCATCGAGACATGGACTCCATAAGACCTTAGAAGGAGTCCTGTGTAGCCAATATAGTAAATGTAATTGTATCTATTTTATGGCTGTATACATTAAGAAGGAACAAATAAATTGTGTTCCATACTAAAACGAACATGGTGTGAACAAAGGCTGAGATTGCCTGCATACCCCATAGAAAATAATAGGATGTGTTATACCATAGTGGTGCACATAGAATAGAGGGCTACATGGCCACTTGTGTTGCGTGAGAAGAAGTCACACAGAAGACACGTGACTGAAACAGTTGTGCTACTTATCTATGACTTACTGTCGCACCACTTTTTAGTGCTGTGATGGGGCTGTAAAAAAGTAGTCAAGTAGCAGACATGTCACGTGCAACTTCTACTGAAGTCCATGGAAAGAAAAGTTGAAAATTCAACAGGTTTGGATATTCTGCGAATGTTGTGTCGCAGTCACATGATTTTGCAGGTTGCAATGCGACACCATGGAGATCAACTGAAATTTTCTGTTGCACTACATATTGTCATGTAACCCTAGCTTTAGACTAGGTTCACACTAGTGTTGACTGTCCAGAGGACCAGAACAATGGACAGGTGGACCGCTAAAATAGTGGTTACATACTATATTGACTATAATGGAGTCCGTCAAGTGTCCACTGGTTTTATACGGAAAGCGGTGAACAAAAAAGCCATGCATGTAGGACTTTTTCATCCACCGATTTCAGGCAGACATTTGCAACAGACTCAAATGTGAACATAGCTTATGGCTATGGCAGGACGGAAGGGTCTTGTGTTTGTTTTCTCTTACATTTACTTCCCATCAGTTTTGGACGTGTCCACCAAAAAACCAGAGGATCCTTTGGTGGGCCCAGGCTCTATCATAGGAATGGCCCAGCAGACCCGGATTTAAAGGGTACTATGGTCTATTTCCTTGTTAGAAGGGGGGCCCAAGGAGCCTCAGTCTAACACTGCTTCCCATGACCCTTTGGCTAATAGTTCTCCATATTGTTCTAAGCAGGGGAATTATACAAATATTCACACCCCCAAGTAACAACTGGGATACTGGAATGGGCTCCCTCTCTTTAGGGGTACCCCAACCCATATGGTCTGTGTCTATAGTATGTATTCTTTGATAGGTCTTACGAGTGTAATACAGAGGTTTCCTCATTTGGGGCCATTTCTATTAGCCAGAGTGGAGAGTTACTATCAAGAGTGCCCCCTTGGTCCATGGATTGGCTTCATTGGAAACTGTGTAATGCTTCATTCCTCCAGGGATGGCGCTGTGGAGAACTGAACATCTGTTTCCAGATTTCCCTACAGATCACAAGTGATCAATGGGGTCCCAGCCAATCTTCAGCTAATGTTCTACCAAAAAGTACAATTGAAATAAATCCAGAAGGCTTATGCCTCTAGTGGTCAGTGTGAGAACTGCAACATAGAATGCAATAATGACAGGAAAAAGGGGAAAATAAAATAAAAAATAAAATATTCTTGTTTCCCAATATATTTCCCATCCATAAGCTTTCATTCTGAAATAATAATTTTGTGCTACAGTATAAAGCTAAAGGAGGGAAGCTTCCAGGAGGAGAGAAGTAATAGGCGGCTGCATGAGAATCTAAGTGGCGTAACGGGCATTTTATTTGTTTTTCTTTGGCAGAGCTGGTTAGGTATAATACAGCTATTATTGTTGTCAGCACCAGCTGTAGATTAGGTAGAAATCAGCCTGACGTCTGTCATTGCTAAGTGCCCAGAGCTCTAACATCTGATGCTTCGCTGAATACAAGCCGCACGTTCCACTTCAGCTCACTAATACTATACATATATACATAAAAATTCTGCAAATGCGGAGAAAATGAAAATACAGAAAGTAAAAATCTCTGAATTCAGGTGGTTATTAGTTAGAACTACAATAAACATACATATTACGTACAATAGATATGCATACAGTGTATTCTAGAAAGGTTGCATGTGTCTAATGTTTTCCTATGAGAAAAATGTTGCGATCTTATGAGCAACGCCAGGATGTTACCGTGAATAATGGATGGCACCAGGTTATCAGTGGACCCTGGCAGATATTGATGGCCTATCCTTAGGGTTAGGGTTGGGTGAACTGGTTTGTAATGAGCCAGGTCCGTTCAAATTTTTCCAAAATTTTTGGGGTTCACCTTGCATGGATCCAGGAAAATGGTGGATAGTTCAGATAGCCTGTGGCGCAAAGAAGATGATGGACAGCCCAGGAACATGACTGGAATTCCAGGTTATGCCATGGCAGAGTAGATGTTTGGCTGCTACGGTGGTAGTTACGCCACTGGTCCTCAGTTATGTCATGTGATCAACAATAAGACTCTCCAATTGACAAAGTATCCTATGTATGGACAGGAAGTCAGTTTCTCTTAAAGGTAGTCTACCACCTCCCCCAAGCATATTCGACTGCCCCCACTGCATTACAGAGGACATTACAGCGATAAACATCATACCTCTGTTATGTAGGTCACTTATGTGGATTTGGAATAAAATAATTTTGCAGCCTTATGCAAATGAATCAGTTTGAGCACTAGGATCCTTGGGTTGTCACACCTGAGCTCTGGAAGACCATGACCATACTTCTGTGTCTCTGCAGAATCTATAGTGGGGTCCCTGCCTACCTTGTGCCCCCTCTGGGTCCAGGGCCCATTATCGACTGCTACCCCTGCACCCCCTGTAGCTCCGCCCCTGGCAACACTCAGTGGCTGTTTGCTCTTCAATCCGCTAAAATCACGTAACAACATAATATAATATTATTAGTGTCTCTGTATATATAGTAATGTTTAACCAGTTCCGGGTCACCCATAGACTATATACGTCCAGGGAGGTCCACTTCTAGCCCTGCAAGGATGTACCCATATGTCCTTTCAAGGATGAAATTGTGCCGCTGTAACATGGGGATGTTGGCTGTTACTACAGCCGGACATCCCATAGGAAAGGTAAGGATGGTTTATAACCTTCTCAATCACAGTGTAATGTATCCCCTCCCAAAGGAGGCACAATGTGTAAAAAATAAGACTTGCCACTACCACGTCCCTGTCTAGCCCTGCTCCCGGCATCACAGCAGTATGTGTCACCTTCATAAAAACAAAGAAAAACTATTTTAAAAAATTTTTTGTAGCACTTACATGTGTAGCATGTACGAAAAAACCTGAAAATGTGTCCTGTCCATTCCTGAACCAGGGAAAACAGCCAAGTACTGAAGTGGTTAAATATATATATATATATATATATATATATATATATATATATTTAACCACTTCAGTACTCCAACAGTTCAAAAAAAAAAATATTCGCACTGTCCAGAAAAGGTTAGTAAATTCATATTACATGATCATAAGAGTAAATAAAGTGCCAAAAGTGCAATATCAATTCAGGGGACCCATAATACATATAATGGCATATATATATATATATATATATATATATATATATATATATACTTACATAACTACAGTAGAACACATGTCGAGTCTCCAGCATTCTGAATAGTCCAGTGCGCCTGTGCGCTAATATGGCATCTGTCTGGGTTTTTATTGCTCATGTGCGCACATGCGCAGTAATGTATGTACTCCGGCGCACTGGACAGTTCAGAACCGTGGAGATTGGCATGTGTTCTACTACTGTCATGTCAGTCTATATGGGGGGATGTAACCGGCTTATGATCTTAGATTGGTATATTATTGTACATGTGTGTTTGATATAATCAGTGTGAACATGATTTTACTATGTAAGGCACTTTTTATATGCCATTATATGTATTATGGGTCCCCTGAATTGATATTGCACTTTTGGCACTTTATTTACTCTTATGATCATGTAATATGAATTTACTAACCTTTTCTGGATAGTGCGAATATTTTTTTCTTTAACTGTTGGAGTGCTGCCGTTTTTTTAATTTTTTTTTTTTTTGTATATGGTGGAAGTAGTCACCTTCAAATTGTATTTGCACCCCTGACCTTCAAAGGTATATGCTGTGCTGCTTTGGACTTTGCTATACTGCATAGGGGTTTTGCTGCTTTGCCCATTCTGGATTTTTGCAGAACTTTATTAAAGGAGTGATTTTATGTTGATGGCAGGCGCTGGATTTTCACTTTTCTGCATTAACGTGAAGCGTGTCATACCTCATTTCACCAGTGGTGGTGCTTCAGGGGGACTGGAAAATAACTGGCAGGTTCCCCACAGATTATAATCATTTGGGGGTGCCATCAGCTGGTGATGGAGAGACCTTCTAATCAAAAGGGGTAATTAATTGATGACCTATCTTAGGACAAATCATCCATTAAAAAGGTCTGGAAAGCCCTTTTCATGATAAATTATTTACCCATATTGTTGCCTATTCAATGGGGCAGATTTATTAAACTGTTTATAAGAAAAACTGTCTCAGTTGCCCCTAGCAACCAATCACAATGCCGCTTCCGTTTTTCAGGAGCAGAATACAAAATGAAAGCTGCGCTGTGATTGGTTGCTATGGGTAACTAATACAGTTTTGCTTTTACGCAGCTTTAATAAATCTACTCCAAAGGCCAAAATGCTTGATGTGTTGCTTAGTAACTGGAGGTGTGGCCAGCGGGTGACACCACTGACTCTCCATGATCCTAGGCCTCTGCAACGGGCCCGTACTCTAGCGCCATCTGCCTCTGATCATATATGGAGATACAAGGGAGAGATTTATGTAAAAATACAGTCTTGTTTCCCATAGCAACGTTAAGCAAAGTGGAGGGAGTCCAGCAAATCCCATCCCCACTTTGCAGTAAAATACATGTGCGGATACGCGGCGATTTCCAAAACCATCACGGTTTTGGAAATTGCAGCATGTCGATTATACCTACAGAAGCGCCGGCAGTTTCTCTATAGGTATAATGGAAGCAGAATGTCCGCAGAGGAAACCTCAGTGAACTTTCTGTGCAAAGTGCTGCACGAAAAACCGCGCTTTTTTGCTGCGGGACGCCACGTCGGCCTTAGCCTAAAGGAGTTGTCTGGGGTGTATAATTTAACTTGCTTCCTCCTTTTATGAAGTTGGACATAGGTGTTTCAGGTTGGTTTGAATACTGGGTCACGTGATCAGAACCAGCACCCGGTCCCCGAGTTGCTCCGCCTCCTTTCTCCTCTCCCGTTTTCACAAGTAGTTGCCTGCGCTTTATGTAGACTATAGTAAAGCCTTCACACTTCCCAGACAACCCGTTTAACCCCTTCACGCTGAAGCCATTTTTCATTTCTTGATTTTTGTTTTTGACTCCCCGCCTTCCAAACACCAAAACTTTTTTTTTATTTTTTCATTCACAGAGCCATAGGAGGGCTTAATGTTTGCGGGACTAATTTTTCTTCATAATGGTACCATTTATTATTCTGTACAATGTACTGGGAAGCTGGAAAAAAAATTCAGAATGGTATCTGTGACATTTTTACAGGCTTTGTTTTTACGGCGTTCACTGCACAGCCAAAATGACATGTCAACTGTATTCTATAGGTTGGTACGATTCCAGGGATACCAAATTTATATATATATATATTGTTTTTACATTTTAACCTTAAAGAATCCCCAAATTTGAAAAATTTCCATATTCATATGCATAGGGTGTCTTTTTTTTCCGCGGCCATGTGTACTTTTTAGTTATACCATTTTGGGAAATATCTATTGCTTTAATCCAAATTTTTATGAGAGGCGAAACGGCGAAAATATGGTGACCCCCCCCTTCCCCACTATGGTGTTGTATGGGAAAAATATTTTTATAAGTTTGTAGGCCGGGATTTTAGAACACAGGGATATCTAATGTGTATGTGTTTTATTTTTTTTTATTTTTTTTTACTTTTATATGTGTTTATTCGTATTTTTAATTATTTTTTTAGCTTTTTTTTTTACACTGTAATTATTAGACCCCTAAGGGTCTTGAATCCCAAGGTGTCTGATCACTAATACAATGCACTACAATGCATTATAGAATACAGCGGAGTCGCAGTGCTATGGAGGGACAGGGTTAAGTAATAAAAGAACACACGACCGTAGCAGATAATTTTTTTTTTAATAGAATAGATTTAAAGGGGATGATTTGCAGGGGTATACTTTAGATAGGAGAAAAACTGGTGAGGCTCATGCCCTGGCTGCCCAGGAGGAGGTAGTGTACCGAGAAAAGTTACTCTACCTTGGCTTGAGTCTTTATACACAAGGCTAAGCGCGCGATGGAAGGGTGACTACGACTACGACTACAAGGCTTTGTGTCTTCCTTGGTGAGATTATTTTTTAACTCTTTCTGTTCTGCATTGTAATAAGAATAATGGGTTATGGATTACCTGTGGTCCTAACAAAAACTGGAATGTGATAATGTGGAATGTGTAGTTCTGCTACATCTGACAGTCTCGGTTTTACTTTGCGACTTATAATGCGCATCAGGTTTATGCAAAACAAAGAAGAAAATTCAAATAAATATGTATTAGAGCGTCTGTGATGAGGTCAGCAATGTTCCAACAAAGCCGGGGCCGGCAGAATAGACTAGTGTAATGAAAGTCAGCAATAATACAATAACATGCATTAATGATAGATGGCATTTACCCATACAAGATGAATGATAACCTTTACCATGGAGACGCAGGAGAAGACCAGGATTCCTTCACTCTTATCCCACCTGCCTGTTGATTTATGGCAATGGCTGCGCTGCCCTCATTGTAATAGAATTCCATCTGGCCTAAATTCTGAAGCAGAGAACCACAAATTCATTCATGGCTGGGCAGGCGGCACAAGGCTATCAATCAGCAGAGTCGGGCATCTAGTGGAATTAGACCTGCTGCCCTGCTAGAACAATCACATCCAATGTACAGTAATACCCAGACTAATAGGTTTTTTTTTTTTTTTTTTTTTTTTTCTGTTTGAGTTGGAAGGGACCTCAAGGGCCATCGAGTCCAACCCCCTGCAAAAGCAGGAATTCCTAAAACATCCCAGCTATATACCTATCCAGTTTCCGCTTGAAGATTTCAATTGATGAAGAACTCACCACCTCCCGTGGCAGCCTATTCCACTCTCTCACTACCCTTACTGTTAGAAAGTTTTTCCTAATGTCTAATCTGAATCTCCTTCCCCTTAGTTTCATCCCATTACTTCTCGTGCTTCCTTCTGCTAATGAGAATAGGGTTAATCCCTCTGCACTGTGACAACCTTTCAGATTTTTAAATACCGCTATTAAGTCTCCCCTTAGCCTTCTCTTCTGCAAACTAAGCAGTCCCAATTCTTTTAGCCTTTCTTCGTAGGACATGGTTTGTAGACCTTCCACCATTTTGGTTGCTCTTCTCTGGACCTGCTCCAATAAATCGATGTCTTTCTTAAACTGGGGAGCCCAGAACTGTACACAGTATTCCAGGTGGGGTCTGACCAGGGCAGAGTACAGCGGAATAATTACCTCTCTTGATCTAGCTTCAATGCTCGTCTTGATACATCCTAGAATTTGGTTAGCCTTTTTAGCCACCGCACCGCACTGTTGACTCATGTTGAATTTGTGATCTATTATTATGCCCAGATCCTTTTCCCCTGTACTCTCACTTAGTACTATTCCTCCCATACTATATATGCTTCTTGCATTTCTGTTACCCAGATGTACAAGTTTGCATTTGTCCCTGTTGAATACCATTTTGTTCACCTCAGCCCATTGTTCCAGTGTGTCTAAGTCCTATTAAGGTTATAGCAGTTGTATTCCTGTACATAGGGGGCAGTATTATAGTAGTTATATTCTTGTACATAGGAGCAGTATTATAGTAGTTATATTCTTGTACATAGGAGGTAGTATTATAGTAGTTATATTCTTGTACATAGGAGCAGTATTATAGTAGTTATATTCTTGTATATAGGAGGTAGTATTATAGTAGTTATATTCTTGTACATAGGGAGCAGTATTATAGTAGTTATATTCTTGTACATAGGGGCAGTATTATAGTAGTTATATTCTTGTACATAGGAGGTAGTATTATAGTAGTTATATTCTTGTACATAGGAGCAGTATTATAGTAGTTATATTCTTGTACATGGGAGGTAGTATTATAGTAGTTATATTCTTGTACATATGAGGCAGTATTATAGTAGTTATATTGTTGTACATAGGAGCAGTATTATAGTAGTTATATTCTTGTACATAGGAGCAGTATTATAGTAGTTATATTCTTGTACATAGGAGCAGTATTATAGTAGTTATATTCTTGTACATAGGAGCAGTATTATAGTAGTTATATTCTTATACATAGGAGCAGTATTATAGTAGTTATATTCTTGTACATAGGAGTAGTATTATAGTAGTTATATTCTTGTACATAGGAGCAGTATTATAGTAGTTATATTCTTGTACATAGGAGCAGTATTATAGTAGTTATAATCTTGTACATAGGAGCAGTATTATAGTAGTTATAATCTTGTACATAGGAGCAGTATTATAGTAGTTATAATCTTGTACATAGGAGCAGTATTATAGTAGTTATATTCTTGTACATAGGAGGCAGTATTATAGTAGATATATTCTTGTACATAGGAGCAGTATTATAGTAGTTATATTCTTGTACATAGGAGCAGTATTATAGTAGTTATAATCTTGTACATAGGAGCAGTATTATAGTAGTTATATTCTTGTACATAGGAGCAGTATTATAGTAGTTATATTCTTGTACATAGGAGCAGTATTATAGTAGTTATATTCTTGTACATAGGAGCAGTATTATAGTAGTTATATTCTTGTACATAGAAGGCAGTATTATAGTAGTTATATTCTTGTACATAGGAGTAGTATTATAGTAGTTATATTCTTGTATGTAGAGGGCAGTATTATAGTAGTTATATTCTTGTACATAGGAGCAGTATTATAGTAGTTATATTCTTGTACATAGGAGTAGTATTATAGTAGTTATATTCTTGTATGTAGAGGGCAGTATTATAGCAGTTATATTCTTGTACATAGGAGCAGTATTATAGTAGTTATATTCTTGTACATAGGAGCAGTATTATAGTAGTTATATTCTTGTACATAGGAGATAGTATTATAGTAGTTATATTCTTGTACATAGGAGCAGTATTATAGTAGTTATATTCTTGTACATAGGAGCAGTATTATAGTAGTTATATTCTTGTACATAGGAGTAGTATTATAGTAGTTATATTCTTGTACATAGGAGCAGTATTATAGTAGTTATAATCTTGTACAGATGTAGCAAAGTTTAATTTAAAGCTTAAAGTTGTGATGGGATAGTTAATGCATTAACTCAACAGTTTTTTTTCCAATGCTTACACTAGGTTCACACCTGCGTTCGGGTTTCTAATCTGTTTAAAAAAGCGGTTACCTTCGGAAACCTGCGGACTCTATAGACTATAATGGGGTCCGCCAGGTTTCTGCCTGTAAAAGGACTTTTCTCTCCGCAATATTTAAAGCAGAATGGGGTACGGAATTACCAGAGACCGGGCCCAGGTGTAAACCTAGCCTTATATTGTGTATATATATAGCAGTATTGGTAAAGCTATATTCTTAAACTTAGGGCACAGTCATACATGCAATACTGCATACCATACCAAATGGTGTTTTGTGTTGCTGTGTTTTTATTTTTTATGTTATGTCATGTAGTATGCTTTGGGCTTTGTATTTTTCCCATAGGCTTCTCCAAAGGATAGAAAAGCACCAGAAAAAAATGCATGCTTTAAATACTGTAAAGTAAAAAGACTCCATCGCTGAAAGACCCTTAATGTTCACGCCGTGTATTTTTTTTAACATGCCTTTAGAATTCTGAAAATGTGTGTATGAAGGAGATCTTATTTTGACATTCCACGTGCAGTAATTCACATGTAGCATTTGCTATGGTGCGTTGCTCAGATGCAAGTCGAATGGGTGTCCACAATTCGCAAATAGCGTTAGCACAAAATAAACTTTGCTTGGTGGAGACGGCATCTGAATCTGTAAAAGTCATACAAGTATTTTCCATGCAGATAAGGTACAGTCCCACGTAGCAGCATGAGGCTGCATAAAACCATACCCACATGCGAATATGGTGCACATTTTTGTAATATGTTTTATTAACCTATCTAACTTCCTTTTAATAGAAAACAGGCTGTAAAGTTTTCCAGACGCAGATGTGTTGAATACAATGATGAAGCAAGGAGACGTCCTCTTCCTGCTTCACCATTCCATCCCTGTGTGCTCCGGGAGCTGTAGATACGATGTGATGACGTCACTGGGAGCAGAGACTTCAGACAGAGTAGCAGGGAGCGAGGAGAGGGGCGTATCAGTATTTTTTATTTTTAGTTGGTACCAGGATAGGGACATAATATTGTGGTGGCAACTGGAGGGGGAAATTAAACTGGGGGTAACTGGAGGGGGACGTGAAATTGTGGGAGCGGATGGCAGATGGAAATTAAAATGGGGGCAACTGGAGGGGGGCATTAAACTGTGAACTGATAAAGAGGGACATTAAACTATGGGGTAACTGGATGGGGACATTAAACTATGGGGGTAGTTAGAGGGGGACATTAAACTGAGGGTAAATGGAAGGGAACATTAAACTGTGGGTGCGCCAGGAGAGAGACTTTATACTGTGCAGGCAATTGGAAGGAAACATTATAATATAGGGGCTTAGCATGTTAGGTTGACTGTAGGAGCATTATACTGTGTGGGGGCACAAAGAGAAATAGATGGGAATGGGCGGAGTCAAAGTAGAAATGGGTGGGGCTAATTTTCTGCCCTTTGAAAGTTGGGAGGTATGTTATATTCTCCATATGAATGGAGTTTCAGTGTGCTAGTGTGACTGGCGCTTCATTCACATCTATGGGGTGCAGACCCTGTCAGAGATTACAGTCCCGGCAGCCCTATAGAAGTGAATGGAGCGCTGTTCACGGTGCACACTGGTGCTCCATACACAAGGAGGCCTTAGGGGGACTTTCAGTTATCCTGATCACTTTGGGACCGGACAATCGGACACTGATCCCTGTCCTGTGGATGTGGGATAAGTGTCCATAATGGGACAACCCCTTTAAGCCAGATTTATCATCCAGTATCAGTCACTGTGATAAATCTGGTGTAGTATCAGACTGCCTGGCTAAGTTTACACTGTCTCTTAGTAAATCTGAGTTCGGCCGCTGCAGTTTTATGTTATTCTTATGATTATTATTTAGTCTTTGGTAATAAATAAAATACAAATTTTTTTATAATGTAGATGAAATAAATAATTGTTCTGTGTGGATTTTCCAGTATTTTACACACGTCCATTCATTGACTCTCGGATGCTGCGGCGGTGATTCTCAGGGAGTTATGTACTCTGGATTACAGACCTCGTGGTTGTCAGGAGTCATGTGCTGAGCTCCTGATCCAGAGCAGCCTACAAGCCCCGAGCACGGGTCATCTTATGACCTGCACATAAAAACAGCAGCTCCTTTCATCTGCCGCCACAATATCTCCATCCCTGAATGCCTTCTACCACCATCTGAACCAGTACTGCATCAATAAAACCAGTTCAAAGAACCACCTTGGGGGCAGGATGCTTCTCCCTGACCTCCACATGGAAAACCGAGCTCACTGAGCGGACACAGCAGAGCTGAGTTAGTCATTTGTCCCTGCTCCTGAACATATCATGATGTATTACTTGTGGTATTGCATAGGACTGCAGGTAAACCGGTTTTCATAGTAAAAAAATTGGCTATTTTTACCACATTTACCAAGCCACCACCACCAGGACTTGCAAAGTGTCTGGGGAAAAAAGGTGTGGTCTCCAAATCACACATTGTGCAACTTGTTTGCAGAAAAGCGATGGTAAGATTTTCAAGCTCCAGCCTGCCAGGGTTATCTACTTTGATTCATGGTAAAATCCAAGGTATTTTTTGCTGCATGGTTTTCAACTGCAACCGCATAGTGTGAACATACCCATAGGGTATATTTACATGAGCTGGTTTTTGGCCACGGTGAGAAAAAAAAACGCAGCAAAACTTGCTTGCGGCTAAGGCTATTCGCTTGAATCCCATCCACTACACAGCAACTGTAAAATGCCGCGTTTTTTTTCTGCTGCGTTTCCACTGCGGGCAAACTGTGGCATTTACGCCACGTGGGACCCTGGCCTAAATTTTTTGGGTGTGTCAAAAATGCACAACACAGCAGAAAAGCAGTAAGGCCCCAGGTTGCAAAAACGCCGCAATTTGGGTGAGGCAAAAACCACTACGTTTTACGGTACCTGCAAAGTGGATGGGATTCTGGTTAAACCCAGCCACACCTTGCAGAAAAATATCCGCAGCAGAAATGCTGCGATTTCAAAAACCGTTGCATTTTTGTAAATCACAGCATGTCAATTATAACGTACGGAAATGACGGTGGTTTCCATATAGGTATAATAGGGACAGAAAGTCTGCAGAGGAAAACTCTGTGGACTTACTGTGAAAAGCGCTGTGGAAAAGACTGCGGCAGAAACGCATTTCGTTTTCTTTTCACAGCCTAAAAAATAAAAGCCTTTTTGCTGCATTTTTTCTGATGTGTTTTTATTCTGCTGCATTTTTTTTTTTTTTTTTTTTGCTTCGTTTCGCCTTAGCCAAAAATAATAATAATAGTAATAATAGTCTTGGCTAAAAGAAAAAAAGCACTGAAGCTGCAAGTGTGATTCCATCAAATCAAAAACTATCATCATTTTTATACATATTTTTTTTTTTAGTTATTTTTTCCTTATATTCTATTTAAAGTCCGGGCCTTGGTTTTTTCTGGGATCACATGCTTTCCATGTCTATTTAACTCATTAGTTCCACTTTTCCTGCAGCTCTGATCTAATTTTTTTCTATGCATTTGTGTTTGACCTCTTAATGAGAAAAATAAACATCCAATTAGGACAGAAAAATCATCTGAAAAAAATCCAAAAAACGTGCATTTAAAAAAAAAAGGAACAATTTCTGATAAGTTTTGACATTTTTGGTGTTGAAAAAAAAAAAATCTGCTCACATTCCCGTGTCTATCAGTTCACATGAGTATTACTAATGAGGGGAGGGATTAGAAATTTTCTTCACTGGGAGTGAGAGTCCAACATGATATAAGCCTCAACACGTGATCAGACCAATTAATAAGTGAGGAGAACAGAGCAGAACTTCCTGCCCAGGTCTGTTGTGGAGGGCTGAGGAGGCGGTGAAGTACAGGGCACCAGGATGAGAAGTGGTATGATACTATTTGCAGCTGTTGTCCTTCTTGTAGTATTGCCCTCAGCCTATGGACAATTCCCAAGGGCATGTAGCTCAGCGGAGGTCCTCTTGAGCAAAGAGTGCTGCCCAGTTTGGGCTGGAGATGGTTCTCCTTGTGGAGAAACTTCTGGGAGAGGAACATGTCAAGACGTTGTCCTGTCCAACTCTCCTGTGGGTCCTCAGTTTCCCTTTAGTGGTATTGATGACAGGGAAAACTGGCCCACTGTCTTCTACAACAGGACCTGCCAATGTCAGGGCAACTTCATGGGCTACAATTGTGGTGATTGCAAATTTGGTTTCATTGGCCCCAACTGTACGGTGAGAAGAACCATGATCAGGAAAGAAATTTTCAGGATGACTTCGGCAGAGAAGGACAAGTTCATCGCCTACCTCAATTTGGCCAAACGTACCATTAGTCCCGACTATGTCATAGCCACCGGGACCTATGACCAAATGAACAATGGCTCCAACCCACTGTTTGCAGACATCAACGTGTATGACCTGTTTGTGTGGCTGCACTATTATTCCTCCAGGGATGCTTTCCTAGAAGGTGACCTTGTGTGGAGCAACGTGGATTTTGCCCATGAAGCACCAGGCTTTCTGCCCTGGCATAGGTTCTTCTTGCTTCATTGGGAGCATGAAATTCAGAAGGTTACGGGTGATGAGAACTTCACCATTCCTTTCTGGGACTGGAGAGATGCCCAGCAGTGTGATATCTGTTCCGATGAGTTTTTTGGGGGAACCCACCCAACCAGCAACGTTTTCCTGAGCCCAGCTTCTTTCTTCTCTTCCTGGCAGGTAAGTGCTGTCTCTTACATAACCATGTTCTCTAGAAAGATGAGACCACATGTTTCAAAAAGCTGTGTTTCTGTTGTGTATTTTGCTGCACTTTTTTTCAGCCAAAGCCAAGAGTGGCTTCAATAGGAATTGGAAACCTAATGGAAGTTCTTCTGAAATGTGGTCCACGTAGTGCAGTGCAGTAAAATTGACATGAGTTATGTATGAATCTGTCACAGAATTTGTTGTCGATTTTACCCTACACACGAAAAGATCTGATCTATCGTGAAAATCTGCAGCAAAAATGGACATGGTGCGAAAAGTCAGTGGACCTTAGCTGTAACCCACTATCGGGGCATATGGCTAAAGGTATGGGGCATATGCATGATGTATATTTGGTACCAAAAATGGATGGGTACTGCAAATAATATATTTTTTTTAATTTATTTTTTGAGAATGAACCCACACATTGCAGAAAATCTATTGCAGAGCTTGCTGCAGTTTTTGAGCCAAAGCCAGGAATGACTTGTAAAGGAGGAGGGCATATGGAGGCTGCTCTTATACTTCTCTCTTCTCCCTTCTGCTAAATCCACTCCTGGCTTATGCTTAAAAACCTGCTGAAAAATTTGCAACAAAACAGAGTATAGCCTTAGTCTCAGAAAAGTAAGTTTTGTTGCAGCACTCAATGATTTCTCCATCCATATGACACTCTAAAGTATGTGTGGATCTAAAAAACACACCCATCCTCCTAGAATAAGCCTAAAAGGAGGTCTGATGGGACTTGTAGTTCTCCTTACTCATATGACAACACTCTGGTTGTATACGTGGTCAATGGACTGAGATAATGCATAGGTTGTCAACCATCCAGTTGGCTTGTGCCATATTTATTGAATGGCTGCAACACTTTTTGCAGGCACCCAATGATCTCCAAAAAGAGTGTGGCTTGTTCGCTGTACCTCTACAGCCTATAAATCCTGGTCTGTGTACTGACACATGAAGCTGTTCTTGTAGCTTTCAAAGCATGGTTGCTGTATGTTCACATGCAGCAGATTTTGGTGCAGAAATTTTTGCAACTAAAAATCAGTTCCGTTTATCTAAATAGAACCTGCAGAAATCCATGCGCTGGCCTAAAAACAACTCTAGATAAATGGCACTGCCATGTGTGAACATACTTATCGGGGGTTTTCCTATCTGAGCATGTTCTTCCATATCCCCAGGATAGGGGATGACCTGTAGATTGGTGGAGGCTTAGTGGTCTGTCCCCAGTACTGAATGGAGCTGCGGGTGTGTGGACTGCCAAACACAGCTCCATTCAGAATGGGGACAAGACACCCCGGTTCCGTGATCAGTGGAAGTCTGTGCGGGTGAGTCCCCACTGATCTGCAAGTTATCCCCTCTCTTCTGGATGGCGATAACTTGCCTCAAGGCAAATGTCTGGAGGGAAGAAGGGTCGGACGTGTTGGATTACAGGCACATTTTGCACGTGTATAACAGAGGCAACCACTGACAGCTGGTCTAATAACACAAACTGATCACTTTACAAGGATCTGTGATGGTCAGTTTAGGTCTTTAGGTGCGGACTTGGGCCATAATACACTCATATGAAACTGGCCTGACCCTACATGCCTGTATGGTGTAAAACAGAGGTATATTTCTATATATATGGTGGCACATATGGCAGAGTCCCTGTGCTCCCTGTACTACTTTAATGAAGTTCCCTAAGGAAATTTTGCTTCTGCTTTAATACGGGGGCTATAATATGGGTGTATCATGGTGGTGTTGAACCGGTTGAAGGTGAAACCTAACTTTTTCTTTCTGGTTTTCTTGGAATATTCCCCCCCAGATACAGGGCCATTCACAAGTAAGAGATTAATATCTTCATATTCATTCAGTATATTAGAAAACTGTATAACTTTTATTGTATAATATAAGATACAGCCCCCCCCCCCCCCAACAATCATCTGATCGGCGTGCACCAGGGCAATCAGCAGGCAGCCATGAATTTCACCCTTTCAGTGGATAGTCATGTGATACATGGTCACGCCAAATCATAGCGGATGCAAGGATTTCTCTCAGGGGCTTTGAGAGAGGTGTCTCCTATGAGGTCCACATATAGTATATGACGTTGGCCATTCCTTCTTTCAATAAGGATAGGATTTTTTCAAAACTAAAATATTGATGAACGATCTTTAGGACCAGTGGGGTCTGACACATGGAACCTTCACAGATCAGCTGTTCAATGTGGTAGCAGTGCTCCAATGAGCTTCGCAGACCATGTGATGTCACATTGATCAGTCACCTGACCTGTTTGCAGCTGTCCCATTCAGGTGCAAGTTATCTAATGATCCAATATTGATGTCATCTCCTAAGGATAGATCCTCCATGGTTTTTGTCCCAGAAAACCCATTTAGGCTGAGGCCCCACGTTACGGAAACGCAGCTTTTTTTGTTGCAGATTTTGTCGCGGTTTTTTTGAGCCAAAGCCAAGAATGGCTACGAAAGGAATGGGAGATTATTTATATATATATATCTCCCGATCCTCTTGTAGCCATTCTTGGCTTTGGCTCAAAAAAAGCGACAAAATCTGCAACAAAAAAGCTGCGTTTCCGTAACGTGGGGCCTCAGCCTAAACCTGCTTTTACTAGTATTAGAGGGTACACAATATTTATCGGTGTAAAGTCATAGGTCATTGCTTAGGCTAGGTTCACATCTGTGTCAAAGACTACATCGCAGAGACTGCCGAAAATCCTGCATAGAGGCTTTTTTTTTTTTTTTTTTTTTTTCTCCACCACTTTCAGTTTCAAAAGGGTGGACCCCAATATAGTCAATGGGGTTCGCTGGGCTTGGTGTGTAACCGCTGTTTTAGCGGTCCAGTTCAGGAGACCCGAACGACGGAGAACCTGGCGCTAGTGTGAACGTAGTGTTGCTTCTTAAAGGTATACTCCAGGTAAAACTGCTTCACCTTACATGTAGTGCAGGGCCTGAAGGGGCAGAGAATGGCGCAGGGATTCACTTTTTGTTGTAGTTAGAATCCCTGTATCATAGAGCGCCCCCATATGGCCCAGTAGTTGTCATAACACAGTTGAATAGACTATGAAATGATCTCTGTTGCCCATAGCAACCAATCATAGCACAGCTTTTATTGCTCAAAAGCAGAAATCAAAATGAAAGCTGTGCTGTGATTGGTTGCTATAGGTAACTTTCAGAAATATTCCTTTAATTTTGCCTGGAGTATTCCTTTAAGTCAACCACACATCGGCAAATTTACAGCCAAAGCAGAAGCGATTCTGTGTGTGTCTGATAATGGAAATATTCATTCACAGAAAGCCATGCTGCAACCGATTTGCTGCGCTATCTTTGGTTAGTGACGGAGCATTATAATCCGTCTAGTCAGTGTATACAGAATATTCAGTATGTCTCGGCTGACAGCACACTGGCCTGCCTCCATGGTTAATGTCCTGCAACACAGCAGGAAATATCATCTTGTATCCCAGATAGTAAAGGAGCCGATATATCACTGGTGGCAATGGACGGCAGGTTTAGGCTAGGGCCGCATGGGACAAACATATTGCAGATTTTCCCACGTGTTCCTCCGCATGTCGAATAGGGCATAGTCATGCTGTGGCTCTTAGGGGGCCAAAGAATTGACTATATTAAAATAAGTAATGAGCCCACTCTTCTCCATTAGATAATTGGGTGGCCCCATATACATTAACCAATAATACTCAAAATGTTGGGTTTCATCTAATGTGTACAGACAACTTAAATGGGTTATACAAAGGTCCTACTGTACCTTCTTCTCCTCTTGGTTGGTAATGTCAAGATATGTATGTTAGAAGATGAGCAGCTTTTCAAAATGACATGATCTTGTGATACTTTATCACAAGATGTCTATTGTGTATGTTTGTGGCCACCCAGTGGATGTGTTGTGGATTGCAGTCTGTCAAGAATGTTACTAGCAGAAAGCAGTGTGGTCCGACATTTGACACCCCGCCAGGTAACTATTTTCCAGTGCTTGAAAATATCAGGCTGTCTTACAAAATGCGGCTACTAAAGGGGTTCTAGAACTCACCCCAAACGATTTGGTCCCTTCAAACAGCTGAGGTGCCAAGAATTGGACCCCCACTAATTTTGATGGCCTATCCTGAGGACGGGCTGTCAATTTACCTGACCTGAAACCCGAATCTAAGGTAATGGTGGACCCATAAGTAGACCTTAAGCCAAGTGACGACACATTCTTCACACTTCAGGAACTCTCTCTATTTTACAATTTTAAAAAATTTTTTATTTTTTGTTTTGTTTTATGTTCACAGATTGTGTGCAGTCAGCCTGAAGAATACAATCGTCTAAGGATCGTGTGCAATGGCACAAATGAAGGTCCCTTACTGAGGAGTCCTGGACGCCACGACAGAAGCCGGACCCCTAATTTGCCTACCACGGCTGATGTGGAGGCCTGCGTATCACTAACAGACTATGAGACTGGACCAATGGATCGCAACGCAAACTTCAGCTTCAGGAACACTCTGGAAGGTAAATGCTTACATTGCATATTCTGAGCAGGTGTCTGTAAATGCTACCGACAAAAGTATCCATAGCCTATAGTAGACTGGACTGGACATTTGACAAGTGGTATATGCAGGGGCATTAGGCATCAGCATAACTTAGTTTTAGCTGTAATTCAAGTAACCCATGTGATTAAGAGCTGCAATACCATTCATGGCCACTACACAATGTATGGTGGTGTTCTGGTATCTTTCAGAGTTCCTTAGCCCTTCAATAGAGTTGGAGTTGGAATTATGGCCTATCCAAAAGATGGGCCATTAAAGGGGATTTTTAAGGGAAAACTGAAAATCCATGGTTGGCTGGAGGAGTTGGGTTTATTTTTGCTTGGGTGGTGCGTCCTCTCTTCACTCTGGTGCCGGGCCCAGTGGTGACCTCACATTTGACTACTGAGGCCAGTGACTGGCCACAGTGGCAACGAGAAACTCAGCATTGCTGACTAATATTATTATTAATTATTATTTTTTTATTATTAATAGTAAATTATTTCTTTTTTAATCATTATTTTTAATGCATGCTTGTTTTTATTTTTATTATATTTAATGTATCATTATTTTTTAAACTAATAAATAAAAAATAATAAAACTAATAATACATTAAACAAAATATTTTTTGTTTTTTAAAACTTTATTTATTTTTTAATTAATACACCTTGCCCCCTCTTCCCCGGTTTTTCAGTTTATCCTGGAAAACCCATTTAAGGACCAGAGTTTTAGGAATCCGTAATATAGTGGCCCTAGCCTGCTGTGGGCTTATCCTGTACTGTATTAGTGAGCTCCATCTTGGGCCTGTGAATGCGGTAATGCCATGTATGCCATGCTCCTTGTAGCGCCATTCGTTCAGGTCATTAGACCCGCGGTTGGGCTAGGCTCCCCGGCCGTAATACAGATACTTCCATAAGAAAGATTGACGTGGAGACCATTCTTACTGATACATTTTGGTTTCATTGATATACACTGTGGTATATGATTTCCTTTTTTAATATGTCTCTCCTGTCTCCAGGTTTTTCTAATCCTCGAACTGGCATTGCAAACCTCTCGCAGAGCAACATGCACAATTCCCTGCACGTCTATCTGAACGGCTCGATGTCCTCCGTTCAGGGATCGGCTAATGACCCTATTTTTGTTCTTCATCACGCGTTTGTTGACAGGTGAGACTCTGACATCATCATAAATAACCATTCCCAGTAGTTGGCGCGCCGGCTCCATGACGGGGACGCGCTGACATCACTCTGTCCTTAATACTAGGTCAAGCTGAAGAAATATCAGGGATCTGAATATGGAAATGTAGACTGGGAGGGTAGGGGACTTGGGAACAAGATTTCTTTATGCAAAGGAAAAATGCCCAAAAAAACCCAATTAGAAATGCTCAATATTTTTCCTTCCGGAGCTACAGGAATAGATAATGCTACACAACGGGAATTGCATCTCATTGTGTTCTTGTGGTACGCGTTGTATGACTCAGTATAAGAGGTACAGATCACACAGTGGAATTTTGAGCTAATTTTGAGATTCCTACTAAAGTAAACCACCCTCCATTAGGAGCCAGACTTATTTTATTTATTTAATTATTTTATCATGTTTGATCTCTTCAGACCCCAGAGTATAATGGGCCGAGGCCCACCTTCAGTTACCTCTTTTGAGCCTCCTTGCAGCACCCAGCGATCTCCTGGTGACATCATGAGCCTGGGGTCATGACTCTTGGCGTGCCCATGTGACTGCTGGTGGTCCTATCACAGACCTCATGACGTCACCAGGAGATTGCTGGATGCGGCAAGAAGGCCCAAAAGGGATGGTAATTTTTTGTCACCCTGAAGAGACCCCAGAATATAATGTTGGGGTCATTTTGGTTCACCAGAAACTAATCTCCATTGTTCGGTTTCATAAAAAAAGAACAATTTGGGTCGAACTTGGCTCAGTACGAATCGTTTCGCCCATTTCTAACATTGGCATGTACTATGCTGGACCTAAGCATATTCATGCACCTCCTCAACTTTTAATTAGTACCAAAACTCTTAGAACTCGCGCTTTGCCCTTTAATATGGTAGAAGACGATTTACTGTTAGAATAATGCAGACTGTAGGAACCTTTAATGCTGCCACGTCTTGTAATCTGATATTTTTGACAGTCTCTTCAGAACCCCAGAAAGTTCTGTTCTCTGGCAGAAACCTTCATTTGCTCAACAGGATCAGACAATGAGATTTAAGACCTGGCATGACGTTGAACATTTTCTGCCGCTCTGAAGTGTCTCTTCCATGTTTACATAAGACGCGTCCCCTGCTGACTTTTCATGATCAGTTTTCTAATGCGCAGTTCTCCCTGGACTCTCATAGAGACAGCTGACAAAATTTCACGTGAGAGACACCAGGTAAAATGGGAATCGTTCCAATCCCTAAGAAGCTTGATATGGCAAATAATGAGCGGTTAGTGAGGAAATTGTTTTCCTATTAACATTACATAGACCTTTTCTAGTTTGGTCTACTGGGAGCGTATTTTACTCCGTGCAGCAGAAATATGGTTCTAGGCTATAGACAGACCTGCAATGAAACAGACTGAGCAGATGTGGATCGCAGAAAAGGTTTTGGTTTTCTACATTGTCGTATGCTGGGATTAGAAATTTGCAGAAGCATATATTGGTGGCAGATTGCTTTGGAACCAGAAGTTAGCTAGAAGGGTTACCATTACAACTCAGTTTCTGCTCACCACAGTATCACCGATTGGACAGAGTGCTCCTAAATCTCTCTGCCTGATCATAGAGAGAACTCTGTATTCCATACAGTTACAGCTGCACAGTTCTCTTTATCCCCTTCCAGTTTCCTCGCTATACTGATCATAGGGATGCAAACAGGAAGTGAGCCAAGGCAACTCTCAAGCCTGGAGAGGTTTATATCTCTCCAGGTATGCCTCACTAACCGTTTCACTGACTCTCAGGCCAAGAATATTAACGTTACCCCCTTTAACTCTCCTATGCCCTAGACCACAAAGATCCTTAAATTACCCCATCATTGTCTAAAAGCACAATGAATACTGGAATTGACCCTCTTACTATCGTAGACTGCCAAGTATAATGACATGAAACCTTTGATTGCACCTAGACCACCATAGGCATTAACCCCCCTCACTGCCTTAGGTCACCGAGGATACTGGAATTAACCCCTCACTGCCCTGGACCATTAGTTATACTGATTTTAACGTTTTCCAAGACCACCATGGATGCTTGTATTAACCCTGTTGATTTTGGCGCAATACAACACCCTATGAACCCAAAGTCTGACATTGTCCGATCAGTACTGCCAGTGTCACTGGGTAGGACACACCCCTTTGAGAAGGGGGATGATGACACCCAGATGTCAGCTCATTCATATATTTCTAGGTAGAAGATCAGAGGAACGGCACTACAGTTTGTAAGAAAAGATGTTTCAGAACTAATGGGAAATACAAGTGTTTTCTAAAACTGATGTTTCAGGAGTGGTGACGAGTTCTTAGAAGCTTTGTCCAAAGTGGACAATCCCTTTAAATGCCGCTATATACTACCTATGTTATTATAAGTTTATGTATTTCTTGTTCCCAGCATATTTGAGCAGTGGCTCAGAAGACATCAACCATCACTAGACGTCTTTCCAGAAGCCAATGCACCGATTGGTCATAACCGCGGCTACTACATGGTGCCATTCATCCCACTGTATACCAATGGAGAGTTCTTTGCCCCGTCCAGAGACTTTGGATATGATTATGACTATCTATCAGAATCAGGTACTGGGATTTCTGTTTTGGTTATATACTGTATATATTATACAAGATGTAGGACTTTACTATAGCCTTAAAGGGCACGCGTTGCCGGAAGGTAACTTATTTTTAATAACCAACTTGATGAGCAAATTTTTTTTTTTTTTTTTTTTAAATTTGGTTTTTGACCAAGCCCATTCAGCTCAAATTTTTTGTTTGCTCCAGACACACGTTTGGCCGAGCATGCATCTGTTTTGGGGTTGGAGTGATTTATATGAGCAACTTAAATGGGGTTTTCACTGACTGAAAGATTGGTCCTCAAGATGGGTCATCAATATTAGGTAAGATAGGATTGGACACCTCAGGACCCCGACAGATCAGCTCATCACCTCTCATGCATCAGTCACATGGCAGTTTGCAACCCAGTTTCATTCAAGTGAATGGGGATGAGCTGTAATACCCAGCACAAGCGCTACACTATATATGGCACAGTGCTTGGTAAGTAGTGGAGAGGCCACAGCACCATGAGCTCTTCAAATAGCTGATTGGTGGGGGTGCTGGATGTTGGACCCCACCAATCTGATATTGATGACCTATCATTAGGATAGGTCATCAATTCCTTGGTCTTGGAAGACCCCTTTAATGTCTGCGACAACGTTGGCCTTGCTCTGTGCTACATTCTCCTCTGGGTTAGAAGCTCTTAAGTTGATGGGGAAGAATCACCGATAGAGGCTTGGGATATTTCTTGGGAAGCTTCTGTTCCTTTATATCATACATTTAGCATCTTTTTGGCATGTAAAGCTTGAGTGATGGGTGGGAGAAGGAGGGGGGGGGGGGTATGCTAGCCCTATATACTCAGGACAATGGTAATTACAGCTATTTTATTCATGGCTAGTTTTATTAGGACCATTAATTCTTCCCTGTTATAGTCTTCGTAGCAGATTCCGGATTTTACGTGTTCTTCATCTCAATGAGGCTCCTTCTGCTGAATATCATTGCTGAGGTTCATTTTGTATGCCGCGGAAGGCAAGAGATGCTTCTTATCTCACTCGAGCATTGCTACAAGGAGACTCCAAATGAAACAAAAACACTGTTCTGAAGACTTATGTAACAAGTCACCTGGCTTTTATAGGATGACCACTGAGACCCGGAACTGGAAATTTGCTGAAGGCATCTCATAGGTCCATATATGTGTGTGTGTGTGTTTGTGTGTGTATATATATATATATATATATATATATATATATATATATAAAAAAAATACACACACACACACACAATGATTAAGATTTTTACACTTTTATTTTTATTTTTTTGTAATTCCTTTTCAAGGTTTTAATTTTGGAAGAGCATAGCCTGAGGAGTTGGGGTAGTGAATTCCAGAGTATGAGAGTGCATGAGAGAAATTCTGGAGACCGTGATGGGTGGAGGTGAGAAGAGTAGGGATGAGTGGACTCATTTGTAATGAGCCTGGTTCATTACAAATTTTCCAAAAAATTTTTGAGCTTCAACACCCATAAACTACTGTTACTCTAAGGTCTCTTCAGACCCCAGAGTATACTAGGCTGAAGCCCAAGGGATGTATGTAAACTTGAGTCTTACCTGTTATGGGCTCCATTGCAGAATCTGGTGTGGGTCCCTGTCCTCGAAGTCTCTGTAGGCCTCCTGAATAATGTCAGTGCCAACATCATGACATCATTCAGGAGGCCTGAAGAGGATGGGAACACTCCTCGGATGCCATATCCAAACCCAAGGTGAGGAGAATGGGACTGTTTTACGCGCCTCCGCTTGTTCTACTCTGGAGTCTAAAGACCCTCAGTATAATACCAGTTCTGGTTCTGAAACAAAACTGCAGAATAAACTTTTAGAAAATACTCAAAATGAATCTCATGAGGTCTGCCCAACACCTAGAAGAGAGCCAAGAAAATCTTCTGAGGGTTGGAGATTGTGTTATGATGGATCGAGAGATTAGGGTAGAGATGAATAGCGTGGAAAAGAGTGGTTAGGGCAAAGATGTATGAATACCCATGTATGTCATTATTAGTGGTGGTTGGTTGGTTTGTTTTTGGTGTTTTTTTCTTGCATTGAGTAGTAAATGGATTGTTAGAGGAGGAGCCAGGGAAGAGGTGGATTGGCTATGCAGATGACTTGAAGGTAGATGTCCGGTCGCCTCACCCGGTCACCCAATGAATGGCCTCTTTCACCCAGCTACCAGCTCATTAGTATTCACAGCTCTGTGATGTCAGGTTGCTGGGAGATCCTCTATCAATTTAAAGTTTAATGGGGTTTTTTTTTTTTTTTTTGTGAGCTGGGATTTGAACCCAGGAAATAGAGTGTGTTAGGCTAGGTTCACATCATCGGAGTCTCCATAGGAGGAGGACTCTTCTCTCCGCCAGCTTCAGTATAAAAACACCAGCGGACCCCATTTATAGTCCACTGTTAAAGCAGCTGGGCTCTCCGTCATTTGGGTACCCCCGATGGACCCGAATGACAGAGAGCCAAGAGCAAGTGTGAACCTAACCTCAGGCTGTTACTCCACTGACTGAGCCACAGCCTCTATTAGTTTCAATATATTAAATGTAGAGATCTCTATGTAGTATTGTAGGGTCCTACATAATCGTGTGTGTATATATATATATATATATATATATATATATATATATATATATATATATATATATCTATATGTATTGTGCTGACATATTGCATTGTCTATCATATATTATACTATGTAATTAACTATATTGGTATTAGCAATATTAATATATTAGTAATAGTATTAAATGTTTATTACTACTACTATTAATAAATTATTACTGTTGTTTATTATATTTATTAATAACATCATATCTCTCTATGTCAGTATCTTGTATACTTAGAAAATATATTTTTAAGCATACAATGTATTGGTATATAGAGAGATTTATAGATATACTTTCTATATTTTATTTAAAATTTTAATATATTAGATTATATTTTAGATTATATTATTGTTATAGTCTTAGTCTAGTATACATATTATAGTCTGGAGAAGACTTATTGAGGTCTATGGGAGAGTCTTCTAGACAGGGAGGAGGAGAAGATAAGCGGTGACTTCATCTATTGTCAGTAGTGGATGCAGTTATGGCATAGGTGGTATCTATGGAGGCATTATCTTCTATTGTAATCTTGCCTGTGATGTAAATGAAGTGACTGCTGCAAAGAAAATCTCTACAGAAGTCAGTCTATCAGGCTTGGTGGCCAGCGTGAAAATAGCAGAATTTAGTACTCTAACATACAAACTTGATTTAAAAATGGGGAATTTTTGGTAACCCATTACTTTTTCAATTTCCATTAAGTCAAATCTAGATTGATATCCTTGAAGATGTGCCTTTTTAATTCATACTAATCTTGCATTGACTCATTTATCTTCTACTGTAGTGAATTCTTTGCCATCCACTTACACCTCTGAAATCCTTGTGTTAGAACGTGATCAATGGTGTTTGTGCTGATACAGACATCCGCTCATAGATCATACAGTATTGATACACCCAGAAGATAAATGTGACGTGTACAACACAGGATTTTAGAACGCCCAGGGGATCCCTATTATGACCATCTTGGGGTCACAGATCTCCTGTAGAAGATTTTTGCGTTATTGGACTCTATTGATATATGAAAGTTTGTTTGACTAAGCAAGAGAATATGTATTAAAACTCCAACTAGGATCAATACGGCGCATTAAAGATGTCCTAATAACTCATTCCGGAGTGCCTTCCAATTATATCTTTTATCCCTGACCCTCCATCGATCGCACCAGTGAAATTGACATTTGGAGCAATTGTGAAGACAACTTGCTGTCCAGATGCAACTATTATAGGGTTAAAATAATATAATTTAGAATATTATGCTAGTCCTGTACAGTGTTCTCCATTGTTTCTTCCATTCAAACCTTAAAGGGGTCGTCCAAGAATTTCTAATTTATTGCCTATTCTTGGGATAGGCCATAAATACGTGACCGATGCGGGTCGGCTGTTCAGTGCCACTTCTGACAGCCATACTATACACTGCATGGAGTCAGAAGCAGATGGCTCTGTACACTGTATAGTGGCTGGGTGCTGTAACTGCAGCTCAGCTCTCATTGAAGCCTTTTAAGTAAAACTTTCAGTAACCTCTATACTTAACAGCCTGTCCTTTACTTCCTCAGACTCCATTGCTGATTTCTTGTTGCGTTATCTGGAAGAAGCCAGACAAATCTGGCAATGGCTTGTGGGAGCTGCCGTGGTCGGAAGTCTAATTACAGCTGTGATCGCAACGATTGTGGGCTTGGCGTGCCGACGGAGAAGGAGAGTGTTCTCGGAGGAGACTCAGCCTCTACTCATGGAGGCCGAAGATTACCAGAGCACCTACCAATCCCATCTATGACGCAGGAGCAGCAGCTAATCCTTATTGCGTGGTATTTTAATGGGACTTTTATCCCTGAGATAGCTGACACAGCTCCATGTACCCGAGATGCGGGAGATACTATTATAACTACAGGATTTTAATATTGACCCTTTTTATTTTTAGCAGAGTCGCCCCTCTGCTTGTACAGGGAAGGGTTAATAATGTGCATATCAGTATGTACTTTTTAAGCTATATACTGCTGCTGAGTGCGACATGTCCCGCATGCATTTATTATATGTATAAGACATATATGTGAATTGTCATTTATTCCCTCAATAATGTCCATATAGTAAAAAAGGGAGAAATCTAGGATTGTGTGTCTTTTATATGTGCCTACCTGTCCTCCAAGTGATCCGTTTTCGGCAGTACAGTAAAGCAATTCTTTGAGTAATACCAATTTTAATTCTATACTTTGACCAAAGCAAGGAGTAGCCCAAGTACCAAAATTTCTGCATTTCAAGTGTCATCTTGACTGATCACTTGATATTGAAGAACCTTTGGACATTCCTCCAATAGTTAGATGTGTAGAAGCCCAGTAGTAGGAGGCCAGGAGGTTTTGAATAGTCATAGATGTGGTTATGGAGGCAAGAATCTCTACTAGAAGCTTCAGCAACCCTCAAAGGCTGGTGCAGAAGAGGCCTGTGGTAGTGTTCACCTAGACCCATGATGGCGAACCTATGGCACGCGTGCCAGAGAGGGCACGCAAGCCGTCGCCATGATCACTCACTAACGGGGAATCCGGTACAGGAATCCCGGTTTGTGAGCGATCGCTTCTTTCAGCTATATGTGCATATGTACATACCGATAAAAGTGGAACCGCGGCCTACACTGACTGCAGAGTGTGACCTCTGTCCCGACACAGGCGCGATGACATTATTCATCAGCGCCTGCGAACAGAAGAAGACGGAGGACGCTCTTCGTGGGACTGGGTAAGTAACATAAACTATTGTGTGGGGGCCCACTGTGAAGCATATACTACTGTATGGGGGACACTGAAACATCTAATACTGTATGGGGGTCACTGAAGCATCTCATACTGTATGGGGGACTATTTATATCACAGTATCTGTTTTATAGCAGACAGGCTGTAATAACATTGCAAGGTCAATATAAAACAGATCCTGGCTAATTTAAGGTTAAATTGCCGTATTGGCACTTTGACATACAGTAATTTAGTGGGTTTTGGGTTGCAGTTTGGGCACTCAGTCTCTAAAAGGTTCGCCATCACTGACCTAGACCATGCCTCGTGGTAAAGCTTCCCTGAGCCTGTTGGTAGTTGGAGTGCTCTTGGTGGGCAGTGCAGGAATGATACTCATGATACAGGATTTCAAATAAAGAAACTCAGTTTACTGATGAAGAACAAGGGGATAACTTTCAGATGCTGGAGGTACGGTGTTTAGGGACGTTCATTGGGACTCGAGATGAGCATTAATATAGTTTGAACAGCATGCTATCTGTCTGTGGGGTGCAGATCCATAAGTGTTCCCATGTCTGATCTGAGGCTAACAAAAAGGGGTACAGCTATATGGTTCCAGTCTCTTCTTGCACATGCTATTCTCCAATTGAGCAAGGATAACTCCCATCTCCTGAATGCAGAATAACATGAAACCTGACTGAGTTAAATTGGTGCCAGCCTCACCAGGGGCTTTAGCTTGGTCTTCTCCTAGCTCAGGGAGGAAAAGACAACTATTGACTCCTCCAGCTGCTTCACTAAAAGTTCCTAAAGTCATGGGTCATACCACCAACTCGGCTCGGTTTTCCTAATGGCCCCCTGGACAAAAATATTACTATGGTACTTCCTCCTTTGTACAAGAATATAACTACTGGTACTATAATACTGCCCCCTATGTACAAGAATATAACTCCTATAATACTGTCCCATAGATATATATATATATACATATATATATATATGGGTCCAGTGGGCTCCTGGGGAGCCCACTGGACCCAGTGCAGGTGGTGGGTGACAGAAGGATACTGTCCGTGGTGAGCTCCATGCGAGAGAATAAGTCCCATCCCATGCATGAGACTGTGATCGCGCTGAGCAGTACTGTCAGTGACCGACTGCTCCACCCTAGGTGTGAGAAGGAGCGCTATCGGAAGTCTTTCCTCCCCACCGCGGTTAGGCTGTACAACCAACACCGACCTAAGCGGAGATCATTACACACAGAGAACTGAAATATCTCTCTGCCTGTTAAATTCCCCCCCCCCCCCCTCTGCTACTTCCTATCTGTCTGTCTGCTATTAATGTAATGCCTCTTACCTTGGAACATTCCTGTACATGTTGTATTTGTATTTGTATCTGCTTATCTTATCTTTGCTGCTGTAACACACTGAATTTCCCCACTGTGGGACTATTAAAGGACTATTATTATTATTATTATTATTATTATTATTTTTTTTTTTTTTTTTTCTTCTTGCTCTTTGGTTTGCCTCCCTATATCACACACTGTCAATGAACCCTAGAAGATCTGCAGGGTCTCCTTCCTCTGGAGTTTTATCCTGAGTGTGTATTTACAGTTACAACTACCGGCGCTTTATCCTCATTTCCTTGTGTAATGTGAAATGATCCTCAGTCTGGAGTATAAAGCTCTTTGGAGAGCGGAGCTTTCTGCCGTCTTAATCCCCTCACTGCAGACTAATCCATTAGAGAGAGGTTCTGCTTACAACGCTGAGCCGTAGAAAATGTAACTTTTGTCCGGGGAGACAATTCATTTTCTATTCATTTACTGCTTTATTTTTTTCTTCTTAGTTTAGCAGGATGTATATGATGCTGCTCTTCTGGATGAACTGGAATTATAACTCCAAAACCTGATCTGCTCATGGTCTAGGAATCCTTAAACTAAGCTGTTATTAAACCCATAAACCCTGTGTACTCCAGAGCTGAAATCTACACTCTGTGATATAGTTTAACCCCCTGATGCACAATGCTGAATGTTTTATACCCACAATAAAAGTGAATAGAAGTTAAAATAAAGGTGTCCATTGAAGCAGGGACAGTTTTGACAAGGTTTGGCCCTGGGTAAGATTAAAAGTGGGACCTGAAAAGTTGAAATATGTATTTAAAGGGGTTGTGCATGAATTACAGAAATCTTGGGGGTGGCCAAGGAAAGTATAAAACTAACAAAAAAAAAGCATGCTACTCTATCCCTTGTGCTCCACTGGGCAATCCTTGTCCTCTTTTTCTCATGCGTTGGGGCTCCAACGGAGCAAAGCTCACACAAGCACTGAGACCAGTCAGTGACCTCACATATATATGTGAGGTCACAGCGCTCATGTGGACCTCTCTGCTTCTGGCCAGACGAGCCTCGGCACATGAGGTAAAGAGGACCAGGTCTGCACCAGGGATAGAGGAGTATGCCTTTTTCTTTAGTTTGTTTTACACTACCTCCAGGCACTTCTGAGTTTTCTGTATTTCATGGACAACCCCATTAAAAGATAGATGCATTCAACTAATTCAGAAGGGATGCGTGTGGAAGATGCCATCTTGCTGACCAGGCTAACAGAGTCAGCAAGCAAAGGAACAGAAGACAAAGACGACTTTAAGGTCTGTGAGAGGGTTGTATTAACAGCAATTTTTGGAAAGTTTTTATGTTTTAAAGAGTGCTTGATAGGGAGAAAATGATCCACTTCTTTATTTTCTTAATTTTATTTTCTTATTGCTGATGCTTAGAGTCATTAATCATAATTCACTTTATTTAACACTGGTCTTCATACAGACAAGGCCAGCAATGGTTACAAAAGGAAACCCCTAGGAGTCTACATGTGGGAGGAGAGGGAGACTCCCTCCCTGCTGAAGACGGTGGAGCTATGTAATACAGGTTACTTCCTGTTTGTGTAGATTGTAAGCTTTACCTTTACCTTGCAGGCCAGCAATAATTGCAAAGGAGACCCCCTAGGAGACTACGTGGGAAGGAGAGAGAGACTCCCCTCCCCACTGAAGATGGTGGAGCTATGTAATACAGGTTACTTCCTGTTTGTGTAGATTGCAAGCTTTACCTTTACCTTGTAGGCCAGCAATGGTTACGAAGGAGACCCTTAGGAGACTACATGGGGGAGGAGAGGGAGACTCCTTCCCCCCGCTGAAGACGATGGAGCTATGTAATACAGATTACTTCCTCTTTGTGTAGATAGAAAGCTTTATCTTTACCTTGTAGGCCAGCAATGGTTACAAAGGAGACCCCTAGGGGACTACATGTGGGAGGAGAGGGAGAGTCCCTCCCCACTGAAGATGGTGCCTCTATATAATACAGTTTACTTCCTATTTGTGTAGATTGCAAGCTTTACCTTTTCCTTGTAGGTATTTGAAGGTGTTCCAGTAAAACGTTGCATAAAACAGACAGTTGTAAATGTAGGGATGCCACTGTAGAACATTCTTACAACCTTAATAGCAGATTTCTGTTGTATAAAGTGTATCATTTACCTGAGGTTTTACTTTAATAAATGTGAAAAATGGATTACTTTATTTTTTCTAAAACTTGAGAAACTGATATATTACAAGGAGAGTTGCTCGCCGGAACACATGAGGTGAACAAATCCAGTCAATGCTAAACCAGCTTATGCAACAGCTCCTGTATTCATATCACACAATGCAGCACAATAACTACAATAGCGTGTAATCATACAGATCGGGGAGCAGCAGAAAAAGCGGAAAACAGGTAAATGAAAGCCAGAAACATAAAAAAATCTAAAAAACTGGAACATAAATATGTAAAAGCAGTGACCGACTTAGACATTCCCTACTGAACAGATACAATGGGAATCTGATCAGCCCACATACAGTATTGTGGAGACGCAACGTGACCCAGAAAGAAAGTACAGCATGTAAAATGTATACAGATTTATAAAAGGCCATATTTTATATGGGATTTTGCCTAAAGATGAGTGATTTTTAGTTGATATTATACAGATTATATAGAAAAAGTAAAAAAAAAAAATACTTAACCATTTTTATGGTGGTTTTCTCTTTTTAATCTTTTTTTTTTTTTTTTTTCAATCCAGGCCATCATGAAAAATTTCTGATCCCCATATACAGTGATGGCCAAAAGTATTGGCACCCCTGCAATTCTGTCAGATAATACTCAATTTCTTCCAGAAAATGATTGCAATCACAAATGCTTTGGTAATAATATCTTCATTTAATTTGTCTTCAATGGAAAACCACAAAAAGAATTGTCAAAAAGCCAAATTGGATATAATTCCACACCAAACATAAAAAAGGGGGTGGATAAAAGTATTGGCACCCTTTGAAAAATCAGGTGATGCTTCTCTAATTTGTGTAATTAACAGCACCTGTTACTTACCTGTGGCACATAACAGGTGGTGGCAATAACTAAATCACACTTGCAGCCAGTTGAAATAGATTAAAGTTGACTCAACCTCTGTCCTGTGTCCTTGTGTATACCACATTGAGCATGGAGAAAAGAAAGAAGACCAAAGAACTGTCTGAGGACTTGAGAAGCAAAATTGTGAGGAAGCATGAGCAATCTCAAGGCTACAAGTCCATCTCCAAAGACCTGAATGTTCCTGTGTCTACCGTGCGCAGTGTCATCAAGAAGTGTAAAGCCCATGGCACTGTGGCTAACCTCCCTAGATGTGGACGGAAAAGAAAAATTGACGAGAGATTTCAACGAAAGATTGTGCGGATGGTGGCTAAAGAACCTCGACTAACATCCAAACAAGTTCTAGCTGCCCTGCAGTCCGAGGGTACAACAGTGTCAACCCGTACTATCCATCGGCGTCTGAATGAAAAGGGACTCTATGGTAGGATACCCAGGAAGACCCCACTTCTGACCCAGAGACATAAAAAAGCCAGGCTGGAGTTTGCCAAAACTTACCTGAGAGAGCCAAAAACTTTTTGGAAGAATGTTCTCTGGTCAGATGAGACAAAAGTACAGCTTTTTGGGAAAAGGCATCAACATAGAGTTTACAGGAAAAAAAAGAGGCCTTCAAAGAAAAGAACTCGGTCCCTACAGTCAAACATGGCGGAGGTTCCCTGATGTTTTGGGGTTGCTTTGCTGCCTCTGGCACTGGACTGCTTGACCGTGTGCATGGCATTATGAAGTCTGAAGACTACCAACAAATTTTGCAGCATAATGTAGGGCCCAGTGTGAGAAAGCTGGGTCTCCCTCAGAGGTCATGGGTCTTCCAGCAGGACAATGACCCAAAACACACTTCAAAAAGCACTAGAAAATGGTTTGAGAGAAAGCACTGGAGACTTCTAAAGTGGCCAGCAATGAGTCCAGACCTGAATCCCATAGAACACCTGTGGAGAGATCTCACAATGGCAGTTTGGAGAAGGCACTCTTCACATCTCAGGGACCTGGAGAAATTCCAGCAGAGCATTGTAAGAAACTCATTGATGGTTACCGGAAGCGGTTGTTCGCAGTTATTTTGTCTAAAGGTTGTGCTACCAAGTATTAGGCTGAGGGTGCCAATACTTTTGTCCGGCCCATTTTTGGAGTTTTGTGTAAAATGATCAATGATTTGACTTTTTTTTCATTCTCTTTTGTGTTTTTTCATTGCAAGCAAAATAAATGAAGATATTATTACCAAAGCATTTGTGATTGCAATCATTTTCTGGAAGAAATTGAGTATTATCTGACAGAATTGCAGGGGTGCCAATACTTTTGGCCATCACTGTAATAAGGCAAATAGTATGATGCCAAGACAACCAACCTCTATCTTATATCCAGAGGTGTAACATGAAGTTCCTAGGCCCTAGTGCAAAATGTGTACCAGGACCCCGAACTATAATGTATTATTTAACCCCTTCCCGCCGGTGACATTTTTCAACGGTTTTCGTTTTTGACTCCCCGCCTTCCAAACCACATAACTTTTTTTTATTTTTGCATTTACAGAGCCATATAAGGACATAATGTTTGCGTGACAAATTTTGCTACCATTTATTATTCTGTACAATGTACTGGGAAGCTGGAAAAAATTCAGGATGGGGTGGAATTCGAGAAAAACTGCATTTGTGCGACTTTCTTACGAGCTTTGTTTTTACCTCATTCACTCTGCAGCCAAAATGACCTGTCACCTGTATTCTATGTTTCGGTACGATTCCAGGGATACCAAATTTATATAGTTTTATTTACGTTTTAACCCCTTAGCAAAAATCTAAAACTTAGCAAAAAATATTTTTTTTCTAAAAGTCGCCATATTCTGACACCTGTAACTTTTTTATATTTCCGTGTATGGGGATGCATAGAGCGTCTTTTTTTGCGGGGCCAGGTGTACTTTTTAGTTATACCATTTTGGGGAATGTCTATTGCTTGGATCACTTTTTATTCAAATTTTTATCAGAGGCGAAACTGCTAAAAAACGGCGGTTTGGCACTTTAGATTTTTTTTTTCCCGCTACGGCGTTCACCATACAGGAAAAATATTTTTATAAGTTTGTAGACTGGGCGTTTTCGGACACAGGGATTCCTAATGTGTATGTGTTTCACAGTAATTTTTAACTTTTATATGTATTCTAGGGAAAGGGGGGGGGGGTTGACTTTTTTTTTTTTTTTTTTTAAACTTTATTTATTAGATCCCCCTAGGGATCTTGAACCCCAGGGGTCTGATCACTAACACAATGTATTACAATGCTAATGCAAAATATCAGCATTTGTACGACAGGCTGATTTCATTGCATTATTTATTTATAGGTTCAGAG
This sequence comes from Leptodactylus fallax, assembly GCA_947044405.1. NCBI lineage: Eukaryota > Metazoa > Chordata > Amphibia > Anura > Leptodactylidae > Leptodactylus > Leptodactylus fallax. Next base: position 4,893,968 of record CAMRHE010000133.1, on the reverse strand, counting down.
TCCCCAAATTTCCTAAATTTTTATATAGAAAGACTTTTTTTGTATTTATTTTTGTGATTATTTTTGCTATTATGTTTATGAAATCTTCTCCAGCCTTGGTCCCTACAAATAATCCCATCTCCTTAGACATGTATTATTACATTTGATGTTGATGTAGCACAGCTCTGACCTTCTATTAAAGTCATTTCCATGAACGATGCATTTTGCTACCACGGATCCGTCTGTCATCATTTTTTTTTTTTTCTTGGCTAAATGTTACCATGTAATGTAGCCGTGTCAAGTTCCTTTAGCTTCAAGCAAGTGTAAGATGTCACCAGCCCTTTCCACTTTAATACATGTTCAGACCCACCAGGCTGATGACCTACACTCTATTATTTCATGACTCCTCTGAGATGCCACCCATATTTCTATGACATTCTTCTTCCATGATCACCCAGATTCATAGACTGTATTACAAGATTAACCAAACATGTATGTGCCAATATATTAAAGGGGTTATCAAACACAAAAAGTTGCTCTTACCTTTCAATAACCTAACCATGTGACAATGGTGAGGTGGACGCATCATTGAGTTGGCCACCAGTTTCAGACTGGCCCACTAGAATATAACAGGATCTTCCCATGGGCCTAGGGCAGTGGCGCAACTAGGAATGGCTGGGCCTCAAGGCAAACATTTGACATGGCCCCCCTGAAACGCCGCCCCAAACATCCCACCAGACCGCCCCCTCCAACCCCCCTGCACAAACTGCATTTCTGCGCACACTATTATGCGCCATAGTGGCCCCTGCACACAGTATTATGCCCCATAGGGGCCCCTGCACACAGTATTATGCCCTATGGTGGCCTCTGCACACAGTATTATGCCCCATGGTGGCCTCTGCACACAGTATTATGCCCCATGGTGGCCTCTGCACACAGTATTATGCCCCAGGCCTGGTGGCCCCTGCACACAGTATTATGCCCCATAGTGGCCCCTGCACACAGTATTATGTTCCATAGTGGCCCCTGCACACCGTATTATGCCCCATGGTGGCATCTGCACACAGTATTATGCCCCATGGTGGCCTCTGCACACAGTATTATGCCCCATGGTGGCCTCTGCACACAGTATTATGCCCCATGGTGGCCCCTGCACATAGTATTATGCCCCATTGTGGACCACCCATGAACAATTATTATACTCATTATAGACCCCAGAGTATAATGATCGGAGACCCAGGGGAGGGAACAAACATTCTTACCTCTTCCTCGCTCCGGTGCACTCTGATGCGCTACTTCGGCCATCTTCAATGTTGGAGCAGATGTCGCGTGCTCCAGGCCAGCGTTGCGACGCAAAATGACGTCGGCTGACGTCTGGGACATCACCATACAGGCCCAAAGCCTGTAGGAGAGGTAAGTTACACTGTTTTTTATGTTTCCTCACCTCCCCTGGGCCTCCGATCGTTATACTCCGGGGTCTAAAAAGACCCCGGAGTATAATGATAGCAGTGTTTGCCCCTTAATGTCCTGGGCCCTGTGGCAGGCGCTACCGCTGCTACCCCGGTATTTACACCCCTGGCCTATGTGCTAACACAATGCAGAAGACACCCAAATTTGAGAGGTACTACTATGGTCTATTGCTTAGGAGTTGTTGGGGGAGGTTTCCAGAATCATTTTATCTGGTGGGCTCAAGAAGTCTTAGTTCGACACTGTTGACCACCAATTGGCCCTAATCATAAGGCCTCATGCACATGGTCTTGTTATATGGTGTACAGTCTATGGGGTGTGTGGGTGTCCATGGGTAACTGCTGTTTTAGCGGGCAGCACGGAGAGCAAGGCGCAAGTGTGAACCTAGCTTTAGACATTGCATTCACATATTGCAGTAATATCACAACTTTGCAAAGAAAAAAAAAATTGCAATAAAAATTGCAGTATGACTGCAAGGCGTGAATATTCTCTTACTATATTTTGATGTCAGAGGAAACCAATTATAATGATATTATTTTCATCTACTGTAAAGAAGACACAAATAAGAAAATTGACAAAAAAAAATATTCTTCACTTTGAAAATAAATTTTTCCCAGAGAATCACATTCTTCCCAGTAACCTTTAAAATGGCAAATCAACTAAAACATGTATCTGCTGGATTTGCTTAAGAGAAAAAAGCCGGAATATATAATAAAAGGTACTCCGGAGCGAGTTAGCAGGACTGACCTTTAGCGGTGCAGACAGACGAGCAGACAGCTACACGGCGCAGTGACAGAGGAGGCCAGCCGCTCATAAATGATAAATCTCCCCTTTATGAAGGATGAATTATTACTGGATGACATCATCGATCTGCTCAGGATACCCCTAATCATAGATATGGGAGGGCGGCAGGTAAAATACTCCAAATCTCACATAATGTTTTACATCATGACCTCTGCTGATAGTAGACCCTCACTGACCATAGAGAATTAATATTAATAGCCATACAGTACAGGGGTGGACACAGATAACAGGGGGCCCCATGGAAGAACAGTATAAGGGCCCATAAATGTTCTACATCACATCATGGAGGACCCCCTTATTGTATGTCTTTCATACAACCCAGTAGGAAGCGGATTTCAGGTTGCAGTGGGCCCCCTAACCTACTGGGCCCCTGTGCAGCTGCATATAGTAGCTGCATAGTACAGTATGCCTGCCAGACACATACTGGAAGAATGATCTGACTAGCAGCAAGACTTACTCAATAGGGGAAAAGAAGACAGTTTTTGCCATAAGATAACATATAGATAGATATAAGGTAGATAGATAGATATGAATATAGATATGATAGAAATAAGTGATAGAAAAAGAGAAAGAAAGAAAGAAAGAAAGAAAGAAAGAAAGAAAGAAAGAAAGAAAGAAAGATAAGCATGAGGTCAGATAGATAGATAGATAGATAGATAGATAGATAGATAGATAGATAGATAAAATTTAGAAAGCACATCCCAAAATGAGCAGGTGCTAGGTGCAGCAGCTTGCACCTGTTCACATTTGGATGCGCTGTCTGAATTGTATGTTTTGTATAGTATATACTGTAGGTGGTGGAGGGGGGATGGGTGGCTCCCTCTATATTAGACTTGCACTCCTTCCATTTGCACAGGACTATTTAATTAGTGTAGTGCAGCTATTTTAATCAGAGTGTAGTACGGCCCTGGATCCTACTTGGCCTGTATTCACACTGCAAACCTATTCTGGGTCTGGGAGAGGTCTGTCTGTTTCGTGTAGGGTCCCATCTGAATGAGGTCGCCTTGCTGTGGCATTTGAGCTTTTATAAAATCGATCAATCATGTATCAGAAGAACCTCAAATATCTATGTATAGATAATAACTAATAGTAGTAAATGTATATGTGTATATAACATATAGCAGCAATGTATTTACTTTATGCAATTTATTTATATACAGTAGGTATTGGTGCTGTTTACAGAGTGCTGCTGTAATTTTGTATATAGATAGATAGATAGATAGATAGATAGATAGATAGATAGATATGAGATAGATACAAGATAGATAGATATGGGATAGATAGATATGAGATAGATAGATAGATATGAGAGAGATAGATAGATAGATAGATAGATAGATAGATAGATAGATAGATAGATATGAGATAGATAGATAGATAGATATGAGATAGATAGATAGATAGATAGATATGAGATAGATAGATAGATAGATAGATATGAGAGAGATAGATAGATAGATAGATAGATATGGGATAGATAGATATGGGATAGATAGATAGATAGATAGATAGATAGATAGATAGATATGGATAGATATGAGATAGATAGATATGAGATAGATAGACAGATAGAGAGATATGAGAAAGACAGATAGATAGATATGAGATAGATAGATAGATAGATATGAGATAGATAGATAGATAAATGAGATAGATAGATAGATAGATAGATAGATAGGATATAAGATAGATAGATAGATAGATATGAGATAGATAGATAGATATGAGATAGATAGATAGATATGAGATAGATAGATAGATAGATAGATAGATAGATAGATAGATATGAGATAGATAGACAGATAGAGAGATATGAGATAGATAGACAGATAGATAGATATGAGATAGACAGATAGATAGATAGATAGATAGATAGATAGATAGATATGAGATAGATAGATAGATAGATAGATATGAGATAGATGATAGAAGATAGATAGATAGATAGATAGATAGATATGAGATAGATAGATAGATAGATATGAGATAGATAGATAGATAGATATGAGATAGATAGATATGAGATAGATAGACGATAGAGAGATGAGAAAGACAGATGTAGATAGATAGATAGATAGATATGAGATAGATAGATATGAGATAGATAGATAGATAGATAGATATAGATGATAGATAGATAGATAGATAGATAGATAGATAGATGGGAAGGGATAGATAGATAGATAGATAGATATGAAATAGATAGATAGATAGATAGATAGGTAGATAGATAGATAGGAGATAGATATGAGATGATAGATAGACAGACAGACAGACTTAGGGCCGGTTCACATCATGCCCCCTCTGGTGGATTCAATCCAACCATGTCTTACATAGACAACAATTTGCGTCAAATTGTATGGATGGGTAAAGCCCCTCAGTTATAACAGTTGTTTTTAGAAGGCAGCTCGGTGACTATAAGCTGAGTGTTGAATCTGGCGTCATGAAAGATAAGATGGATTCCATTTACTGGCAGCAAGCAGAGCTCTCAAAAATGGTGATAAGAGAAAAGTATAACACAAAGTTACCAAATTATACAACAATTACATTGTAGTCAAACAAGCGCTATAACAATAAAGGCTTAAATGGTCACTAACTTTTCAGACAACTTAGTCTCATTTCATAGATCATGTCATTCTGGACCAAAATGTAATGCACTTTATTTAAAAAATGTGGCTGCTTTTTTCCTGAAAAACCTCTCTAAAGTTCCTGCCACTAGGTGTCTCCCTTCTAGCTAATTTACAGTTGACTGCTTTCTTATCAGGGAAGTCTCTCCCTAGCAGCAATATGGAAAAACAGTGAGTTAAGCGGTGAGGGGTTTTCTCTCTTCTCACAGTGAATGCAGAAGGGAGGGGCTGATTCTCCTCACAGCCTCACGCATGTCTGCAAACTGCAAGGACTGAAGATTTTGCAGCATCTCAAAGCTTATGATGTAAGAAAAGTCTTCTATGTTCTTGTATGTACTTCTGGCTGCTTGTGTGGTTAGAGATGACATTTTAGTCACATACAGCAGCAGTTTTCCTAACTGTGCTCATAAATTGTTCTTTTCCTGTTTCATGCCTGCATGGTAGATGCTAGAATGTAACGGGTATCTACATATATAGCGGATATCAATATGTATATTTAGCTTTTAGTATGCCCGGATCTCTTATATTATGGCCACTTGGGCTTTTCTCAGCTATTTGTTTGCTCTTGTACAGTTACTCCTGGCAGAATTACATGTAAACAAACCAAACTAGTTATAATGGAGAGGGTAGGGGGGCAGATTGCTCCTTATTGAACACCCCCCCCCCCGCCTTAAAGCAAAATGAAAAATGTGCTTCAGATAAAATGGGGCTATCAGCAGCAGAAACACTGTTAGGACACCATGTCTGCAGTCTTATACAGTCATAGAAGAGACTGCCCAGCAAGACCTTGCACATATTTTTACTTTTCATGAAAACTCAGGTACCCTTTAAGGTAAATCCAAGGTGTGGGCAGTAAGGCGCTGTGCACATTACATACAATCATCAATCACATTACTCACAGTTACCTCTAAATACAGATCCCACTGGGGGGTCATCACATGGCTTAGGATAGCATAATTGCTCAAGACTGGTGATCACCCCCAGCTGGATTTGCATTGAGATCTGTGAGCTAAGTAATGTCACTAATGTGCACTGCGGCTGAGGTCTTACTTTCCTGCAGTGTGTATTACGATTTCTATGTGTTTTCCAAAACTGTAATACTGAAGACTGATCCTAGACAGGTCCTAGGGTTGGTTACAAATGTTTCAAAAATTTCAGGTTCTACCGAGCCATGAAAAGTTTGAGGTTCACCTTGCATGAATTCATTGATCGGTTATTATGCTGTGAGATCTCGGCTCAGGAAGAAGACCGGAATGTCTCAGGATCCTGCACCAGAGCTACTGGACACCATAGCACCACATGCCCCAAACAAATGTGGTCTACTACACAGTGTACAGAGTCTTCTGCTTCCATTTCCCTCCAACAGGGGTATAGTTATAGGGGTGCAGAAGTAGCAATTGCTACTGAGCCCTGGAGCCTCAAGGGGCCCAAGGCCTCTTTACAACATAAGAAGAAACCGGTATTATACACAGTATATGGTAAGTATGGGCCCCGTCACATGTTTTACATTGGGGCCCAGAAACTTCAAGATACCCAACTGCCATCCACTGTATAATAGCAGCACTGAATGCAGCCCCAAAACAGCTGATTGGTAGGGGTGCCAGGTGTGAGGGTGGGTGCAAGGTCTGAAAGGTAATTCAGTGCCAGTGACTTCCCGAAACGTTCCTTAAAGTGGACCTCCAATTATAAAACAAGTTTTTATAAATGAACAGTGCACTTGACTATAAGAAATTTTGTAATATATCTTATGAAAGAAATCTATTTCCTTCTTCAGTTATCAGACGGAGTTACTTTTTACATAGACGTCTATGGAAAGGGTGTTGGGAGGAGGCTGGAAAGCCCTGTCACACTGTGAGTGAGAGAGATATTTGCTATATATTTCAGAATTAGCTCAGAATGAGGCAATAAGTCAATCAAATAGCTAATAGCAACCTACCCCACTCTCCATAGACTTCTGTATGAGGAAGAGTAGGGAGATTCTATACTATACACATAAACAGTGAAGATGAGGAGGAAAGCAGCCTAATAAGTGGAGGGAGAAGGAAACAGATTTCTTTAACCCCTTCATGCCCCTTCGTTTTTGACACCCCCCCCCACCCCCCTTCCAAACCCAATAACTTTTTTATTTTTCCATCTCAGAGCCATATAAGGTCTTAATGTTTGCGGGACAAATTATTTTTCATGTTACTACCATTTATTATTCTGTACAATATACTGGGAAGCTGGAAAAAAAAATCAGAATGGGGTGGGTTCAGGGTCGGACTGGCCCACCGGGGAACCGGTGAATACACCGGTGGGCCCCGAGCCCCGACTATTAGTCCTCATGTCATGGGGGCCCGATCGGGATCCTGACCATCCCGATCGGGCCCCTGACCAGTGGCGTTACGATCGCGGTCGCAGGGGGCGCGACCGCGCCCGGACCCGGCAGGGTACGGGGCCCGCAGCCAGCTGGAGATGGCCGGGGCCCCGGACCACAGCGGTTGGGGAAAGCTTGGCTCCCCGACCGCTATACATACTGTTATTGGAAAGGGACCCTGGCATATTGCAGGCCCCTTTCCAATAGATGGCAGGGCAGGGCACCCAGGGCAGGTGACTGAAAATAATAAATACATATTCTCACCTCTCCTGGGCACAGCGTCTTCTCCGGCGCTCTTCTGTCATGTTACTGAGGCCTGTGATTAGGTCCCGGCGGTCACATGGGGCGCGCCGCGCAATGACGTCAGTACGCCCCCACGTGACTGCTGAGGCCCAATCACAGGCCTCAGCAGCGTCGACGGAAAAGGGCCTGAAGACGCTGAAGATGACAGGATGGAGCGAGGATGCCAAGGAAAGGTAAGGCAAGGTGAGTATGAGAGTTTGTTATTTTTAATCACTTTCCCTGGGCCTCCGATTATTATACTCTGGGGTCTGAGGAGACCCCAAAGTATAATAATAGCACTGAAGCGGAGGAGGCTATTGGGCGCATATAATACTGGGTGGGGGCCACTATGGAGCTATAATACTGGGTGGGGGCCACTGTGGAGCTTATAATACTGGGTGGGGGCCACTATGGAGCTTATAATACTGGGTGGGGGCCACTGTGGAGCTTATAATACTGGGTGGGGGCCACTGTGGAGCTTATAATACTGTGTGGGGGCCACTGTGGGGAGTATATAATACTGTGTGGGGGCCACTGTGGACTCTGGGTGGGGGCCACTATGGGCTTATAATACTGGGTGGGGGCCACTGTGGAGCTTATAATACTGGGTGGGGGGGGCCACTATGGGCATAATACTGGGTGGGGGCCACTGTGGGACCGGGGGGGGGGCCCGGGGGGGCTTAATTCCGGGGGGGGGCCACTGGGGGGGTATATAATACTGTGGGGGGCCACTGTGGAGCTTATAATACTGGGTGGGGGCCACTATGGAGCTTATAATACTGGGTGGGGGCCACTGTGGAGCTTATAATACTGGGTGGGGGCCACTATGGAGCTTATAATACTGGGTGGGGGCCACTGTGGAGCTTATAATCCTGGGTGGGGGCCACTGTGGGCTTATACTCCATACAGCGGCTGCGGCGCCTTCATTTTTTTTTTAATTACGCCGGGGCAGGTGAAAAAAACAAAACAAAAAAACCCCCCACAAACTTTCTCTCCTGTCCCCAGTGTCTCCCAGCGCGGTTCGGTCCTGCAGTTCTGTTGTTTTCTTGCAGCTGACGTTCCCTCTGCACGTGACTACCTGTGACGTCACGTGACCCCTGAGGCCAATCAGTGACCTAAGGGAAGGGACCTGGGACGTCACAGCCAGTGAGAAATTCCGGCAAAAAGAAGACAGCGGAGCTGCAGGACCGGACTGTGCTGGGAGGACACTGGAGCACCGGAGACAGGTGAGTATGTTTAGCATGTTTTTTTTTTTTTTGGGGGGGGGGGGGGGGTAGGGGGGGATTCACCTCCCCCAGACTAATTATAAAAAAGAAAAAAAATTATACTGGACAATCTCTTTAAAGTGTGGTGCATTAGGGGGGGTATATTAAAGGGGTTGTCCAGGCATAATTTGTTATGGTTTATCCTCAGGATAGGCCACAGATACCTGATCTGTAGGGGGCTGACCCCGGACCGATCAGCTGTACGGAGCCACTTCTGATGCCCGTCCTGTACACAATACAGGGCCAGAAGCAGAAAGCTCTGTCCACTGTGTATTAGCCGGGCACCTTCACTGCATCTCAACACTTATTGAAGTCAGTAGGAGCTGAACTACAGTGCAGGCGCTGGGCTGCTATACAGCGGATGGAGCTTTCTGCTTCCGGCCCTGCGTTGTGTACAGAACGGACTCCGGAAGTGGCTCCGAGCAGCTGATGGGGCCGTGTGTCAGCCCCCTACCGATCAGGTATTTATGGCCTATCCTGAGCATAGGCCATAAAAAAGATTAACCCTGGACAACCCCTTTAATATGCCCCACACAGTTTAATGTCCCCCCCCCCACAGGATGTTAGCCCCCATCACTGCTCCCACACAATATAATGACCCCATCACTGTTCCCCATACAGTATGGGGGACCAGTGAAGAGGCCACTATGTGGGGGGACCAGTGAAGTGACCATAGAAATACTTGGCCCAGACAACCCCTTAAAAGAGATTGTCCATAAACTGGAGCGACCACTGTGTCGGCAGCCAGGGAGGTGTAAAAATAAGAAAATTTTTAAAAAAGCATACTCACCTGTCCCCAGCACCCCATTGTCCCCTGCCTGTGTCTGTTCGGTCTCATGGCAGCGCCTCATTTCTGGAAATCCTGTACCTAATTGGTCTTAGCGATCACATGAGGTGCAGGACTCCCAGCAAGGAGTCGCTGGCATGAGACTGAATGGACACTGGCAGCAGACAACGGCACGCGCCGGGGACAGGTGAGTATGCTCTTTAATTTACTTATTTTTTTTACTTTACACCTCCCGCCAGCTACATGGGTTGCTCCAATTCCTTCGGGGCAACTGTGGGAGTCAGACACATTTGTTTGAGCTCCTGAGTCCAGAGGCTTAAGAAGCTTTTTTGGATACTTGGAGACCGATTATTGGGTGTGGTTTTCGGTCTTTTGTGTGTTACATACCGTAGCTCCGACTCCCCTTCCCCGTGCGGAGGGGAGCCTTATCATGGAGCGTGGAGCTCCTGCCCCCCGGACCTTACAGGCGGGGGGCAGGAGAATGTCTGCCGACACAGCACCAGCAGAGCAGGGCAGGCGGAGGTCGCTGAGGCAGCAAGCCTCAATGAGAATGGCGACCGGGACAACGGCATTGGGAGCAGCATCAGGAGCAGCAGCAGCGACATTGGCGGCTGCGCATCGGGAACAGCATCGGGAGCAGCGACGTCCGTAGAGCGGGCGATGCCGGCAGGAGTAGCGGTGGCGACAGGGGTGTCAGCAGTCTCGGCAGGTGGATCCGTGAAAACGGCAACATCAGCCACGGCGGTAACATCAGCGGCAGTGGCGGGTGAAGCCGGTCCGAAGGGGGCTATGGCCGCAGGATATGCGGTTCCCTCTGGAAGGGTCCCTGCAAGCAGTAGAAATGACACAAGCTTACCGTCATCGGTGCCGCAATCACCCGCAGGATGGGGCATCCGGAAGGCTGGAGAGGAGGTCGCCATTTACAGCCGGAGGATCGAGGCGGTCCTGGAGGAATATGACCGAGCCCGGAGGTCCCTGTTCGCAATGAGTGGGGAGCTTCAGAGTGCTCGCGCCCGTAGCGACAGGGCCTCAAGGAAGGACCGCCCGGTTTTCAGTAAGCAGGTAAGGAGCCTGAAAAAACAAATAAAGGCCCTGGAAGCCAGGTGCACGGAGATTCTGGAGGGCGCGGGGCCGTTCAGAGAGAAGCTGCTGAACGATGACCGCTTCTTCCGCAAACAGCAGGAGCGGTTGTTGAAGGATGGCCCCGCGTCCTCAGACAGCTCGGGAGAGGACGACTATTGTGAGTCAGACCTGGAGTCAGATGACAGCATGGCGGTACAGTATAGTCGGGCAGCCGTCCCTAGTAGCGGCAGCCTGATACCCACGTATACGCAGGCATCAGTGCCGGCAGTGAAGCAGGAAGTCAGAATGACAAGACAGGAAGTCAGAATGACAGGACAGGAAGTGACGTAATCTCCCACACTCCCAGAGAACCAACCACTGCCCGAGACGGAGGAGGAGGAGGGTGGAGCCTCGGGAGAAGGCGGGGAAGCTGATGAGGCAAATCTGCCAATTGGAGTCCCCGTCCAGAATGGACCAATTAGCATTCAGCTTGTCAGATTTGGACGGGGAGGAGGAGGGAAAAGGAACCAAGACCAGGAAGAAGGCAAGGAAGGAAAAAAAAAAGAGTAATAGAGACATTTAAATTTGTCAGGTCGTTGCCTGGGGAGCATCGTGCCGGGACCTCAGCCCAGGTTGCGATGCCTCCAGGAGAGAAAAGGGAGGCGCAGGCACCTCGGGTCACACCAAGTGGCGGGGTGCCCGGGGTGCCAGCAGTCAAAATGGCGCCTGATAGTACCTTTCAGGTGGTGGCGGACAAGGAGCTCATGGTTGCAGACAAGGCGCTCATAGTTGCGGACAAGGGCAAAGGCAAAGAAGCCCCCCCTGCGGAGGGGAGTGGCGTAGGGAAACCTCCCTCCCTGGTAGGAGGTTTTAAAATATCGATGGCTTCCCCCAGAGTAAGGTGTAGGAAAGGGGGAGTGGCAGGTGGGCGTGGCTCATCCTCCTCCAGTGCTGATGAAGCCGGTGATGCGGAGGTCACTTCCGGGGCTAAGGGGGCGTGTCCTCCTACAACATCAGGTGCCGGGGTGACTGTGGATGCGGAGGCCGAGGTAAAAGCGGGGAAGCCATCAGCGAGTGGTGCAGCCGGCCCCGCTGTAAGAAGGAAGACTGCAGGTGTGAATGATGGACGAGTGGAGAAGCTAGTTAAGCAGACAGGTAAGGTAAAGGGGAAAGCGGGTGGGACAAAAGGGGTAATTAGTAGTATTCCTGAAGAAGGTGGTGTAGTATGCATGGGGGTCCAAGAGCCTGTAGTCGGGGAGGCTGCGGGTGGAGGGGCTATTACCATTGCTGCTAAAAAAAGTATTTCTACTGCTGGTAATATTTCTGTTGTGGCCCCTGTTGTTTCTGGTATTTCTGCTGTTGTCCCTGCTGTTGTCTCTTTTTTCCTTTTTTTTTTCTTTTTTTTTTTCCCTTTTTTTTTCCCTGCTGTTGTTTCTGCTGCTGTTCCTGATGCTGTTCCTGATGCTGTCGTTGCTCCTGTTGTTACTCCTGTCACTGCTCCTGATATTGTTGCTCCTGTTGTCCTCTCTGCCGCTGTTCCTTCTGCTGCAGTTGGAGTGACCCGGTCCGTGGCGGCTATGCCAGGGTGGACTGTTGCCGCCTCTGGTGCTCCGGTTGCCGTGGCTGGGCTAAGTAGTTCTGCGGGGGTCCCTGGGAGTGGCGCTGGTACTCCGGCAGCGGAGGTTGCTGCGGCCTCCGGGCCCCCACGCTCCTATGCCAGCGTCGCTTCTGGGGCCCCTGGGGGTGCATCATGTCTTCCGCCCGGCTCCAGGGACGGCGATTTGCAACGGCAGCTCCTGGAGGCTTTACGGGCGGGCCAGTCCACAATGACCATAGATGGGCAGTCGAGAGACCTTAGGTTCTGGATCGAGCGTTTTGGCCTAGGGAAGTTCCGAGAGGAAGGAGGTGAGACCAGATGGACTCTCCCTACACCCGGGCGTAGGGGGCCGACACGGAGGAACGTGGCCCGTCTCGTGTGGGGGGGAGCCGGCCCTTGTCCCCAGAGGAGGGGGGTCGTGGAACTCCTACTCGGGATGGGTTTCAGGGCGAGCGACATCTTTGCCCTGATTCATCCTGTCGGCTCCTCGGAGTTTGACATCAGCTTTGTTACCCCGGAGGGCTTAGAAACCTTCTGGGGAAACTATAGGCTGGTGAAGGACGAGCCCGCCTGGCGTGACTTTATGGTGTGGGCGGTGTCACGCCAGGATAACATTAAGAAAGTGACCGTTTTAACTCGTAACGAGTCACTTTCTTATATGGACATCATGACCTGGCTGAACAGGTTTGGGGAGGTCAAGGACTTCCCAAAGAAAAATCTCGACGAGTTCGGGATATGGTCGGGGGCCTGGACCTTCATGGTCAAATTGCGACACGAGGATCACTCGGTGATGCATATCCCGTCCTCAACCTTCCTTGGGAAAGACAGGATCCTTGTCTTCTACCAGGGGCAGCCAAAACTCTGTCACAGGTGCGGTGACCCCTCACACTTGAGCGCCTCCTGCCGTGTGCAGAAGTGCGCCATGTGTGGGGAGGTGGGCCATCTCGCGGCGACCTGTGGCAGGGTGCGTTGCCACCTGTGTGGTGTCCTTGGGCACCCGATCGGGGCGTGTCCACGGTCTTTCGCCAACACCACCCTTCGGCAAGCGGGGGCAGTTGAGGAGGCTGTCCCTGCTGCGGAGGGGGTGAGTGGGGGAGGAGAGACTAGTCTGCCAAGGCAAAGGGAGAAGGCCCAGCCACCATCAAGGGCAAGGAGGCGCGAGAGGAGGAGGGAGCAGAGGGAGGGAGTTATGTGCCTTCCTTCTGCCCCTGGCTCTGCTGGGCCGGATCCTGATGCCGAGGCAGCAGTGGGCTCAACCCTGGTTGAGGAGATGAGGAGACTGCAGAGGGAGGAAGAGGCTGACCAGTCGTCTTCTTCTCAGTATGTCAGTGCTGGGGAGGGAGAGACGGTCAAGCGGAGAAAGTCACCGAGTAAAGTGAGGGCAAAAACATCTGCCCCCCCCCCCCGACGAAGGAACGCAGACTCGACGGCCCTCTAGTGGTAGGTCCCAACCGGTACCAATCCCTCTGTGAGGATGTATCGGCCTCAGGGGAGGCTTCAGAGGGAGAGGTGGAGCCGTCAGGGGCTGCTGAGTCTCCCTCCGGGAGGGGCCCCCTGCCCTCTGGGGGGGAGGCTGGCCTGGAGCCTGGAGGAGGAGATGATGCACCCAGGGCCGAAGTTGCTACTGTCTCTGCGACCACTGTAACTCCTCAGGGAGAAGTTGCGGGGGAGGTCCATCCCTCCTCTGGCCAAACCGCACCGGGGGGAGGTGATGGACCAATCCCAATGTAAGAAGAGGACCCGCAAGACGAGGAGAAGTCGCGGGTCCTCTTCAGACTCATCTAGGGGTGGTGGTGATAGGAGGAAAGGGGGTGGGAAGCTGAAGGTCATTGAGCTCAATCGGTCTTAATGGCAGTCCCCTCTCCACTGACGCTGGCCACCATTAATGTGGCCAGCATTAAGTCTGATACGGCTAGGTTTGCAGCCTTTGATTTTCTTGGCCGGGTTGAAGCTGACATTTTGTTTTTGCAGGAGACCAGGCTCTGTACTCTATCAGAGATAAATAGAGCAAGGAGGGAGTGGCGCAGGGGGCCCTCCTACTGGTCTCTTGCGGCTGAGCCGTATAGTGGAGTGGCGGTGCTTTTTACCGCAGAGGTGAAATGCCAGCGACTGATCGAGCTCGAAATGGGAAGGTGCCTAGTCTTAGACGTCTTCATGAAGGGGCAAAGCCTGCGCCTCATTAACATCTACGGTCCCCAGACAAAGTGGGACCGTAAAAGCCTCTTTATGAAGATTAAGCCTTTTCTTTTTACGGGCAAACAAGTCATCTTTGGTGGGGATTTTAATACCATAACTAGACCCCAAGACCGAGGAGGTACCAGAGATAGACTGCCCTATGATGGCGCCGCGTTAAATAGCATAGTGAGTGAAGCTCGCCTGGAGGATATCCACATCAGGCATTCCCCAGGTCACCGTGGGTTCACCTTTCAGAGAGGTAGTGTTAGGTCTAGGATAGATAGGTTTTTTTTGAAGGAGAATTCCGTCACCACCCCTGTGTCCGTGGTGGAGGTGGAGTTCTCCGATCACTGTCTAATTTTGTTTTCTTTGAATATTTCAGAGACCCTCCGGAGAGGAAGAGGTTTGTGGAGGCTGAATTCGTCACTCCTTGAGGAGGCAGCTGTAAGACAAGCCTTTGAGGAGTTTCTTCAGGATCAGGTACTATTACTGGGTCTTGAAGGTACTAGGTCAGAGTGGTGGGAGATATTCAAAAAAAGGGTGGCGGGATTTTTCCGCCGGCTCTCAAGCCTCAGGTCACTGGACATGTACCGCATGTACACTGCACTGAGGAAGAGACTTGGACATCTGGTCTCGACCGGAGGTAGCCAGGAGGATATCTCCGGTGTGAAGGCTTTGCTCAAAAGGTGTCAGTACGATAGGCACGCATCTTTGGTTCTTGAGAGGGATTTCGGGAAATACCGCTCGCCCGACCCCTACAGGAACTGTAAGATGTCAGTGACTTGTAAGACAGTAACAGGCCTGATTGACAGTACAGGATCCCTGACAAGATCCAGGTCAGGGATCTTGGAGGTCGTCAGGTCCTTCTACTCGAACCTTTTGGCAAAGAAGGAACTGAATCGGGATCGGATTTCAGGTTTCTTGGCTGAAGCCATTCCTGAGTCAGCAGAAGACCCTTCTCTTGGTGTTTTTATAGAACCTATAAGGGAAGAGGAAGTCGTCAGGGCTATTGAGGGTCTTGCCCTCAAGAAGTCACCTGGCCCAGATGGCTTAACATCTGAGTTCTATCGGACCTTTAAAGGAGCTTTGGCTCCCCTCTTGACTGACGTGCTTAATGAGTGTCTATCCTCGGGCACTCTGCCGAAGTCAATGAGGAGGTCCGCCCTTATAGTTCTGTCAAAGGGTAAGGATCCGAGCCATATTGAGAACTGGCGGCCCATAGCACTTCTCAATACGGACCGAAAGATTCTGGCGAAGGTACTTTTCAACCGGCTGGTACAGTTTGCGCCCCGGCTCCTCTCGCCGGCTCAGCACTGCTCTGTTCCCGGTCGTAGCACCTTAAGTGCGGTCCTGAGTGTCAGGGAGGCTGTGGAGCAGAGTAGGGCAGGTCGGTGGAAGGGGTACTTGCTGTCCCTAGATCAGGCTAAGGCTTTTGACAGGGTGAATCATGAGTATTTGTGGTCAACTCTCTCGAGGTATGGCCTGCCTGGGGGGTTCATTCAGTGGCTGCAGACCTCATACGCTGGGGCTGAGTCTTTCCCACTTGTGAATGGTTGGGTTGGTCGTCCTTTTGAGGTGGGGTCGGGCGTCCGACAGGGATGTCCCTTGAGCCCGCTACTGTATGTGTTCGCCATTGATCCCCTGATTAGGCGGATTAATGGTGGGCCGGTGGCGGGAGTCAGGATGGACCTGGAGGGCACCGGCTCCCCTTTGAGGACAGTAGCCTACGCGGATGATGTCACCGTTCTTGTCTCGTCACGGGAGGAGCTTGAATGGGTGATGTCTGAAGTGGACAGTTACTCGGAGGCTTCCGGATCAGCTGTAAACAGGAATAAGTGTGGAAGCCTCTGGCTGGGAGGGGGAGAGCCTGGTTTTTCTCTCCCGGACACCCTCCCAGAACCCCAGGGGTCTGTAAAGATCTTAGGCATCCATTTTGGCCAGGGTGATTACCCACTCCAAAATTGGGAAGGTAGACTTAAGGATGTCGCCCAGAGAGTTGATTGCTGGAAGGGTTGGTCTTTCACCCTGAGAGAAAGGGTTCACCTTGCCAAAGCCTTCCTGCTCCCGTTGGTGATCTATCTAGGTAGCGTCTGTGCCTTGCCAGAGTCTTGTTGGAGTAGGATCTGTTGCCTGTTCTTCCAACTGTTATGGGGGAACAGGCTCAACCTAATCAAGAGGGAGGTTACATACCGCACAAGGAGGCTAGGGGGGTTAAATATGGTTAACCCGTGGTGTTCTTAATGAACACCTTTCTTAAGATCAATTTACCAAACCTCTCCTCCGAGGGGGGCTCCTTCGTGGGTAGCCTCCTGCCAGGGGTGGTTTCGGCCCTTCTTCCAGAAATGGGAGTCAGGAGGGCAAGTGAAAGATCTTCGTGCACCCCATGGATATCTCCCGGCCTATGCTTCCCTGGTCCTGAAAGTGATTCGTCGGTGGGGTCTGGGGGCGTGGGAGATCAGGACTCAGTCAAGACGTTTTCTTGACGACAAGGTCCTGTTGACCCGCTTCCAGAAGCCTCTGGCGCTCAAAGATTGCCCAGGAGAAACCTTAGAGGGAGGGTTGCGTTTTCTTAACTCCAAAAGGTTTCCTCGGAAGTTTTGGGATCTGACCTGGCGCTGCCTCCTAGGTAAGTTATATGTGAGGGGGAACTTGAAGTACCGGAACTCCGACGAGCGAGGCTGCCCTCGGGAGGAGTGTGGCGACATGCTGGAAAGCATGGAGCACTTCCTGCTTCAGTGCCCCTTCAATATAAGGGTTTGCAAATTGGTGGGGACCTCCACCGGTTGGCTGCGGCTGGCTGGCCTTTCCTATGCCGAGTGGGCCTATGGGGCATTCAAACACCCGGAGGGCAGGGACTGCCAAACACTTTTTGTAGTTAGTGCAGTGGTTAGGTTTCACCTATGGTCAGCACGGTGTTTAGTATCGACGAGAGGCAAAATCCTCCCGGAGGTGGAGGTGGTTAAAAACATCATGGTGGACCTGGTGAGGGTGCGCTCTCGGGAGTACGAGGGGCTGGGCGCAGAAAGGGCTGGTACCCTCTGGAGGGGGTTCACTTTTTCTGTTCCCTGAGGGTTAGATAAGGGATTTAAAGTAGGTTAGTTAGGTTAGGGCCAGATAGGGATAGGTAGGGCAAGGTTTGCACGAGGGGTGGGGTTTATTATTTTCTCATAGGGAGGGACAGGTAGGGACAGGGTAGGGACAGAATGATAGATAGGGATATAGCGGTAGGGCGAGTAGACAGGGATGGGCCTCCTGTGCTCTCTTCCTGGTGGAGGGCTGGTGTGTCACCACATAGGCATTTTTGTTTTGGAAATCAGATGGAAGGGTAAGAGGCTTGAGGGTAACCGACCCTAGGCCCATGGGAGGTTCATGGGAGGGAGGGTTGGTTTGTACAGTTTATGGTATTGTGGGTTTTGTCCGTTATTATAGCATTTGTCTGGTATTTTGTTATTGTCATTTCTGTTATTTTCATATTATTGTACTGTTTCTATGTCCGTTGTTCCATTTTTTTTTTTTATTCCCATTTCCATAATATGTTGATCGTAAAAGGTTTTTTTTTAGGGGGGTAGGTTGTTTGGGAGGGGGGTTTCTTTTTGCGGGTGGAGGGCTTGGGTTTATAGGTTTCGTGTGTCCTGGCCTGGCTCTGGACTATGCGGACATGGGAGGACATGAGGCGGAGAGCCAGGTCGGGGTTCAGGGGCTTGGTGGTGGGTGGTGCCAGCACCAGGACTATGCGGACATGGGAGGACATGGGGCGTGGTGCTGGCCGGGTGTGGTGAGGGAGGGAAAAAAAAAAAAAAAAAAATTTTCTAGTAAGTTTTAGTTGGGGTTTTTGTTGTTTTATGATTGTTTCTATGTTGTTGTATATCGCTCATATTGGTTTTCTTTTTTTTTTTTTCCAGATGATTAGAGTTTTGACTGAAGGATGGTTGGAGAGAGACTGAAGAAGAATGAAAGGCGGAGTGAAAGGCAGAATGGATGGGGGCTGGTTCGCGCTTGGTTTTTGTTTTGATTTTTGTCCCAGTGTTTTATACTTATGTTCTGATGTTATTTTATGATTTTACTTTGGTTTTATGTATTGTGTCTGATTATGGTTTTATACTGTATTTTTTGGAGTGACAGATTAAGTGTTTGTTTGTAAAATTTTTCTACTTTTCTAATAAAATAGTTCCAATTCCTTCAACAACCTCTTTAAAGGATTTGTCCATCTTCCTAATATTGATGGCCTGTCCTTAGGATAGGCCATCAATATTACATCTACGATGATACAACAGCCAGGACCTCTGCAGATCAGCTTTTCCAGGACAGTGCGGCTACAGGTAAAGGTAACAATTCTAGGAGCCACGCTGTTCACTTGCCATACAAGGTGTAGCAGTAGGTTTAGGTAGTGCAGTGGTGCACATGGCATAGTGGGTGAGCAGCATGGCTCCCGGCATATTATTACCTTTAGCCGCCCTCTCTCGGTACCGCTGATCTGCAGGGGTTCTGATGGTGGGCCCCTAGAAACAATTCCACTAGACATCCCAGTCCGACACTGGGTGGATTTGAAGAAAAAGTGCATTTGTGCGACTTTCTTACGGGCTTCGTTTTTACGGCGTTCACTCTGCAGCCAAAATGACATGTCACCTGTATTCTATTCTGTATTATTCGATTCCGGGGATACCAAATTTATATGGTTATATTTACATTTTAACCCCTTAACAAAAATCCAAAACTGTGCAAAAATATATTTTTTTTTTAAAAGTCGCCATATTCTGACACCCGTAACTTTTTTTATAATTCCGTGTACGGGGATGCATAGGACGTCTTTTGTTGCGGGGCCAGGTGTACTTTTTAGTTATACCATTTTGGGGAATTGCTATTGCTTTCATCACTTTTTCTTAAAATTTTTATCAGTTTTCGGACACGGATACCTAATGTGTATGTGTTT
This sequence comes from Leptodactylus fallax, assembly GCA_947044405.1. Taxonomy (NCBI): domain Eukaryota; kingdom Metazoa; phylum Chordata; class Amphibia; order Anura; family Leptodactylidae; genus Leptodactylus; species Leptodactylus fallax. Next base: position 4,874,637 of record CAMRHE010000133.1, on the reverse strand, counting down.
CACAGTATTCAAGTACTTTCATATGTGTTCTAGGGAAAGGGAGGTGATTTGAACTTTTAATATTTTAATTTTTTTTATATTTTTATTTTATTTATTTATTTTTTTTTGCTTTTATTAGACCCCCTAGGGGTCTTATCACTAATGCAATGCATTACAATGCAAACCAAAGCCCATCAGAAAGTCGCACAAATGCACTTTTTCTTCAATTCCACCCCATTCTGAATTTTTTTCCAGATTCCCAGTACATTGTACAGAATAATAAATGGTAGCATCATGAAGAAAAATTTGTCCCACAAATATTAAGCCCTTATATGGCTCTGAGAATGGAAAAATAAAAAAGTTATGGGGTTTGGAAGGCGAGGAGTCAAAAATGAAAAACGAAAATTGAAAAATTCCTCTGGCGGGAAGAAGTTAAATGGTTAACTCCAAGGTGTGAGATTTCCTCTGTATAGTGATTTGCAGGAGTCACCACCAGATAATACAATGTACATGCTGCGGAGGTTTAAGTCGACTTTTACATGGATTTTCTGCTGTTATTTTGGGCTCTTTGATTGACACCTCCATAGTCCACAAAGCTTTTCAGGTTTAGGGTCTCCTCCGCTTACTGTGCTGTTCTTGTATATTGATACATATGTGTGACATTTACTTATGAAACACATAGCTGTGGAAGACTTAAGTGCAAATCCCACCTCCTCCACTGAATACAATGAGGTCCCTCTTACTGTCCTTTCAGATATTCTTTGATCTCCTCAGCCAAAGTGTTGGGGAGTGATGGGAGTAGTAAGTGTCACATTGGGTACAGGTTCTTTGACTTGGTGTGCTGTCCATAGTGCTGGGAAATATTTTAGAATCATTTTCTGGATATCTTATACCAATATGGGGGGAAACAGTCAGTTATCTGATTGGCTTTAAACGTGACAACAGTGGATGTCACCAGCGGGAAGGGGTTAATAAGGGTTTTTATTGCACTTGGTAGCTTCTTGTTCTTGTACTGCCTAAATGTTATACTGGGATAAAACTTGACCCTAAAATTTGAGGATTTATGTAATTGAAATCTTCCGTACTCTATGCTGCTCTTGAAGATGCTTCGCAACAGCACACCCTGTGGTCAGGAGTAGTATTACACAATAAAGTGATCAGTTATTAGTCTCTGACAGAATCCAAGTGTTAAAGGGGTTTCTAGTTTTCTGTAAATAGAGCTACTAAATGAGAACTTCTAAAACTTTCTAATAAACTTTGTGTCTCAATTCAATAATAATAATAATAATAATAATAAGTCCTTTAATAGTCCCACAATGGGGAAATTCAGTGTGTTACAGCAGCAAAGATAAGCAGATACAAATACAAATACAACATGTACGGATATTCCAAGGTGGGGCATTACATTGATAGCAGACAGACAGTGGCGTAGCGGGGGGGGGGATTTAACAGGCAGAGAGTATTTTCAGTTCTCTGTGTGTAATGATCTCCGCTTAGGTCGGTGTTGGTTGTCAGCCTAACCGCGGTGGGGGGAAGACTTCCGATGCGCTCCTTCTCACACCTAGGGTGGAGCAGTCGGTCACTGACAGTACTGCTCAGCGCGATCACAGTCTCATGCATGGGATGGGACTTCTTCTTCTGCATGGAGCTCACCACGGACAGTATCCTTCTGTCACCCACCACCTGCACTGGGTCCAGTGGGCTCCCCAGGACAGAGCTGGCCCTTCTAATCAGCTTGTCAAGTTTATTTCTGTCCCTGGTTGATATACTGCTCCCCCAGCAGGCCACTCCAAAGAAGATGGCTGATGCCACTACCGAGTTGAAGAAAGTTCTAAGAAGTGCCCCCGGATTCCAAAGGCTCTCAGTTTCCTAAGCAGGTAGAGCCTGCTGTGGCCCTTCCTGTACAGGGCCTCCATATGATCTGCCCAGTCCAGCTTATTATTAGGAGCAAACCCAGGTACTTATAGGTGTTCACAATCTCGTGCCCGTCCCCAGGATGTCCACTGGTTTAGGGGGCTTCTGCCTTTGCGGAAGTCCACCACCATCTCCTTGGTCTTCCCCGCGTTAATCTTCAGGTGGTTCCGGTGGCACCAGTCCACAAAATCCTGGTTCAGTTCTCTGTACTCCCTGTCATCATCATCTGTGATGAGACCCACTATTGCAGAGTCGTCAGAATACTTCTGTAGGTAGCAGCTGGATGAGTTGCACCTAAAATCTGCAGTGTACAGTGTGAAGAGGAAAGGGGCGGAACCGTACCCTGAGGTGCCCCCGTATTACAGATCACTGTACCTGACACACAGTCTCGGGCTCTCACGTATTGGGTCGATTTGTGAGGTAGTCTAGGATCCAGTTGGAGAGGTGGTGGTCCACTCCAGCAAGGCCCAGCTTGTCCCTCAATAACCTGGGCTGTATGGTGTTAAAAGCACTGGAGAAGTCAAAGAACATTATTCTCACTGTGTTCCCTGGTTTCTCCAGGTGAGACAGAGCCCTGTGCAGAAGATGGATGATGGCATCATCTACCCCAATGCCCGGCCGATAAGCAAACTGGAGGGGTCCATGCGGGGCTCACTAGAGGCGGAGATGTGTGAGAACCAATCTCTCCAAGATCTTCATCAGGTGGGATGTCAGTGCTCAGGTCTGTAGTCGTTGAGGTCCATAGGGTGGGGTTTCTTTGGAACTGGTACCACACAAGAAGATTTCCATAATTCAGGGACTATTTCCTGCCTCAGGCTCATATTATACATATATGTAATTATACCACACAGCTGGTCCCCACAAGTCTTAATTAGCCTTGCACTGATGTCATCTGGCCCTCCGGCTTTCCTCGCCTTGATCTTTTCATCTCCTTCCTCACCTGGGCCCGTGTGAGGTCAGACTGTGGCCAGATAAAGATGGATTTCTGGATTTACTGGTCTGTTGGGAAGTGGCCGCATGGGGAGAAGTCATTGTGGTGGGGGGAGCTGAAGGACATGCTGGGGTGGGAGGAGCTGGTGTGTGATCAAATCTGTTGAAGAATAGGTTTAGTTCATTAAGCCAGTTAACATCTGCCTCAATCTGGCAGACAGACTGTTTATGACCCGAAATTGACTTAAGCCCCTCCCAGACCCCCCTTATGTCTTTTCTTTCCATTTGCTTTTCCATTTTTTCTTTATAACTGGATTTTCCCTGCCTGATTTGATGCCTCAGCTCCTTTTGTACTTCCCTCAACCCCTCCTTATCTCTTGTCCTGATGCCATCTTTTTCTCCTTAAGTAGTGTTTTTATATCAGAGTTAATCCATGGTTTGTTATTGGAGAAGCACCTCACCACTTTTGTGGGTACTGTGTTGTCCACACAAAAATTAATGTAGTCCGTTATGCAGTGTGTGAGTCCTTCTATATCTTCCCCATAAGAATCCTGCAGAACTTCCCATGCGGTTGTGTCAAAAACAATCCCTCAGAGCCTCATCACTCTCCTCGGACCATATCCTCACTGTGCGGGTGACAGCTGGTTCTCTACGTACAAGTGGCTTGTACACAGGTCGGAGATGTACTAGGTTGTGATCCGATCTCCCCAGGGGCGGTAGGGCTGATGAGTTGTATGCCTCCCTCCGTTGGCAAGAACAAGTCCAGTGTTCTTCACCATTTTCAAGTTCTGCAAGTAATAATAATAATAATAATATTTTATTTATATTTAGCGCCAACATATTCCGCAGCACTGTACAAGTGACTGTGAAGACTCTCGTGCCCAGAGGCAGTAACCCTGTACATGGCTAGTCCTGCTCTTAGCTGAGAAGTGGAGACAACTGTAACGCATCTAGACAATGCTCTGTTAGCTAAACAGCCTGGACGCTAGACTGATACATTGTAGCAAACGAGCTGAGGAATGTGTGCTGTTTCTACTGATGTTTTTAGCTCACAGAGCATTGTCTCGACTGAATACAATTTTATCCACAGCTCTACATAACTTGTTCTGCTCTTAGCTGAGAACTGGATACAATTGTGTCCAGTTTAGACAATACTCTGTGAGCTAAACACTCTGGACTCCAGACTGATGAATTGGTAAACTAGCAGATAGATATGTCCTGCTGATGTGTTTAGCTCACAGAGCATGGTCTAGACTGGAAGCAACTGCATCCACAGGCTGCAAACTCTGTACATAGCCAGTCCTGTTCTCAGCTACGTAGAGGAGCAGTCTGGACAATGCTCTGTGAGCTAAGCAACCTGGATTCCAGACTGAAAACAAGATAGATTTGTGCAGCAATTGCTGATGTGTTTAGCTCACAGAGCATTGTCTAGACTGGATACAGTTGTCTCCACTTCTCAGCAGGCAGCTGGACTAGTTATGGACAGGGTTACTGCTGCAGAATGGACCCAAGAGTCTTCTCATTCACTGACAGCAAGTGGAGATCTTGAAAATGTTGAAGAATTGAGACACAAAGTATATTAGAAAGTTGTAGATCAGGGGTCGGCAACCCCTGGCACGTGTACCAAGAGTGGTGCCATTACTCCCTGGCGTGGCTACTTCCTCCTCCATTCTGTCAGCCTCTGGCACCTGAAGACATTAGTCCATTGTTTGGCGGCCGGGAGAGGACCATGTCATTGTACTCGTCACTCAGCCTCCTCAATAGAAACACCCTGCACCCTAAACTATGGAAAGGAGGAGGCTAATGGAAAGTTCCTTTAAATCTGTGTTTCCAATGTTTCCTGCATGACGTCACAGAATAAGCGGAGCGGTTATCGCTCATGATTACTCTTATCTTTGGCAAAATGGCTTTTAGTCGCACAAACCTTTGATCCGGGGAGAGATTAAACTAAAGATTTAACACAAGGTGCCCGGGGTTATCAAGCAACAAGTTCGACAAACATCAGTGTAAGCGGCTTACAGCGCCGGAGAAAGGGAAATGTGAGCGTAAATACATCTAGGTATAAAATGATGGCACAATGCAGGCAGGCTAACAATAAAAAATAACCCAATCCACAGAAATACTGGGTATTAAATGAAGCGTGGCTGCCTCTCCATTGAGGTCTATAAGAGGAGTGCTCACAGAACCCCCATGTTTATGATAGGTCCCACATATGGATGAGCAAATCGGTTCATAACAAGCCAAGTTCGTTACAAATTTTCAAAAATTTCAGGTTCGTTCAAACCCAAAATTTTGGGAGTTCATCACCAATGAATCGTTACTATAGCAGGGTCTTCAGTCATCTTTGGGCATCTTCCAGCATATCACAGGCCCCAGGGTCAGTGGTCACTTGGGGCACGCCAACGTCATGATGCTTTCACAAAAGAAGTGGCTGGAAGAGGACGAAGACACCGGAAACCGTGCAACAGACACCACAAAGGAGCCCAGGAGAGGTGAAGGAAGGGGAGAAAGAGAGTTTAAAGTTTCCAAACCTTCTCTGGAGCTCCAATTATTATACTTGAGGGTCTGAAGAGACCCCAGAATATAATTACAGCACATTTGGTTCTGTCCAGTTCAGTTCGAAACAAAACTAATGGATGAACCTTAAGAATATTTGTGGAGTTCTCCCAACTCTAGTCCGAGAGGTGGGTATGTTATAAATGTTCAGATGGAAATACTACACCTTTTTAAAAGGGTATTCCTATCTGGACATGTAGGGCTACATCCAAAGGAAATCCATCTCTAGGACCCGCATCTACAGTATCTTGAGAACAGGGATTGCTTTAGCCCCTTCTCATGGCTGTAGGAAAGGGAGAGAGGGAGGCTTCCTGTCCGGCTGGCTTCCTCAAAAGATTATAGGGAGACCCACACATGCTCTGCCAACTTTCGCTTCATTGTGGCTACAAGATGGGATATCAAGAAAGTTGTGGATCTGACATCTATCACACAATCCATATGACTGGTGTTTTCAAAATCCCATCCATACACAGCAGAAAAATTCTGCACGGAAATTAGGACATGATGAAATCTGATTCTCATTCAATTGTGGATAAATCAAAAAGACATCATCTTTTTTTTCCAGAAAACAGTGCCAATCTTATTCATAGGCTGTGTCTGGTATTGCAGTCTGGTACCCATTTAAGTGAAAGCTGCCATATCACACACATACCCATAGACAGGAGTGGAGCCATTTTGGAAAACAACTCTTTTTCTCTTCTCATCCAATCCCTTTGATATAATTTTGGCTCATTTCATGGTCTCCCTCTTCTCATAGCTTGAGAACATAAACAATGCGATGTGCTCGGACTGTAAAGTCCACAATCAATGCTCTCTGTCAGATGAATTAGCTGCCTTAAATTGCAGAGTATTCGTAGAATGAGCAATGAGGTGGCGGTGTTATATATCGTACAATGGGGATTTGTAGGGATTGGGAATTTTCTGCTTTCTGGACACAGCAGAGAGAAAAAAAAAATCACAGAAACAATGAGGTAAGATTCATAACGGGAGCAAAAAAGTCAATGGCACACAAGTGGATTTCAGAGACGGTTGATTAGTGGTAATTAGCGGCAAGTTGTGTAATCAATATGGAATTGCCTGGAGACCGTGCTGTAGTATGTAATATAATGCAAGTGATGTCCACAGCACAGGACAACATGGTGTGAATAGTGCTAAATACAGGATACCATGAGCTTAAGTGGAACCCAACTCCATTTGTGGATATTTAGAGTTGGTTTATAACGAGTTGGGTTTGTTATGAATTGTCAAAAAATTTTGGGTTTCGCCAAACATGAAATTTTTGGGGTTCTCCACACCACGAATCTTTATTATACTCTAGGGCAGTAATTTCCAACAGTGGTGCCTTGGAAACCTGCCAGGGGACCGCAGCAATCTGGCTGGAAAGATGACTGCATGTCTTCACACAATACCATCTGCAATCCTAGGAGCCCTCAGAGCATCATACACTATGTTTTATAAATAGGTTCTCAGGCGTCCTGACAGTGTTCTACACTATGTTTTATAGATAGGTTCCTAGGAGCCCTGACAGTGTTATACTCTATATTTTATAGATAGGTTCCTAGGAGCCCTGACAGTGTCATACACTATGTTTTATAGATAAGTTCCTAGAAGCCCTGACAGTATTCTACACTATGTTTTATAGATAGGTTCCTAGGAGCCCTGACAGTGTTCTACACTATGTTTTATAGATAGGTTCCTAGGAGCCCTGACAGTGTTATACTCTATATTTTATAGACAGAGTCTTAGGAGTGTCATACACGATTATTTAAAGCAATTTGTACTTTTGGCCCAGAACTTTGCAAACCTAAAAGGAAACTTCTGGGCTGAACCAGCACATCTGAACAATACAAATTTTGAAACATTCACTAATCTCTAAGCTCATCTATTTGTTCAAATTATGACCAAAACTGCGATAGAAATAATTATTATTTATTACAAGATTTCACAATCCACATTCATTATCCAGAGAAACACGTCTATATTAAGAAATGCATCAGTGCTATAAATGTCTGGCAGATGGATGAGTAAAGAGGAGCGGTCACGGCAGGCTCATTACAAGTCTGAAGGCCAACCCCGTGCTCAGTGAAAAGGCTCAATCATGAGATTTTTTTTATTTTTTTTAAGAGACAAAACCACAAGCAAAACTTCTTAGGAAGCACCTTCCGGCATCTAAGCAATGAAAAAGCTGAAGGAGGATTAATTAGGAAAATAATGCCCTTGAATAATTGCATCTTGGTCCACTCTTTAGTCCCAGTTGGAACCTTAAAGCCATCTGGTCAAGCAATGAAAGGGGTTGTGTGGTATTTGTTTTCTCTCAAAAGGCTCAGAATAGGTAAAAACAATTGTGATACTCACTTCACCAATCGCTCCACAACTCTCATTCTGACACCTGGATGCCTACTGGGCCCAATTTCCTGGCCCTTCTTACACAGATATGTAAGTTCTTGGTCAATCACTAGCTAAGGGGCCATTCATATCACATTTTTAGTATCCTTTTAGTGGATCCAAGGGGATCAGTAAGGTGAATATTATTTATTTCAATGTTTAACCCATTCTAAGCCATTTGAAAAGATTATTTTACCCATAAGAAAATCCTTTTAATCTCCAGGTCAAAAGAAGTCCTCTCCCTTTTATTCCTTGTAGCACCATAACCCAACTTGTATCGGAGACTGTATAATGTATTGCAGTAGCCTCCAACTTGTGACTTTCCAGCTCTAGCTTTTGTGATTCCTGCCATGCCTGGACAACCTACCATCCTGAATTTAGTCTCAGTGGGACCTATCTAGGGATGAGAGAACCGGCCTGAACCTAAATACCTACTTAACGTTTATGCTGAATTCACAAAGCTATGGACTCCTCCACCATCATCAATTGTCATATTGTAGCATCTTGACTAGAGATGGGTGAGCCACTTTGGCATGAGCCAAGTTTGACCCAAATATCTCAAATTGTTCGGTTCAGTTTTTTTTTGAGAGTATAATAATTTCACTTCCAGTCCTATCCGAACTTGTTTGACCCAGAGCAAGTCAGGGACACGAGCCACCCAAACCGAATCGAAGGTTGGGAGCTTCACCCATCTCTAATCCTGATCCATGTCATGCTGGAGATGGTAGAGGCAATGTGAATATCATTGTTGGGTGGAATGGTTTAGGATATTGCAATGGTCTCCAACCTGAGGCTCTCTAGTGGTATTGAACTTTTACTCCCACAGTCAGGGCATAATGAGTATTGCGGTTTTGGAAACAGTTGACGGTCTGTAGGTAGGAGACCACTATAGACATTTGACCTATGCGATATGTGATATTTCTTTGGTATTTTCACATGGCCTGCTGTCAATAAGTTAAATCAAAGAACCTACAGCTAAACCCTAGAGTAATGACTATAGCCAAACATCTCTGCAAGCACCAACAGACATCTAAAGAACTAATAACAATATATAGGTACAAACATGAAAGCATTGTGATAAAAAAGGAAAATAATGCCCAAAACATCTTTACTGCCCATGATTTAGTCCTTAGTGATGTGTGCTAGACTGTCCAGAAACATTCTAAAATCCTGGTGCATTATTTCTGATTTTCCAAAGAATTGCAGGAAAGTTACCCTTAAAGAGGAACAAACAACTTTGATTTTTTTTTCCCCCCTAAATCCATAGTGCAGGTTCACATAAACTTTGCAATATAGTTTATTAAAGAAAAATGCCTACGCCTTCACTTATTTGTCTCCTTCTTCCAATGATCTAATTAGTACAATAGAAGTCTATGGAGAGGGGAAGAAGAGGACAGCTTGTCAAAGTAGAGAGACATCTACACTATAGAGAGACAGTTTTCGTTCACAACAGGCTTAATGCTGTAGACGGTCTCATAACGATTGCCTTTTCTTCCTCCTTATCCATAGACTTCATTGTAAACTGACACTGCTTGTGCATAGAGTACAGACCAAAATCACTTAGATAAGACACAGGTACTTTATGTTCTTTAGAGCAGTCAGATTATTGTTGGCCTGCAGCCAATAGAGGGGACCGAGGAGCATACTGTATAATATTTCTACACTGAACTCAACACAGTATACAGTAAGCTCCTCAGCTCCCTCTAATAGTGGCTGCAGGCAACCGGAATTTTTTCTTATCTGTTTTAAGGAGCTTTCCAAGAGTTTTATATTTAGGATCAACCCTATAATTGGTCCTCCTCTTTACTCTATAACAGGCACAGCGCCATACATTGTATAGTGGCTGTGTATGGTATTACAGTTCAATCAAATTCATTTAAACTAGTGACGTCACAGTCGCCGAGAAGAGGTTGCCTGAACATTGCGGCCCTTCTAATCAGCCGATCCGCAAGGCTGCCAGAAGTCAGGCCTCTGCCAATCTGATATTGACCATTAGTATAAAATTCTCAAAAGATTTGGAGCTCTGTGCCAGAAAAACAAATCTCCGGGCACTACAAAAGGTGTACTCTAGGTAAAACATAAAGACTGAAGGGAGTGGTGCATGACATAGGGATTCCATGAATACCAAAAAGATAATCCCTGTGTCATGCTCCGCCTCCTCAGGCCCCGCACTAGACATAACACGGTGTATCAAATTTGCCCAGAGTATTCCTTTAATTCAAAGAGAGATTGCAGAATGATGTAAAAGTAAAATTACTAATAATTTCTTAGAACAAGAAGAAGATATTAAAGCTGCTTAAAGATCAGAACTCTACATGGTATATAATAGTAAGAACAATATAAAATACCTCAGTGAGGAATATAATATATCATATATAGAGGAGGGAGGAGGCGGTGTGACCCGAAGGACAGGTGCTAGTTGAGGTGACTTGAGGTCGGGTCTCGGAACCAGCCCGAAACCCCTGGGTTTGCTACTTAAAAGCCCTGGAGGAACCAAGTACTCACATACTCTCTGTTTAACTCCTTTAAAGTAGCCTCCCAGATTTTTTTGGACATATAATTTTAACCTCAATCCAACCAAGATCTGCCCTCCTATTTTCTCTGTATGTCCCTCCAGTACTGCTGCAGATATAATTTAACTTATCTAAGAAAGCAGGAGAGCAGTGTTATAATAAGTGACAATAATTAGCTGCAAAGTTCTAAAGATCCATTGACTTGCATTGTCTATTCTATCTGTGAGTGCTGTGTGCAGAATCTCCAGTGTATCCTAGGTGATACAGCTTCACACTGCTGTCCCCTGCCTCTCCCCTATCACAAACAGAAGACAGGGGAGACAGGTTGAAGCTGAGAAAGCTACACTGAGATTCTGCAGTGTTATGGGATAACAGTTGTATGTCATGATCTGTACCTTGCCACCCTTAAGAAGGACAGATTAGGGCAAATACTGTGTAATCAGACTCCACCCCTTTGTCTCTGTAGAGCCAGAAACATCATGGGAAGCTACATTAGAGAAACCATATCAGAGGGGAAGAAAGAGACGACATGGCAGACAACCCATAAATACCTCACAACAGCTATACATAAGGTATACACAAGATTCTCTGCATTATTATTTAATAATGCAGCCCTATATAGAGAAATGTTTTTTGATGCAGTGCTTCTTTAATGAGTGTTAGCAGTATGTAACCTGCATACAGTAGATATGATGTGCCATCTCAAGTGTCTATATAAAGCACCAAGTAGTATCATAACACAAAAGAAACTAAAAACTATACGGATCTACTCATATGTTGCAATTGCATAGCATTTGTTTCCAAAATTTTCACAAAATTGCTGCAATTTATAATCAAAATACACTTTGTATCAAGTCTTAAACAAACACAGTGCAATGAAGAAGCCACAAGTGATACGGTCCTGTAGATACATAATAATCTGAACATCACGATGCTCCAATGTGCATAGAAGTCAATGGCTCCGATGTGAATCTTCGTTGATGGATGTTCTTTGGTTTGCGGTAATTGCACTTCAGTCCCTTGTTGCTACATTTTCTTTCAGCTAAAAGATTCCTTATTGTATTCAAATCTGGTCCCATAGGTGTTGGGGCGGTTGCACAATTTATGGAGATCTTTGGAAAGACCTTTGGGTCCACAACAAAACACTCCGACGGATTTCCTAAGAAAATATAAAGATAATATTATTCATGATAAATAATCTAAGGCTGGATTCACACCAGAGCTCGCTCTACGTTTGGGGATTCTGTCTTGGAATCCGTTTGAAGACTTTTCTCTCCGCATTTTTCGGGCAGAAACCCAGCGGACCCCATTATAGTCCACTTTTTAAGCACATTGGGTTTCTGTTTTTCGGGTCCCCAAGCATACCGGAAGAACGGAAACCCAAGTGCAAGTGTGAACCTACAGTAAGTCTCAGAAAGACAATGCTAGAAAGCTTGGCCAACACCCTTGAAGAGGTATTTGACCCTTTCTAACATTTGATATATGTCAGGCTGAGGGTAAAGATGGTTGAACCTCAGATTTGTATTGTCCTGTGTTCGGAAGGTGAGTATAGAAGTTTTTCTCATAGTATGCGTCACCAACCCAGAGGCTGATCATGGTGGAGAAATCTCAATGTGAGAGTCACTCAGCCAACTCTCCCTTGGACTCCAAAGAGTAAAGTTTCTCCCTTCCACAGAACAGACTTGCTTATAGAGCCATATACTGCTTTCCTCCAGGAACAGCACAACATCTGTCCACTGGTTGTAAATGGTATTGCATCTCAAGTGAATGAACTACAATACCACACATAACCTATGGACAGATGTGGCGCTGTTTCTCAAAGGCAGCAGCCATGTTTTTCTAATCCTGTGCATCCCCTTTAAATTTCACATATTCAGACCGTATTCCGGCTATTAGTCACTTTTGGGAAATGAACCCCTCTCGACTGCACAAAATTGAAAAAGATTTTTTGACGGCTCCATTCTCCTCAAAGCCGGGAAAACTTGACGGAGGGAATTACAAGTGACATTAGAGACTCTGACTTTGGGTTTATTAGATAAAACCTCACAAAGCTGCAAACAAATAGCTAGTAGACTGTCGAAAATGCATCGCAATCGCCATCCCTCCTTATCATGGAACAATACCTCAGAGTGGTACTTACTGTCTGTTAGATTTGGCAATTTCATCAAACAAAAGTTTCCACCGAGGGCGTCCGATAATAAGCCGAGAGTTCAAAGCCTGGTATTTTTCACCAATTATTTTCTGCAAGAAATGGCACAGTGGGATCCATAAGAATTTGTGAACGAAGGGATTACACGTTGTGTGAGGCTCAGATAACAGCGCTCACTCTATCACTGCCGGGTCTGTGTGCCTGTCTTCAAGACGTCTAGACCCAACGGGGGGGCAAGAGCTAAGATGGATTCTTCCACAAGACAGATGCTGACTAAGACCATGGATAGGAATGAAAATATGAGTGAATACATGGCCTGAACCCTGTGTACATGATGCTGTATGCCGCTGGTCTGCCTCATGCAAGGTCCAATACAGTTGTAGACCATTGGTGGCATTTCGGGTGGTGTCCGTCTTAGCGTCCTATGTAATAAAGACAAGGTTCACTCCATGTTTGGAGTCAATGTATGCATAGAAATTCTTCTAATGTACCAAGTAAGTATACCTTTACCCAACTGTACTGTAAAATAGAAACCAGCAGTCAACTTTTTGACATTTGAGAGCAAGACAGCTGCATACAGTACTGGGAACATTTTTTAGGCAGGTATAGAAAACAAAATGCAGCAAAGTAAGAATGCTTCCAGAAATAGAAGGGTTAATAGTAATAAAATGAAGTGAATGAAAGAGAGACATGTGATTCCCATCAATATTTGGTGTGACCTTTGCCCTTTGGAGGAGGAGTCCTGGAAGTGATGATACAGCCCCCACAGATATAGCCCTGATCTCATCATTATCCAGTCTGTCTGGGATGATATGAAGAGACAGAAGGATTGGAGCAAGCCTACATCCACAGAAGATCTGTGCTTAGTTCTCCAAGATGGCGGGAACAACCTCCCTGCCGAGTTCTGCCAAAAACTGTCTGAAAGTGTAATGGGAATAATTGAAGGAAGGCAAAGGGCAAAGGTCACACCAAATATTGATAGGATTTACTAACCTCACCGCTCCCCTGCCACTCTGGTGCGACCCTTCCTTGCTCCTGCCAACATCCAAGTCCCAATGAAGATGTGTAGACATGACATATGATCTCTGATACTACTGAGGTCACCATTGTTGACTGGCTTTAGCAGACACATGTGGAGTCAACACATCATTGCCAGAGCAGGAAACCAAAGAAGCATCAGGACTTAAACGGCAGGGGAGTATTAAATTGAGTAGGCTCAGGTCGTGTGATATTCATTCAAAAAACCTGACATGTTCTATGTTTGGCCATTTCAACAGTCATGTGATGGCCATTAAAAAATAAAAAAAAAAAATAATGTCACATGGCCGTTTTCCACTGTCATTGACAAGTGAATACGGCCAAAAATGGACATTTGGCATGTAAAAAACAAAATGTCCATGTCAGGAAGGCCTGTATCAGATGGCCAAAATGTGGCCTTATTAGGCAGTTTGTATAATGGCCAAATATTCTATCCTGCCCATGGGTCTAACAGCCCAAACTAGCAGCACCATTGATCCCTATGATTGGTTGGGATTTGTGGTTGGAATAAGGACCCTATAACACTGCTGCATCATGGCTGGCCATTATTTTACCCCATTATAAGCTGTTTTTAAACAAATTCAGGGGCTGGAAAACCCCTTTAAGTCTTTGGTAGGAAGGGGGGAAAGGGACAATTCAACTAATGACTTCCAATTGTCCATCCAAAAGCTACCATGACAAACATTAGTGATCCAGGGTGGGGACACATTCTGAAACCCTTCCCTTGGGTACCAAGAGAGCCTGTGTAGGACTATTCCAATAAATTGCATTACCATGTTGGCAAAAAAATGGTGAAAGGAACTGGCTTATCACTTAATGAAAAATTTATACGGGGGTATGAACGCGTATTGGATTCTTATCCTCGGATGAAGATGTGATAGTGTGGACCAACGTGAAGAAGGGTTGAGACTCTATGCTGAGTATGCATCTGTTCTAAACGGGGAGCAGGCACTAAGTCCCAACAAGACAAATCCAACAACCCAACCGTTCATCCCCTTTACATTTGTTAACAGGGGAGATTCGGGACACACTCAAAACTTTAGGTGGTCACCTGCCAAAGTTGGTGGGTTTGGCCCACGTTACTCTAATGTGTATGGCAACCTTAGCTGCCTTTCAGTCAAGAGGACTCACGATATGTCCTCAAGGTGACCTAGAACATTGCCTTTGATAAGCGCCAAGATCTTCTGAAAAGGTCCCTGGAAAATATGCTAAGTTCTTTCGGAATACATTTCACATCTCACCTGGCTTCATCACATACAAAAAAATTTGTTTGAGCAAAATAACCGTTAACCAAGAGAACATTTTGAGAAGTATTCAGGCGTGCAAAGGAAAATTGGTTTTCCTCAGGAGGTAAAGGCACGAAACAACACGCCGCTATAATGGTGTCCTCAGATGTAATTCTGAAGCTATATGAACAACAACATTGAAATGAGGGGGCTCTTCACACCTTACCTGGATCCCATCTGTTTGGCTGAGGTACAGTTGGATGTTCAGATAGTCTGGTCGGTTTTCTTGCCAAAACTGACACAAATAGAATAAACATAATGAGTAAAGCAGTGAAGTTATAGCACAAGAAAACATGTGAAACATCCTATGGTGGCGATACTGTGTGCCTATGGACTATGTCAGGCCTGGTCATTAACTAGGCCTCAAAGACATTTTGTCTATAGACGCACATTTGTTCATGGTTGGCTCGTGTAACTGCTACATGGGACATTATGTCACGTACATAGTTGCATAGTAGATGAGGTTGGATGAAGACACAGGTCCATCCTATAACCTACTATGGATCCAAAGTATGGAAGAGTAGTCCTGGGGAACTTGAGGTGGATGTTATTGTGGTATGGGGGTAAATAAAGGTAAACCGTAACCCATTGTAATGAAGAGGTCTATCGTATGTTCTTCTAAGACTCTTTGGGCTCCAATGTTAGGTTTCTACTCAATCCCTTCCCAGCCTCCAGGTTGCACCAAACTTTGGGTCATGCATATCCTCCCATGACTAAACCCTACCTGGACTTCGGCCCTTATTGGACCAGTCCGATTTCTAAGGCCGACACCTGAGATGGTGGGCTCCTCCCTACATGTACACTTGTGACCCAAGCTGCATATGGTGCAGGAGTTTTTCGAACTCCTTTTCGTGGGGTATGCAACGCTACTGGAGAGTAATAGCTATTAGTTTAGAAGGATCCTTACATATGATACGTCATAGCGGGAATGATTTATAGGGGTAAAATCTAACAGGTTCCCTTTAACTCTATATATGTGTGACAGTGGCAGGAGATTTAGAGCTCTATATTACATTCATTTACATGCACAGCGACTGTCAGGAGAAGCCATGAGATCACTACTCGCTCATTTTTCTAGCAGTTCTTAGATTTTCAGGCTCTTCATTTGACTTCATCACTACATCACTCAGAGAAATCTACTCTTGATTCATTTAACCACCAGGGATCACGTTGGAGCCGTTACGATTGTCGGCTATAGGAAAGGCAGGGAATGGGATACATGATGGATGGAGTGCTGAAGTTATCAAGCAGTCAGCTGTAATAGCGGCACAGTTCTGTTCCAGGAACATACTGATTGATGATGGGTCAGAGCTACCCAAACTTTATATTACATTGGACAAAATGGGGCCTGGCGACCTACCAGTGTTATAGGGATTTCTGATTAAGGCAGTATATAGATTGGTTCCATTATTACAGTATAATTTACAGAGGCGTAGGGCATTGAAGGTTGCGGATTATCAAATGGTCATATAAAGTGTAAAAAAGCTCACTCAAAACCTTCAGGAACTGACTTGAAATATAATGATAACATTATATGTCCTCCCCCTCTTCTGTTTCTGGGTGTAAGACACCTGTCTGCAGCCAGTGTCGGACTGGGATGTCTAGGGCCCACCAGTGGAATTGTTTCTAGGGGCCCACCATCAGAACCCCTGCAGATCAGCGGTACCGAGACAGGGCGGCTAAAGGTAATAACATGTCGGGAGCCATGCTGCTCACCCACTATACCATGTGCACCACTGCACTACCTAAACCTACTGCTACACCTTGTATGGCAAGTGAACAGCGTGGCTCCTAGAATTGTTACCTTTACCTGTAGCCGCACTGTCCTGGAAAAGCTGATCTGCAGAGGTCCTGGCTGTTGTATCATCGTAGATGTAATATTGATGGCCTATACTAAGGACAGACCATCAATATTAGGAAGATGGATAAATCCTTTAAAGAGGTTGTCGAAGGAATTGGAGCAACCCATGTAGCTGGCGGGAGGTGTAAAGTAAAAAATAAGTAAATTAAAAAGCATACTCACCTGTCCCCGGTGCTCCGTTGTCTGCTGCCAGTGTCCATTCAGTCTCATGCCGGCGACTCCTTGCTGGGAGTCCTGCACCTCATGTGATCGCTAAGACCAATTAGGTACAGGATTTCCAGAAATGAGGCGCCGCCATGAGGCCGAACAGACACAGGCAGGGGACAACGGGGTGCTGGGGACAGGTGAGTATGCTTTTTTAAAAATTTTCTTATTTTTACACCTCCCTGGCGGCCGAAACAGTGGTCACTCCAGTTTATGGACAACCTCTTTTAAGGGGTTGTCTGGGCCAAATTTTTCTATGGTCACTTCACTGGTCCCCCCACATAGTGGCCTCTTTACTGGTCCCCCATACTGCATGGGGAACAGTGATGGGGTCATTATATTGTGTGGGAGCAGTGATGGGGGCTAACATCCTGTGGGGGGGACATTAAACTGTGTGGGGCATATTAAAGGGGTTGTCCAGGGTTAATCTTTTTTATGGCCTATGCTCATGATAGGCCATAAATACCTGATCGGTAGAGGGCTGACACATGGCCCCATCAGCTGTTCGGAGCCACTTCCGGCGCCTGTTCTGTACACAACACAGGGCCGGAAGCAGAAAGCTCCATCCGCTGTATAGCAGCCCGGCGCCTGCACTGCAGCTCAGCTCCTGCTGACTTCAATAAGTGCTGAAATATTACACTGTACTGTATAACCTTCCCTCGCCTACTAGGAGAAGCCCCACCAATGCAGAGACAGACTTGCATTCTTACCTAGCCTCGTGTCTACTCCCGGCCCTCCCGTCCTCAGCCCTCTCTTCGCTTAATGCTCCAATATCGAGTGAGGAGTTAGCTGTCGTTCTGGAAGCTCTCCCTAATGATAAGGCCCCAGGCCCCGATGGGTTCACTTATGCGTATTATAAAACTTTCCATTCTGATCTCCTCCCTCATATGTGTCAGCTTTTCAACTCATTCTTGGAGGGAGCTCCGATCCCCCACACTATGCTGCACTCTCACATTTCTCTAGTCCCAAAGCCACATAAGGACCATCAGGAGTGTTCTAACTATCGTCCCATCGCCCTCCTGAATACAGACCTCAAACTTTTTACAAAAATCTTGGCAAACAGGCTTGGCCTTTGGCTTCCGTCTCTCATCCACAAGGACCAGGTGGGATTTGTCCCCTGTCGTCAGGGGGGAGATAACACTAGAAGGGCGGTGGACTTGATTGATGTAGCCAACCGTCACTCTACCCCCACCTTGCTTCTAAGTCTGAACGCTGAGAAGGCCTTCGACCGCCTTGATTGGTCGTTTATGATGGCCACTCTTGAAAGATACGGGTTCTAGGGGGCCTTCCTCACGGCTATAAGGGCTCTTTATTCTTACCCCTCAGCAGTGGTTAAGCTTCCTAATGCTTCCTCCCTTCCCCTGTCCATTCGTAATGGAACCCGTCAGGGATGCCCCTTATCTCCACTGATATTTGCACTGTGTATTGAACCCCTGGCGGCCCAAATTAGATCTGCCCCGGATGTCTCTGGTGTATTTGTGAGAGATAGAGAATTTAAGATTAGTTTATTTGCAGATGATGTCCTGTTGACTCTCACTAAACCCCATACCTCCCTTCCAAACCTTCTCCGTGTTCTAAAGGATTATGGAGACCTATCGGGATATAAGGTTAACCCTAGTAAGACGGAAGCTCTACCTCTAAATATCACAAGTGAGGCCTTGCAGTTGCTCAAGTCTAACTTTGACTTCCAATGGAGAGACCGCTCCCTGCGCTATTTGGGCGTTCAACTATCCTCTTCATACCACACGCTTTACTCGGCCAATTTTCCTCATCTGTTTCATGAGCTCCGTGCTCTCCTGGATAAGTGGCGCCCACTCCATATTTCTCTCATAGGCCATATAACTGCAGTTAAGATGACCCTTCTGCCGAAGCTTCTTTACTTTTTTGAAACCCTTCCCGTGGCAGTCCCTAGATCCGAATTGAGATCCCTACATAAAGCAATATTCCAATTTATATGGAATGGCAAACGCCATCTCATTCCCCGATCGGTGATGCTGGCGGGTAAGTCGGAGGGGGGACTGGGGGTTCCACACATACTGCATTATTACTGGGCTGCCCATTTGCGTAGTATACCATTCTGGGCGGCACCCCAGGCACATACGAAATGGGTGGAGATAGAGAAGCTTTGGCTGGCTCCTGTCCATCCCAATGCATATCTGTGGTCCTCCCCCCCCCCCCCCCCCACGACCCCGCTGCTAGGCCCTATCAGCTTTACTCGGACTATCTGGAACACCTGTTCTAAACTGTTTCAATTGGCCTCCTCGCACTCATCTATGATCTCCTTTTTATATAATCCACGTCTCCCAAACGGACTCACTGCTGCTATGGTCAAGCCCTGGAGCAAGCTGGGTTTATTCCACATAGCTGACTTGGTGGACCCGTCGACCTTGGAGCTCAGGCCCTTCGATTATTTCACCTCCACACAGAACTTGCCTACCTCAGAGTGGTTCCACTATCAGCAAATAGTTCATTTTGTTGTCTCCCAATTTGGATCCACCCGGGTCTCCCTACCTACAGCTTTTGAACGACTATGTCGGGCGGGTACCTCTACTAGAGGCCTGATTTCTAACATTTATGGGCTTTTGACCTCTCAAGGGGGGCAGACCCCGGTGGTCCATGGATATATGAACCGGTTGTCTGGAGGCCTGGGGGAGAGCATCTCACACAGTCAGTGGCAGGTTATTTGGTCCCGAGCAGCTAAATCCTCTTCCTGTGTAACGTTCAGGGAAACGCAATACAAGATACTTATGCATTGGTATCATACTCCAGCTCTACTGCATACTCTCAACCCCACTATTCCTTCTAGTTGCTGGCGATGTCAGGCAACACCAGGAACATTGTTCCATATATTCTGGGAGTGCCCCCTGGTCCGCCCTTTCTGGTTTGAGGTTGGGAAGCTGACTAATATTCTCTTCATCCAGGGTGTTCCCTTGGACCCCATGGTTTATCTGCTGAATCTCCCTACAAAAGGTCTCAGTAAAAATACATCAAAATTATTCCTTTACTTGTGTACTGCGGCTAAAACACTTATAGCCCGCCATTGGAGAGAAGCCCTTCCCCCAGCGATCTCAGAATCGATAGCCCGACTGAAGGACATCCGCAGTCTGGAGTATCTGACCGCTTCCCTTAACCATACGGTAGAGGCATTTGAAGCAATTTGGTCCCACTGGGATACCTACTGTGCCACACAAGGTCTCTGAAGTCTGACCCCCAGCATTGTCTCTCTCCTCATTTTTCCTTCCCTTTGTCTGTTCTTGTGTATTCCCCAAATTTGTCTTTATGTTGCTGTTTTTATTTTTGTAGACTTGACGGATTGTTTGTTATGTGGAATGTTCTTTATTTGATCTATGTCATTTTCAAAAATATTTTAATAAAAATTACAGTTTAACAAAAAAAAAAAAAAAAAAAGTGCTGAAATACAGTGAAGGTGCCCGGCCCCTATACAGTGGACAGAGCTTTCTGCTTCTGGCCCTGTATTGTGTACAGGACGGGCATCAGAAGTGGCTCCATACAGCTGATCGGTCCGGGGTCAGCCCCCTACAGATCAGGTAACTATGGCCTATCCTGAAGATAAACTATAACAAATTATGCCTGGACAACCCCTTTAATATATCCCCTAATGCACCACACTTTAAAGAGGTTGTCCAGTATAATTTTTTTCTTTTTATAATTAGTCTGGGGGAGGTGAATCCCCCCTACCCCCCAAAAAAAAAACAAAAAAAACATACTAAACATACTCACCTGTCCCCGGTGCTCCGGTGTCCTCCCAGCACGGTCCGATCCTGCAGCTCCGCTGTCTTCTTTTTGCCGGAATTCCTCACTGGCTGTGATGTCCCAGGTCCCTTCCCTTAGGCCACTGATTGGCCTCAGGGGTCACGTGACGTCACAGGTAGTCACGTGCAGAGGGAACTTCAGCTGGAAGAAAACAACAGAACTGCAGGACCGAACTGCTCTGGGAGACACTGGGGACAGGAAAGAAAGTTTGTGGGGGGTTTTTTTGTTTTGTTTTTTTCACCTGCCCCTGCGTAATTAAAAAAAAAAAATGAAGGAGCCACTGTATGGAGTATAAGCTCCACAGTGGCCCCCACACAGTATTATAAGCTCCACAGTGGCCCCCACACAGTATTATAAGCTCCACAGTGGCCCCCACCCAGTATTATAAGCTCCACAGTGGCCCCCACCCAGTATTATATGCTCCAAAGTGGCCCCCACACAGTATTATAAGCTCCACAGTGGCCCCCACCCAGTATGATATGCTCTACAGTGGCCCCCACCCAGTATTATAAGCTCCACAGTGGCCCCCACTCAGTATTATATGCGCCCAATAGCCCCCCCTCCGCTTCGGTGCTATTATTATACTCTGGGGTCTCCTCAGACCCCAGAGTATAATAATCGGAGGCCCAGGGGAAGTGATTAAAAATAACAAACTCTCATACTCACCTTGCCTTACCATTCCTTGGCATCCTCACTCCATCCTGCCGTCTTCAGCGTCTTCAGGCCCTTTTCCGACGTCGCTGCCGAGGCCTGTGATTGGGCCTCAGCGGTCACGTGGGGGCGCACTGACGTCATTACGCGGCCACGCCCCATGTGACCGCTGGGGCCTAATCACAGGCCTCAGTCACATGAGAGAAGAGTACCGGAGAGAATGCTGCGCCCAGGAGAGGTGAGAATATGTGTTTATTGTTTTCAGTCACCTGCCCCGGGTGCCATCTATTGGAAAGGGGCCTGCAATATGCCACGGTCCCTTTCTAACAACAGTATGTATAGCGGTCGGGGAACCAGGCTTTCCCCGACCGCTATCATAGTGGCCCGGGGCCCCGGCCATCTCCAGCTGGCCGCGGGCCCCGTACCCTGCCGGGTCCGGTCGAGGTCGCGCTCCCTGCGACCGTGATCGTAACGCCACTGGTCAGGGGCCCGATCGGGATGGTCAGGATCCCGATCGGGCCTCCATGACATGAGGACTAATAGTCGGGGCTCGGGGCCCACCGGTGGTTCCCCGGTGGGCCAGTCCGACCCTGTCTGCAGCAGGAGCCTCCCCCCCCTTTCCTATCTGCAGTAACTAAATATAGCTAAACCCCGCCTCTTGTATAGGTTTCAGTAAGCTGTCAACATTAGGCAAGCCAGAGCTAGGCTCCTCCCACCAAGCGCTCCAGAGTGGTACCCTGTGTACCCTGCTGAACAAAAAAGTATCCTCATAACAGATCTGTGCCAGTGAAAACCATCCATGGTTATACAAAAATGTCCTTCCTTACTATTTATCTCAATATATACTGAGATGTGTGATATGAGATGACCAGATTAGAAAAAGAGCATGATCTGCGGTACTCTATCACGAGATGTCTATGCTATATATGTCTATATGTAAAATGCTGTCTGTTAAAGGTTTTGCTACCATGTTGCAATATTGTACTGAATTTGTTTTAGGATTAACTGAAATTGATGACCGATTCTTAGGATAGGTCATCAGTATTAGATTGGTGGGGCAACCCAGGACCCCCGGCGATCAGCTGTTTGAAGAGACTGCAGTGTTTTGGTGAGGGCTACATCCTCTTAACTACTTACCAAGTACCACACTATACTATGCATGGAATCACAACTCATTCCATTCACTTGAGTGGGACTTAGCTGCGATTGAAGCAGAGGTGGCGCTCAGGGAGTGCAGCTGCTGCTTCATTTAGCTGATCTACAAGGCTCTCAGTTATCGGACCCCTATGTTTGGTAGGGACGGTTCTGCTGACAGACATCCTTTAAGGACTCCAATGTCTCACAATACAAATTTAATACATTGCCGTAATATGGTAACAAAACCCTTAACAGGCTACAGTTCACATCACAACCACTAGGTGGCTACATGTAGATACATATAGCATATCACTTTGTGACACAATATCACAAAACAATAATTTCCTGAAAAGCGAAATATCTCAGAGTGACCACAGAGATCAGGTAGACATTCTGTGACAAAATTGTATTATTTTGAAAAGCTGGCCACCTTGTGGCATACATTTCAGGATAGGTTGAGGGCACAGATAAGGTAAGGAAGGGATAGATAGATAGATAGATAGATAGATAGATAGATAGATAGATAGATAGGTAGACAGTAGGAGATAGAGTGGACATAACCAAATGACAGGTGACGCACATGTGAGGGTCTTACTGGAGACAGGGGCCCATTTTCAGCTTAGCTATGAGTCCTTATGTTTATTTATATCCTTCCATGTAATTGTTACATTCCTCCATACAAATACATTGTGGTTAACACCTAGATTTATGGCGCATTACTAGAAGTGTGCTATAATAGTGTATTACACAAGATGCGATTACAATGTAGCAATTCAAAACCAGTAATGGGATTTCCAAGAGAGTTTTGTGGGGTAAGAATAATGAAAGAGCGCAGCCGTGCACCGGATGAAAAGGATCTAAGCAAAATCTATAGTCCCTGCTGTAGAATGGAAGGTAAAGTAATTGGCTCCATTAAATAAGCCTTGGCGTGTGGAATCTATTGCAACAAACATTAAATTACCTTTTTATGGAGGATGCACAGTAAATCAGCAAACCAGAGGAAAGACTGGATGTCTCTGCATATCCACACAAAGTACAGGCGCTGCAGTTTGTATTCTCTCCACTTGTCCCTATGGAAATAAAGTCAAATAAAAACATAATTATAGGACGATTCCAGGGGGCCTTGTAAAGTGTCGCCACACGTGCCGCAGCGCTAACTGATCACAGTCACATGGTTTATAGAATTAAACTGTATCTTAGAGGGGTATACCGGTCTTTTATCATTTTGTCGTTTTTAGGGTCAATATTTTGTGCCTATTAATTTTTTAATACATCTTTATAGCGTTCAGTTGCTTGTTTCCTGATACAGAGTTCCAAATCCCCTGCATAGGCACAGAGCCAACTGATAAAATTATTAATACCTGTAGGCACCACTAGGGGGAGCATAGGAGTTTCCAGCATACTTCTTCATTATTGAACCCAATGTATAAACAGTATGCTGTAAATTACTAAGCTCCCCCTAGTGGTGGCTGCAATCAGGCCGAATTTTAGCATTTCAGATCCCAGAGTATAATAGGTGGAGGCCCATGGGAGGTGACAAAAATAAAAAAAATAATTATACACACCTTCACTCACCTCTTTTGGACCTCAATGGTGACATGGGCATTCATAGTGATGCGATGGGGTGAGCGTTGAACGCTATGGGGAGGCTCAAAAGACGGTGAGTATAAATTATTTTAATTTGTTTGCCTCCCCTGGCCCTCCACCGATTATACTCTGGGGTCTGAAGTGACTCCATAAAATAATAATTTACCATAATGCATGTCGCGGTGGCCATTTTAGTTCATCCAAGACAAATCACCAATTGTTCAGTTTCGTTAAAACCGAACAATTTGGGATATTCGGGTGGAACCCTGCTCATGACGGAGCAGTTCATCCATCTCTAGTAACTACCTCTAGATGGCACTAGTTAGTTTTCTTTCTCCTTCTGGAGAGTTAATCTGCATAATTTTTTTTTCCCAGGGATCATTGCCTGTAAGGCTAGGGTCATACCTGCATTCGGTGACCATTCAGCGACTCCGTCCCCCATTATGCTTGAAAAATGTGGAGAGAAAAGTCCTGCAAGCAAGACTTTTCTCTCCGCATTTTTTGGGCGGAAACCCGGCGGACCCCATTATAGTCTATGGGGTCAGCAGGTTTCCATGGGTAGCTGCTTTTTAAGCGGATTGGGTTTCCTTTTTTGGGTCCCCAAGCAAACCCGAAGAATGGAAACCCCAACGCAGGTGTGAACCTAGCGCAAGACTCCCTACACCAGCTGGATCTCCATAACAAGAACCAGTACTTCCGAATCCATGGGATAGATACAGCACATATATCCTAGTGTCCTCGGAGTTATGCGCTATTTACTGGGCCATAATAATAACTTCTTAACTAAAAGCACAATCAATACGATAAGCAAATACAATGCGTCTAAGACGGCCGGGTATTATTGAGTCTGCCGCCTCCGACTGACCCCACATAATCTGTATAAGCAGCTCAAGGTAAAACTCAAGGGAATCCATTTAATAAAGTAGATAGCAAACTAAAAGAGTGGCATACAATTTTCCTCTGAAATCTTGTCCGCAGCCTAACCCCATTGTGACACTTGAGAGGAGCGATAACGAAGTGGGCGAGGCGGCCGGCAATGTCTGAGCTTTACATCTCCACTTCAGTTTTCATCATCAAGATAACCACAGACTATAACACCAGTTTTATAAAGAGAATATACATGGCGGAAACATGAAAGTCAAGAGAGACGATGAATGTTGCCGTGAAAGTAACATTTATGCAGATGTAGCAGAGCTGAATGTGTCATTTAGCACCCCAAGTACGGATAATGTAGCAACCATATGTAAAACCAATAGCAAGATGGCAAACTCAGCCCTGCCCTGTCAGCACGACCTAGTAATACTCTGCTGGGTATGGGTAGAGTTTTAAGGGACCCATCAATTTTGACGATATAAGTTGTCCTATGTAAGGGTTATTACTGTCTTCCACAAATATACCCCATAATGGGACAGAGAGGCGCAGAACAGAGGTTGTGGCACAACAAAGGACCATACTCCAAATACGCACTTCAACATCATCTCTCTATGCCAAAAAAACTGGCCTATAGGGGTCGATAAATTAACCCCTGCTGCCCCTTACAGACTTGAAAAGACTTCACTTCTAGAAATTATTTGACACTCTTTGACAAAGTATAACAATATGAAGCTGCACATATATTTCATTCTTGAATAATATCATGGTCTGTACTCCACTCACATCCAAAGCTGCATTCAAGTTCGGAAATATCAGCATGAGCTCTGGGTCCCATTGACAGCTTAAAATGAGGGGATCCCAGATAATGAGATATTTAGTTTCTACCAATTTCCTTTAAAAGGGTCATATACTAGAAGGGGTCAGGGTTTAGCTAATCACATATGTCCTATAAGGTATAATCAGGTCTCTTCACAGTTATTGTATATATAGAATACAGATGTATCCTTCCCTAGAGATATACGGAGATGAGGGGCTAGGAATGACGAGATTTGGAAAAAAACAAGATTTTGCGATACTTTGTCAGGAGATGTTTATCCTATATGAGTTGTTACGACACCACCCAGTGGTTATTGTGTGAATTACAAAGTATCAAAGGCTTGACTAGCATGTTTATATACTGTACTGGGGGGGGATTTACTAAGCCATCTGCATCAGTTTTCTGGCATAGATGGATATAAACGTGGCACGTCACATTTAATGAAATTTACTGAAAGGCAAAAAGTGGACAAATCTGGATTTATAGAGACTTTATATGATGTCGGTAGAACATAGACAAATGTGAGTGTCGGTCTACATACAGTAACTGGTTGAATATGGAAGCATATGGTGTGACTCCGATCCCTCCGGCGATACAAAGGCTGACCTCATAATTCAAGGCTTCTTCTGATGGGCTGCCGAAGGGTCCATCAATATAAATCCTGCAGATACAAAAAGTCGCGAGTGTTTGTTATATTATGTGACCAGATCTCCTTGTAATAGTCATCAGGAATTCTGGGATGGAAACATAACCGGTTATTAAATGACTGTGATACATGGACAATGCCCTGAGAGGGGCTTTAGGAACATGTAAAGTCTTCCCTTGGTGGTATCAAGGTCCTCTTAGTACCACGAGCCGGGGTATAGTGACATCACTACTAATGGACGGATAATCATTGTAAGCAGCTGCAGAAAGACAAGCTACAAGGGATCAATAAAACTAATAAAGAAACATCTAAGTTGTGTCAAGAGCATCGATTGTTATCAGCATCTTATAAAGAAAATACTATATATGTATGGAAAGGGTAAATAGTGTAGAGCAGGGGGACGCAACTACTTTTGGGTCTTCCATCAAGTGAAGGTCTGAGCTGAACATGTCCAGGATTGACACATAATTAGACAGACCTCTAACACTGCCCATACCTGCTTTGTCCCACCCAATCTTATGTAATCCCTTTGTCCTTAGAGTCCTCGTGCAGTATAATGTCCCTTTACTGTATAATGCCCCCTTAGTTCTCCTCAGACTGTATATTGCCCCCACATGGTATAATTAGTGACCTCCATATGACATAATGCTCTATTAATGCCACCACACAGTATAATACCATGCTTCTTCCTCACACAGTACAATGCCCCCACATGGTATATTGCCCCATAAGTGCCTACATACACTATAATGCCCCCACACAGTATAATAAACCTTAGTGACCTTCGCATGGTATAATGCTCCATTAGTGATGCCATACAGTATGATGCCCCCTTAGTTCTCTTCACACTGTATAGTTGCCCCACATGGTGTAATGCCCCTTAATGTTCTCCACATGGTATAATGCTCCATTAGTGCGCCCACACAGTATAATGCCTGCATACAGTATATTGCCCCTTAATGGCCTCCTCATGGTAACATATCCTTTTGCTCCCCCACACAGTATATTGCCCCTTTAGTTGTCCTGGCTTTTTTTTTTTTTTTTCCAAGAGGGCGCCGCTGGAGTGGCTGCCAGCTACAGCAGCTCTGAGACTCTCTATCTTATTTTTCTTTCTATGACTCGTTTTGTACCTCTCTACTTAAGGACTTTGCACTATGAAACACACACAAAGACTTGGACCCTTGTGATACTTTTTTTTTTTTTTTTTTTTATCTGTCTTTTTGTTCTGCTTGAAAATGGGATCTTTTGTGTATGCAGACAATTCCTTTGTCTATACAAGAGAGGAAATTCTGCAGCTCAGAGGCACAGCAGGACGGCATACCATCTGGTCACACATCCCCCGTGAGATTTGGAGAAAGAAAAAGCGGGTGAGGGGATGCAGAGCAGGAACTCTTCAGAGGATTAAAAAGAGGCGTTACCGACCAGCTGTTCCCTCCATCATCATGGGCAATGTGAGATCTCTTGCAAACAAGATGGATGAACTAACAGCGCTCACCAGGCATCATCAGGAGTTTCGGGCGTGCAGCATGATGCTACTTACAGAGACTTGGCTCACTGAAGTTACTCCTGACCCTCTGGTCTCCTTGGATGGTTTTAAACTCCTTCGGGCAGACAGGACAAGGGAGAGCGGTAAGAGGAAAGGAGGAGGGCTGGCAATGTTTGTGAATAATAGATGGTGTAATCCTAGGCACATTGTGATTAAGGAGCAAACTTGCTGTAAGGACATTGAACTATTAGCTGTGAGCATGAGACCTTTCTACCTACCAAGGGAACTATCACATGTCATCGTGATAGCTGCATATGCCCCCCCCTCTGCGAAAGCTGACGCTGCCTGCGAGGTCCTACAAGCCACGCTGAGCCAGTTACAGTCTCAGCACCCCCAGGCCCTCTTTCTTCTGTCGGGTGATTTCAACCATGCCTCTCCATCATCCACACTTCCCAGTCTCACACAGTATGTAACCTGCCACACAAGAGACAACAAAACACTGGACTTGTTCTTTGCCAACGTGAGGGAGGCATATAACTCATCAGCCCTACCGCCCCTGGGAAGATCGGATCACAACCTAGTACATCTCCGACCTGTGTACAAGCCACTTGTACGTAGAGAACCAGCTGTCACCCGCACAGTGAGGATATGGTCCGAGGAGAGTGATGAGGCTCTGAGGGATTGTTTTGACACAACCGCATGGGAAGTTCTGCAGGATTCTTATGGGGAAGACATAGAAGGACTCACACACTGCATAACAGACTACATTAATTTTTGTGTGGACAACACAGTACCCACAAAAGTGGTGAGGTGTTTCTCCAATAACAAACCATGGATTAACTCTGATATAAAAACACTACTTAAGGAGAAAAAGATGGCATTCAGGACAAGAGATAAGGAGGGGTTGAGGGAAGTACAAAAGGAGCTGAGGCATCAAATCAGGCAAGGAAAATCCAGTTATAAGGAAAAAATGGAAAGGCAAATGGAAAGAAAAGACATAAGGGGGGTCTGGGAGGGGCTTAAGTCAATTTCGGGTCATAAACAGTCTGTCTGCCAGATTGAGGCAGATGTTAATTGGCTTAATGAACTAAACCTATTCTTCAACAGATTTGATCACACACCAGCTCCTCCCACCCCAGTATGTCCTTCAGCTCCCCCCACCACAATGACTTCTCCCCATGCGGCCACTTCCCAACAGACCAGTAAATCCAGAAATCCATCTTTATCTGGCCACAGTCTGACCTTCACACGGGCCCAGGTGAGGAAGGAGATGAAAAAGATCAAGGAGAGGAAAGCCGCAGGGCCAGATGACATCAGTGCAAGGCTAATTAAGACTTGTGGGGACCAGCTGTGTGGTATAATTACATATATGTATAATATGAGCCTGAGGCAGGAAATAGTCCCTGAATTATGGAAATCTTCTTGTGTGGTACCAGTTCCAAAGAAACCCCACCCTATGGACCTCAACGACTACAGACCTGTAGCACTGACATCCCACCTGATGAAGATGTTGGAGAGATTGGTTCTCACACATCTCCGCCCTCTAGTGAGCCCCGCTATGGACCCACTCCAGTTTGCTTATCGGCCGGGCATTGGGGTAGATGATGCCATCATCCATCTTCTGCACAGGGCTCTGTCTCACCTGGAGAAACCAGGGAACACAGTGAGAATAATGTTCTTTGACTTCTCCAGTGCTTTTAACACCATACAGCCCAGGTTATTGAGGGACAAGCTGGGCCTTGCTGGAGTGGACCACCACCTCTCCAACTGAATCCTAGACTACCTCACAAATCGACCTCAATACGTGAGAGCCCAAGACTGTGTGTCAGGTACCGTGATCTGTAATACGGGGGCACCTCAGGGTACGGTTCTCGCCCCTTTCCTCTTCACACTGTACACTGCAGATTTTAGGTGCAACTCATCCAGCTGCTACCTACAGAAGTATTCTGACGACTCTGCAATAGTGGGTCTCATCACAGATGATGATGACAGGGAGTACAGAGAACTGAACCAGCATTTTGTGGACTGGTGCCACCGGAACCACCTGAAGATTAACGCGGGGAAGACCAAGGAGATGGTGGTGGACTTCCGCAAAGGCAGAAGCCCTCCTAAACCAGTGGACATCCTGGGGACGGGCATCGAGATTGTGAACACCTATAAGTACCTGGGTCTGCTCCTTAATAATAAGCTGGACTGGGCAGATCATATGGAGGCCCTGTACAGGAAGGGCCACAGCAGGCTCTACCTGCTTAGGAAGCTGAGAGCCTTTGGAATCCGGGGGGCACTTCTTAGGACTTTCTTCAATTCGGTAGTGGCATCAGCCATCTTCTTTGGAGTGGCCTGCTGGGGGAGCAGTATATCAACCAGGGATAGGAATAGACTGGACAAGCTGATTAGAAGGGCCAGCTCTGTCCTGGGGAGCCCACTGGACCCAGTGCAGGTGGTGGGTGACAGAAGGATACTGTCCGTGGTGAGCTCCATGCAGAAGAAGAAGTCCCATCCCATGCATGAGACTGTGATCGCGCTGGGCAGTACTGTCAGTGACCGACTGCTCCACCCTAGGTGTGAGAAGGAGCGCTATCGGAAGTCTTTCCTCCCCCACCGCGGTTAGGCTGTACAACCAACACCGACCTAAGCGGAGATCATTACACACAGAGAACTGAAATATCTCTCTGCCTGTTAAACCCCCCCCCCCCCCCCGCTACGTCCTATCTGTCTGTCTGCTATTAATGTAATGCCTCTCACCTTGGAACATTCCTGTACATGTTGTATTTGTATTTGTATCTGCTTATCTTTGCTGCTGTAACACACTGAATTTCCCCATTGTGGGACTATTAAAGGACTATTATTATTATTATTATTATTATTATTATATTGGGAAAAGGAGAGGGAAAGGAAAAGAAAAAAATTGGTAAAAGAAAACCAGAGAAAGAGGCAAAAAAGAAGGAAGGAAGTGGGTTAATGAAAAAAGTAAGAGAGGGTAATAAGATCAAAGACAGGAAGGAGGGTAGGAAGGAAATGGAAAGTAATATTGAGAGGAATAGGGACAAGGAGGAGAGTAGAAGGGAAAAAAGGAAGGAGAAGGAAGAAAGGAGACTGGAAAAAAATTTAAATGTCTCCTTTCCTCCGTCTTTTTTTCTTCCTTCTTATTTCCTCCATTTTTCTTTCCCTCTCCTTTTGTTTCTTCCTCTGTTTCTTTCCTCTGTCTTTCTTTCCTCTTCAGTTTCTTCCCTCTGTCTTCCTTTCCTCCTCCTTTTCTTCTCTCTGTCTTTTTTTTCCTCCTCCTTTTCTTCCCTGTCTTTCTTTCCTCCTCCTATTCTTTCCTCCTCAGTTTCTTCCCTCTGTCTTTCTTTCCTTCTCAGTTTCTTCCCTCTGTCTTTCTTCCCTCTTTCTTTCTTCCCTCTGTATTTCTTCTCTCCTCCTTTTCTTCCCTCTGTCTTTCTTCCCTCTGTCTTTCTTTCCTTCTCCTTTTCTTCCCTCTGTCTTTCTTTCTTCCTCCTTTTCTTCCCTCTGTCTTTCTTCCCTCCTTCTTTTCTTCCCTCTGTCTTTCTTCCCTCTTTCTTTCTCCCCTCTGTCTTTCTTCTCTCCTCCTTTTCTTCCCTCTGCCTTTCTGTCCTCCTCCTTTTCTTTCCTATGTCTTTCTTTCCTCCTCCTTTTCTTCCCTCTGTCTTTCTTTCCTTCTCCTTTCCTTCTCCTTTCCTTCCCTCTGTCTTTCTCCCCTCTGTCTTTCTTTCCTCCTCCTTTTCTCCCCTCTGTCTTTCTTTCCTCCTCCTTTTCTTCCCTCTTTCTTTCCTCCTCCTTTCCTTCTCTCTGCCTTTCTTTCCTCCTCCCTTTCTTCCCTCTGTCTTTATTTCCTCCTCCTTTACTTCCCTCTGTCTTTCTTCCCTCCTTCTTTTCTTCCCTCTGTCTTTCTTCCCTCTGTGTTTCTTCCCTCTTTCTTTCTTCACTCTGTCTTTATTCTCTCCTCCTTTTCTTCAATCTGTCTTTCTTCCCTCTAACTTTCTTTCCTCCTCCTTTTCTTCCCTCTGTCTTTCTTTCCTACTCCTTTTCTTCCCTCTGTCTTTCTTCCCTCTGTCTTTCTTTCCTTCTCCTTTTCTTCCCTCTGTCTTTCTTTCTTCCTCCTTTTCTTCCCTCTGTCTTTCTTCCCTCTGTCTTTCTTCCCTCCTTTTCTTCCCTCTGTCTTTCTTCCCTCTTTCTTTCTTAACTCTGTCTTTATTCTCTCCTCCTTTTCTTCCCTCTATCTTTCTTTCCTCCTCCTTTTCTTCCCTACTCCTTTTCTTCCCTCTGTCTTTCTTTCCTTCTCCTTTCCTTCCCTCTGTCTTTCTCCCCTCTGTCTTTCTTTCCTCCTCCTTTTCTTCCCTCTTTCTTTCCTGTCTTTCTTTCCTCCTCCTTTCCTTCTCTCTGCCTTTCTTTCCTCCTCCTTTTCTCCCCTCTTTCTTTCCTCCTCCTTTCCTTCTCTCTGCCTTTCTTTCCTCCTCCTTTTCTCCCCTCTTTCTTTCCTGTCTTTCTTTCCTCCTCCTTTCCTTCTCTCTGCCTTTCTTTCCTTCTCCTTTTCTCCCCTCTTTCTTTCCTGTCTTTCTTTCCTCCTCCTTTCCTTCTCTCTGCCTTTCTTTCCTCCTCCATTTCTTCCCTCTGTCTTTCTTCCCTCCTCCATTCAGCTACTTAGCAGTGAAATGAATGATACATGCCGGTGACTGACATGTAAGGGGTCCTGCTCAGCATTCAATGGCAGCCTAGTGACCCGCTTTGCTTGTGCCGTGACCCACAACTGGGAAGCTAAACATTCCCTTAAGTGGATAATATATTACCTTGTGACAGCACAAGAAATGTCCTACATATACATCACAATAAGGAGACCTTCAGAAGAGACATGTATGCAGTGTACATTATGAGTGACATCACATAATCCACCATTGTGTGACAATTAGTTAATATGTCCTGTTATAATATTAGAGATTTTTATCCAATAATCTATTTTTTTCAAGCAAAAGCGTCGTGTCAGTGCTGATGAGAGGACAAATAGGAATATAAATGGGATTCTCCGCTCCTATCTAGATAATGAATGGAGTATTGGTATTCATGCCTTTGGGAACAAAAACATTACGTGTAAACTCCAGCGAGCGCCTTGTGTAAGCAGCAGACAGCTGGGCCGCTTGTGTTTGCTTGCATACAACAAATAGTTATAATAGGGAAGAAGTCTGAATGCAGAATAGTACACGACACCGGCACAAAGCATACAGACAACAGAAAGTGTTCATAGGCAATGGAATATTCATTCGATTTAGCATTATATTACAAAGGGTAAGCAGCACAAAATCATAAGCAACATCTTTCTCTGTAAATGATGTAGGTACAGATAGTGCTGTCTTCCCTTTTATCCTTATAATGATGGCATAGATAACACTTTCTCCCTGCCTTTCCCTGTAAATAACAAAGGCAAAGACATTGCTTCCTCTCTGTCCCTGTAAATGATGTGAGGGCAGATAATACTTGCTCCTTGTCTCTCCCTGTAAAGATTTAGGTATAGATAGTACTGCCTTCAATGGCTAACACAGTACAACATTATACTACTATCTCTGTAAGCAATGTAGGCACAGATAGTAATGCCTCCCTGTCTTACTGTAAACAATGTAGGCACAGATAGTAATGCCTCCCTGTCTTACTGTAAACAATGTAGGCACAGATAGTAATGCCTCCCTGTCTTACTGTAAACAATGTAGGCACAGATAGTACTGCCTCCCTGTCTCTCTGTAAACAATGTAGGCACAGATAGGAAAGTCTCCATGTCCCTCTGTAATCAATGTAGGCACAGATACTACTGCCTCACTGTCTCTCTCTGTAAATAATGTACAGTACTATGCAAAGGTTTTAGGCATGTGTGAAAAAAATGCTGCAAAGTAAGAATGCTTTCACAAATAGAAGTTTTAATAATTTATTTTTGTTTAATAATTTATTTTTAACAAAATGAAGTGAATGAAGAAAAGAGAAATGTAAATCCCATCAATATTTGGTGTGACCTTTGCCCTTTGCCTTCCATCAGTTCTTCTCGGTACTTACAGACAGTTTTCGGCAGAACTCAGCAGGGAGGTTGTTGCCGCCATCTTGGAGAACTAAGCACAGATCTTCTGTGGATGTAGGCTTGCTCCAATCTGTCTCTTCATGTCATCCCAGACAGACTGGATGATGATGAGATCAGGGCTATATCTGTGGGAGATATATCATCACTTCCAGGACTCCTCCTCCAAAGGGCAAAGGTCACACAAAATATTGATGGGATTTAAATTTCTCTTTTCTTCTTTCACTTCATTTTATTAATTCCTAAAAATCAACTATTAACCCTTCTGTTTCTGAAAGCATTCTTACTGTGCAGCATTTTTCCACGCTTGCCTAAAA
Organism: Leptodactylus fallax; assembly: GCA_947044405.1. Classification (NCBI taxonomy): domain Eukaryota; kingdom Metazoa; phylum Chordata; class Amphibia; order Anura; family Leptodactylidae; genus Leptodactylus; species Leptodactylus fallax. Next base: position 4,840,458 of record CAMRHE010000133.1, on the reverse strand, counting down.
CTTTTACAAAGTACTATAGGTACAAATAGTGCTAGCTTCCTGTCTCTCACTGTAAATGATGAAGACAAAGACACAGTTTCCTCAGCAACTGTCCCTGTGAATGATGAAGATACAGACAGTGATGTCTTTTCATCTTCCCCTGCCTATAATGTAGGTACAATGAGTACTGTATGCCTGTCTCACCTTGAAGTAGGTATAAACAGTACTGACTTCATGCATCTTCCAGTAAATGATAAGGGTACAGATAGTACTGCTAGCCTATCACTCACTGTAAATGATATAGTCAAAGACACTGCTTCCTCTGAATCTTTCATTATGAATGAACAAGGAACAAACACAAACTATCCCTGTAAATAATGTAAGAACAGATAGTACTGGCTCCCTCTCTCTTTCTGTCCATGAATTATAAGATTGTTTTTTATTCCCTTTTCTCCTTATAACTGAAGATAGGCACAAAGTTCATGAAGCTTTCCCTTCTCTCCTTGTAATTGGTGCAGATTCAGATAGTACTGCCTCCTTGTCTCTTTCTGTCCATGAATTATAAGATTGTTTTGCCTTCCCTTTTCTCCTTATAACTGAAAATACACACAAAGTTCATGAAGCTTTCCCTTCTCTCCTTGTAATTGGTGCAGATTCAGATAGTACTGCCTCCTTGTCTTTCCATATAAACAATATAGATGATATAGATGCAACTAATAATACTGTATCTGCATGTCTCTCTGTTTAAAAAGCTGGCATCAAATGCTACAGGAGTTTTGCACCTTTGCAAACATTTTTGTTTTTATACTGCATCTAAAATGTAAAAAATTTAATTTACAAATCTTGATGAAAAATTCACATTTTGTGTCGACAGCTCTTATGCAGATCTATGTGTCTCCCTGTGTAGTATGGTCTAGAGTTACTAAAGTAACACATGACTAAACACATTACTAAAAGACAGCGGACAGGTGAAGTAGCACATGACTACAAGATCAGACTACACATGGTTTGTTTGTTGTCTGTAACCATGGAGACACATTCACCTTCTGTTGGATTCTCGACTTGTTTGTTTGCATGGAGATGCGTAGCTCTACATAAGAACTATATACACAATATGGCAGGATATGAATATAACAAAGCATAGTTCTCTCGCAATCACTTTTTTCAAAGGTTTCTATGGAAACTACGTAAGCAAAAAAAAAAGTGATACATATGATCACACCCTGAGGAATATTGCAATAGACTTCTAGTGCTTGTAGATAGAATTATATGTCTCTTGGAGATACAATCTCAATGCAAAAACAAATATACAAAAAAAAATAACTGGAAATTATTCCTTGAGATTTCATCTACGAACAGCCAAACATATGTGAGAAATAAAACGAAGTAAAGTATAACAATAAATATGTGCGAAATAAACAGGTTGTGGGCTGCAGGGAAGGATGACAGTTTACTTGACAACTAGCAATTCCGTCTGTGCCTCGACAAGTAATGAACAGGGGAAGACTTTTCAGGGAACCACAATCTCAACGTGACAAAAAAAACATACCAATGCGCAGCAAATGGGAATTTATAGAGAACTATATTCTTATTTTCACTCTTGGATAAAAAAAAAATTAAAGGGGACAGTCACGGAGGCTTCTTTTAAGCAATTACCTAAATCAACAGAGTGAGCGATGGCAGGGCAACCCCAATAATTTTATTGTGCAATTGATGAGTGGAGACACTTGGATCAGTAATGTGGAGTACTGGATAATTTAAGGTGGCCAAACACCTTCGGCGACTTGTCCCCCTTGGGAGCAAAGGACTGACCATATTGAAATCTATCAAAAACAAATCCTTCTTTCCTAGACATCTGCCCTCAGGATAGAGTCACCTTAGTCACATTAGATGGTCAGTCAGTCCCAAGCAAAACCATCAGTTAAAGCAGGAATCATCTAATCTGTATAAGCAAAGTTAGGTCTATTAGATACATTAGTGTCATATAAGATGTCACACAAGTAACAGTGCCATACTATACAGCGCAACGACCACACAGCGCTCAAGTAATTCCAACATACAATGACAAAAATACCTGTTTTATGCATAACATCATGTAATAGCAGTCCTAGACAATATTTAAATAATACTGCTATACAAATATACTTGTGGCGCCCTCTTCAGCAGGATTGGCAGATCACACATACTTCATTGCAATTCTGGTCCAGAACAAAAGGGATTTCCAAAGCAGATCTGCTGTGGCTATTCATTGTAGTATTTGGGCTGGGTTGGAGTTTGGAAACGGCTCTGAAATACAACTCCTCAGCTGAGATTAATGATGTACAGATACCAGCATTATAATGGAGGAGGATAAGCCTTGCTATGTAAATGTATGTCCTATTCACATTTTCCAAGAGAAGTTCTCTTCATGTTATAATTTGCTGCAGGAATAATATGTATTATTTGCATATTACAGTCCTATATAATACTTAAATAATACTGCTACACAAATATCCTTGTGGCGCCCTATTCAGCAGGATTGGCAGATCACACACCCTTAATTGCAATCTTGGATCAGATCAAAAGGGATTTCCAAAGCAGGTCTGCTGTGGCTATTCATTACCTAATATCTAGTATTATTTGGGCTGGGTTGGAGTTTGGAACCAGCTCTGTAACATCTGAGATTAATGATGTACAGATACTGGCATTATAACGGAGGAGGATAAGCCTTGGTATGTAAATGTATGTCCTATTCACATTCTCCGTGAGGAGTCCTCTTGATGTTATAAATAGCCGCAGGAAGCGATCAGTATGGAAGGAATTTCCTTGTGATAATCCTTCAGTCTCAGGGCTGGCTGCACCATGGAGACAATTTTTTTTTTAATTATTAGACTTGTCTTCAATTGACCTCCTAGGTGACCAACAAATGATGACTGCAGAGCGCACAACCTTTCTGCTACGTACTGCCTTTGCTTTAGTCTCGCAGAACCATTAGTCATCAGCGGCATCAATATTCATTGCTGTTATCTTCACTTTTTATGCATATTTATATTTTTTGTCATTTTTCATTGGCGGCTTTCCAGATATGATGTAACTTGTACATTTCAACTTGCAGAAAATGCTGCTATCTGAAAGTCTTGCCCAACCCGCGTGGCCTTAGATTACCTCAACCTCTATGAACTGGTTTGAGTAGTTTGTGCTTATCCTATGTACTGTGGACTACAGCTGTAGGCCATACACATTGGTCGTGGTTGTGGAGGTTTCCAATGGGATCATATAATGTCTATGAGTTCAACTTTAAATTCGGCCAACACACAAATCGAGTTTCATGGGTGAAACTCAGTCGCATGAATGCAGAATGAAAATATTCAGCCACTTAAAAAGTCAACAGACTAGACTAGACCTTGAAGTTGGCAGTCAAAATGGCGAATGCCAAAACTACATGTCACCAAATACTGAATACTGCATAGTATCATATGGCAGCCTATTAGATTAATGGTGGCCCATATAATACATAGATGGTTTGGGTCTGTCAAAGCAAGAACCATTCTGTCCAGGTGATAGATGGGGGTAGACCATCTTTCGTGATGTCCTTAGTCAGTGGTTGTCTCCTACCAGCGTTGTACTGTTTGGCAGTGGCTTTTGTTCATTCTTCCCAGCAAATTTGTTCTAGGTTGTTAAGGTTTGTCTGCAATCTCCAGATCATGCCACGAATCCCAGACTTTGACTTGGCCTTTGTAGAACAATCATTCTGTGTTGCTTGGACCTTGTGCTTGGGATCTATAATGTTGCAGCATCTTGCTGTATTTTGCACCATTCATCCTTAAAGAGTAATTTGTAAGTTGTTTCACTTTTTTTTACTATTGTGTATAGTAAAGGTGGTGTTTGGTAAACATTATTGTAATACACTTTATTAAAAATTTTACGTTTAGCAGAGAACGGGCTCTAAAGTTCTCCCTAGCAATGCTCTAAGAATTGCCAGGATGTACAGATAAAGCAGTTGTCGAGGGAGAGGGGTCATTTCAAATAGCTGCATCTCAGTTTATTTACCACCTGAAATCCTTAGCTTTCATATGATACTAAGATTGAAGTTCTACCTATAATAGACATGGAGAAATCGATAGTTAAAAACATAGTCATCACTGTGAGCTTTACATGCCAGCATCATACGCTGCATAGAAAAATCATCATGGAGACTCTGAGCTTTTATATGACACCAGAACCCACTTTTCTAGGTGGTATATAACTATTTGAAGTGACCATTCATCCCCCTGGCAACTGCTACATTTGTACATACTGACAATATTTGATACAGATGGATCTTAGTATATTGCTAGGGAAAACTTTAGAGCCTTTTTTCTACTTAAAGGAAGTAAAATAGGTGAGTAAAGTATATTGCAAAAATGTTCAACAAACACCTTCCTACACAAAATTAAAAAAAAAAAAAAGAGTGAACTGACAGTACACTTTAAGGGAATATTCACATCTTGAACATTTATGGCATGTCCACATGCTACTGGGACTGTAATCTCCAGCAGTGAATTTACAGGGAGACTTTAGGGGGACTTTCGATCCCCCGTTCTCCTGATCGCAAAATCCTGAAACATATCCCCTATCCTGTGGGTAGGGAATAAGTGCCCTTACCAACACAGCCCATTGAACTTCTATGAAAGTTCCAAAATAGCCATGCCCACCTGTTTGGGGCCCACATCTGTCAAACATATATAGCATATTATGTGGATATGACAATTAAGGTCTGAGACTGGAATACCACTTTAACTTTTGCACCATCTGTTCTAGTCATTCCTTCAATACTCTGACAAAATGCTGAGCCAGGCGTGGGTACAAACATTCCCACCACATCATGCTGCCACTCTCATATTCCACTGATGGGATGGTGCTTGTTTAGGAATGGACATTCCATCTCGATGCCAAACTGGCTGTATCAACAACAACCTTTTAGTTAATGACTTTGATAGTATCTACACAGTATCTGTCTACATAGTGATCCCCATCTTGTTTCTGATATCTAGCGTGTAGGAGACGCCACATGTTCTATATTTCTTTAATTTCAGCATTTTCCTTTGTCTGCGCCTGCTAAATGCGCATCAACAAAGTGCTTGGGCAACGAAACAGGAAAAAAAAAGACCGAGCGAAATGTTTAACACAGTTGCAGCTGTATTTAATTAAAGCCCAATCTTCCCCATAATAATACATTTCCAACATGGGCTTGTTCTCATGACATGAACGCAGCTGTCGACAAATGGAGGTTTTTTTTTTCCTTCTCCCCTTTTAGATGCAGCTGCAGTCAGTTTTGGAATTAAGAGAAGGAACCTCGTCAATGACTAAGTGTCTGCATATCTAATGCTTCCTCTTGTCTCTGCTTTTACTTCCTAACCCCCTCGGGCTCGGAGTCTACAGTATGAGCTGCTTTTATCCAATTTTGCTTGGAATTAAAGGAGGAAAGGAAAAAAAAATTGATGTACTGGTTACAAGGTTCTTGCTTTCAACATAGAAGAGTATAAAAGGGATGTCCACTTTGAACAGTTGTGTCTAACTAGTAAGAACTTCCAAAGACATAGAGACCTCCAGGTATCAATTGTAATCAGAAGAGGGATTGGGGAGTGTGCAACTCCCCTGCAGTGCCTCCACAGGAGAAATGAAGCATTACATGGTGGCCACTGAAATCAATGGACATACATGTGGTGGGTCCTCCACAGTGAGATGTGATTTTTGTTGCAGTTCAATGATTTACTAGTGGAGACTCCAAATAAGGGACCAGCTCTGTGATGCTGTGGATAAGTCATCAGTAAGAAAAATCCTATTACTGTTGGATAATCCCTTTAAGGGATGTTCTTGCACTTTGTGGGGGAAGATGGCTTACTTCTGGAGAAGAGCTTGAGGGGAGGAAGACCTAGCAAGGCCACGTGAGTGAGGGGAGCTATGTGGACAGCTTGTGGAGAGGAGTGGGACACAGGTCAAGATGTCAAGACATCAGCTGGTTCAGCACACCTCAAGTGTAGAGTTGATAAACAAGTGTATGAGGTCTTTGGTGATAACTGGTGCATCCCCTGCAATAGCCGAAGTGTGCTGCAGCCTGGAGGCCTGCACAGTTATTCTATTATTCCACTATGTTGGTTAACCTTGCTGAAGACCTAGTGTACTACATCATCTGCTGCAGTAGAAATCATGACGTGAAGACAGGTACTAAGTGTCCCCTTTCTTCACCAGTGGAAAGTTCCAGGTGACCTAGCGGGTGCAGTGTCTGGGCGACCAGTATAGCGGCACTTTGGCCGAAGTTCGGTGCAGTGCCAGCTGCGATGAACATCAAAGGGTCAAGATCCCGATGCCGATGACTGTCCATTGGCACTTATCTACAATGGTACATTTGCATTTCAGTATGCATATTAGGGTTGCAAAGTTCCAACCCATTGTGGTTCTAATGAACCAAGCTTAGATCACCATTGAATTGCAGGAGGTCTGGATATTGCTCCCGTAATGCAGACACAAAAATGTGCAATACCGCCATGTATATCAGACAAATGTATGCTCCCACAGTCCATTCTGCATGCTCATGCTCATATAACAGTGCTCCAGTGCACTCAGAAGACATAACAAGTGGCCATTTATGCCCAACAGAGAGTTACTAATAAGTGCAACCCAATGGGAAGTGGTAATGCTCGAATGGAATGGCCAATAGATACCAATGAAAGTTAACATTGTACATCCCAATGAGTGCGCTGGGAAGCTCTGCTATCATTGGACTACGGATAGTAAATAGTGAATGTGTTCAATGACAAAATTGTTCATATGAGGGAGTAAAAGAGGGGCTAGAATGCTCATTATAATCATCTGACACCTAGGTGTCCATCTTGTCAACCTACACCGCCATACGGCATCTCTCGACAACCATATGAACAGTCCTGATATAAAGCTTCATCTGTTGGCATATGGTATATGTAAATTGCAGTTAAACTTCTAAAATACACTCCTAAGAGAGAATGATAAAAATAGTCTAAGTAATATTAAGAAGAAAATTGTCCAAGTAACAGGTTACTAAGCAACTTGGTATAAATGACACAAAGTCCTCCTACACTTGTCAATATGGCTCGTTCTCAGCTCTGTGTTGTCACATACAGCTCCATCACAGTGTGCCATATCCATGTGCATGTGGTTAAAGGGGCCTGTCAGGTAAGACACATGTACAATAAACACATATGGGAACAGGCAAGACATAGACATTGTTGGATTTTACTAATATTCGCCCACGTATATTGGACAGTCCTTAGTTATTAGAAGGGTTTCCTTGACAATAACCAGATCACAAAGTGTCCCCCTGTTGGGAACCACAGCGAGTAGATGTAATCTGAGGGAAAACTCAAGTATTAGATTCACCTTCAGCGCCTCTGCAGGAGAAAAGAGGCATTACACAGTGTCCAAATAAATCAGTGGGTTGTCTGTGACAGGGCAAGTCCTCTAGATGGAGAGACAATCTTTGTAACTGTTCTCCATTTTGGGCAAAAGATGAGGATACTAAACAGAGGACTAGCCTCTCTTAAAGAAAGTTCTGCATATTTAGTTTTAGCTGTGATAGGTTAGTGTCACCAGAACCAGCATATCACCCCAGCCCTGCAGATAGATAGGTTAGTGTCACCAGAACCAGCATATCACCCCAGCCCCGCAGATAGATAAGTTAGTGTCACCAGAACCAGCATATCACCCCAGCCCTGCAGATAGATAGGTTAGTGTCACCAGCCAGCATATCCCCATCCCTGCGTAGTGGTTGTGTGACCGCCCCATGCTGGTCGTGGTGGTTAGGGTCACCAGAACCAGTATATCTATCTGCAGGGCTGGGGTGATATGCTGGTTCTGGTGACACTAACCTATCTATCTGCAGGGCTGGGGTGATATGCTGGTTCTGGTCACACTAACCTATCTATCTGCAGGGCTGGGGTGATATGCTGGGTCTGGTGACACTAACCTATCTATCTGCAGGGCTGGGGTGATATGCTGGGTCTGGTGACACTAACCTATCTATCTGCAGGGCTGGGGTGATATGCTGGTTCTGGTCACACTAACCTATCTATCTGCAGGGCTGGGGTGATATGCTGGGTCTGGTGACACTAACCTATCTATCTGCAGGGCTGGGGTGATATGCTGGGTCTGGTGACACTAACCTATCTATCTACAGGGCTGGGGTGATATGCTGGTTCTGGTGACACTAACCTATCTATCTGCAGGGCAGGGGTGATATGCTGGTTCGGGTGACACTAACCTATCTATCTGCAGGGCTGGGGTGATATGCTGGTTTTGGTGACACTAACCTATCTATCTGCAGGGCTGGGGTGATATGCTGGTTCTGGTGACACTAACCTATCTATCTGCAGGGCTGGGGTGATATGCTGGTTCTGGTGACACTAACCTATCTATCTGTGGGGCTGGGTTGATATACTGGTTCTGGTGACACTAACCTATCTATCTGCAGGGCTGGGGTGATATGCTGGGTCTGGTGACACTAACCTATCTATCTGCAGGGCTGGGGTGATATGCTGGTTCTGGTGACACTAACCTATCTATCTGCAGGGCTGGGGTGATATGCTGGGTCTGGTGATACTAACCTATCTATCTGCAGGGCTGGGGTGATATGCTGGTTCGGGTGACACTAACCTATCAATCTGCGGGGCTGGGGTGATATGCTGGGTTATGGTAGCAGATTTCCTTTAACCGTACAATTTATATATGTAAAATACTTTTACTTTAGGAATTAATTATTTCACTTCTGAGGTGGTTGAAGAAGGAGCAGCATATTCTGGATGTCTTCCAGTGTCCTTGACTGAATACTATAATACGCGGAGACAAGTATAAATTCTTCACGGGTCTGGTGCCTGAGGGTGGTTTAGTGGGTTGAGCGATACAGATAGATTACAGAAATCACTTTCCATATTTCAGATAAATCTGAACTGTTAGAATCCGTCACAACTGTTTCTCTGTGGATCTAGGTCATTAGAGAACAAGACAAGCTTGTAGACAAACCAAAATTAAAAAAAGAAATCTTACTATTCCCAGTGTAATGGAGACTTTTTCATGGAATGCATGAATCTAATGTAAGATAATGAGGCGAAGCAGGAAAGTTTTGTTCTTCTCTTTCAGTGTAAACGGCTGCTTGACATTGGAAATTGATACAATACTTAAAGGGGTCGTACAGGATTAGCAAAACATGGCTGCTTTCTTGCAGCAACAGCGCCACACTGGACCAGTGGTTGTGCTTGGTATTGCATCTCTGCTACACTGAAGCTAATGGGTCTGTGTTGCAGTACTACACACTACCCATGGACAGACGTGGTGTTGTCTCCAGAAAAAATCAAACCCCTTTAACACAGACTCTAGCTTGATTTTTAACACTCATAGTGACCCATAAATTTAGAATGATCTGTCAAAGGCCCCTTCACTTTTATTCCCCAGATGACCACATTGTCGCTGGGCAGATTACAGGAGAACAACCCAAATCAAGTTAAAAATTAAGGGGGATGTAGCCCTGCGCCCCATTCATTAGTAAGGACCCCGGATGTGGAACCCCCACAGATCATATACTGGTGGAATATCCTAGACTACTATTTTTTTGTTAATTATTATTTATGTTTCTTGTTGGTTGCCCTTGGAAACAGACAACAGTTTAAATCCAAACTGCTGTCAGACATGTGACCTAACAGATGGGCTCAATTTTTTTAAAAAATGGCCATAAACATGGAGCTAGTTTCACACTAGCGTTGACCTATCCGTTGCTCTGGTCCATGAACAACGGATTAACTATAATGGAGTCCGTCAGGTGTCCGTCCACTTCAAAACTGAAACCAGCAGGACTTTTTCATCCACCGATTTCAGACGGACATTGCAACGGAGTCTCTAGCCAAACGAAACTCCAGTGCAAATGTGAACTAAGCCTTAACCACTTCAGTACCGGGCCAAATTCCCTGGTTCAGGACCAGACACATTTTTGGGTTTTTTCATACATGCGGTTTTGAGGGCTATTGGGTTATTCAACTAATTTTTGCGTATTTTTTCGGTGACACACAGGGCTTTATGTTATGTTATTTTTATTTTTGCATGTTTTTTCTTTTTTTTTTTATCTGGGAAAATACAAACAAAGGAGGTAAAATGTGTCTCTTTTTCACGTCACATTTTTTTTAAATAGCACAAAGTGCTACTAAAAAATAGTTTTCTCTCTCCGTTACAGTAATTTTTATTTGGTTTTGTGTCATCCGGGGTGGGCCTGGAACCAGCGATGTGGGCATGGTATTGGCATATTATTTTTTAAAATTATTTTACTTTAATTTTTAGTTTTTACTTTTCTATTTATTTTATTAATTTTTTTTTTTGCATTGTGAATTTTTTTCCCAAACTCAGGCCTTATTCATATGTCTGTTTTTAAAACAATGATAGTAAATTGGTCTTTTCTATCAGTTAAAAAACTATCTTTTTCCATTTTAATGGATTCAAAAATAGACATGTGAATAGACCCATAGACTTTCATGAGTTTTAAAATGGCCATCATGGGAATAAGGTCAAAAATAGACCAATACACCGTTTTTTCACGTTAGATCCTTGAAAATGGAATTGTCAACTGTCTGTGGGCAGGTCCACTTGTCTCGGCCATTCAAGCCTATGGGTCAGTGGAAAAAAGTGGACAGCAATATGACATCATCGGAGTGCTGTCCATATTTCATGGATGTGTGGAGGATGCGCCTCATATATGACAAAGAGCATGCCTCCTGATAAATGTGGTGCCCCCTCAACTGGGCTGTGCACCCTGGGGGAAATGTATGCCAGATTTCTTGCATAAATAGACCCATCCCCTGAACACCCTTGTCACGCCCCTTTTTGGGAAGATGGTGAAGGCAGCATAGAGCTAAAAAAGTCACAACGTTTTGTGCAATAAATTGCAACTTTTTATGCCTCGTATGCCAGAAAACTGCCCCATTGTTTAATTTTTTTTTTTCTTTTTGGTCACCTATTTTTCACTGAAAACTAATCCAACATGATGGTCCGTTTTGTAAAATGGACTTCACATAATATGGGGGATCTGCTCATCCCGGCGTGAAAGAAGAAGATGACTTCTCTTGGAAAGTCTACGGCAAAGGTGCCCCATATCAACAAAACAGGAAGGTAATAAATAGAGAGCAAATAATTGACTGCTGGCTCGGTGTACAGCACAGTCATGTCTCCATCATGTGAGAAGTGTAGGATTGCTGTAATAGAAAGGATTTCACGAGAGTAAAACCTTAAAGATGGTAAAATCCTGTGAAAAAAAATATCCATCGATATCAACACATGAGGTCTTTGGAGAAATGAAATGAAGCTCAATCCCGTGCTGAGAGAAGATATTGATTTCTCATTACCAAGAAGAACTATGCATTATGTCCCACGGTGGTGGAAATCTAATAAGATTATCACTTAGGATCACAGCCACCAGGAATAAAACATATATATATCCCAAGGGACTGAGGGCATTACTGTCCAAAAACACACTGATAATGCCGGTTAGTTTGGAATTTTGTGAGCCCCAGTAAGGACTGGGACCAAGGTGGATGACTGGAATAGGTTGAATCACTTTGACTCCACATTGTACCATTACCATTAAAATGGTGGGTAAGGTGGACCACGTCAATCCCTAGATCTGTTCTGCAAACAGTCACTTTTCAAGGGTCGGCATCAGCAATAAAGGGGTAACTAATTTTTATTTCGCAAAAGACCCTTCCCATACTTACCAACCTTTCAAATAACCAAAACTGGGACATTTCATTTCCATCCCAAACCATCTGGAAATACCCCCAAATAACTATTTCTTGGTGGGGTTTGTCCTAACTGCCATAGATTTCCATCATGATATCAAGCCAGGAGTCAATGTTGAGCCAAGTTATCCAGTGCAAAAATGATCATTTATTACCTCTATTACAATTTCCAAAAAAATATCCAACTATCTAACCAAATATCCCACTATACAGAGCAGCATATTTTTTACCTTCATGCCTCTAAAGCTTGTCAAATTTGGTTTTACCCTAATCTAAACATTCCTCCCCCGACTAACTTCTAATTTACTTACTTTAAAAAAAAATTATAATTACCCAGATCGCTGGGGCGGTCATGTAACCACCCCAGGCACATTTTCTAATTTTCCGGTGAAAATTTGTTTCCCCGTTTCTGGAAACGGAACATCACCAATACTACCGCCCATCCCATCATACTTACCTGTCTTCATGTCTTCTTCATGAAATGTCACTTCCTTCAGGGGTGCTAGCTCTATTGCGCAAACACCGGCAGACGTGAATAGGAGAAACAGCGGGTCCCCCACATTTGCACAATAGATCTGGAGTGCGGCACTCCAGCTCTATTGCGTAGGCACGGGTAGAAGTCAAGAGAAGAGGAAGCGGCGGCACAGAAGAAACTGATCTCCAGGATACAGAAGACAGGTAAGTATGATGTGGTGGGAATGGGCTGAGTTAGTTAGGTAGGTAGGTAGGTAGGGTTAGTAGTCTGCGGGCTAGCTAGGGAAACAGGGAGGGGATGTGAGAGGGTGAAGAGGGGGATCTGAGTGAAGTGCAATGCATCATGGTAGTTGTAGAATAAGAGAGCAGGAAGCTACCCATGTAAAGAAATGTAGAGGATGCCAGGAGCTCCCAGAGAAAAACCAGAAATCACTCAAAACACTGCTAAAGGTATTTGGGCACACTTATTAACCCAATAATAGCACAAAAATACCTTTTTTAAAATAAATAAATAAATTAAAAAAAATTTTTTTTCCAGAAAACCCCTTCTTTAAAGTAATAAAATTAAGCGTCTAAATGTCAACCTAATTTAGTTGTTATTTCTGCACACTATTTTTACTGCTTTAGATGATGACTTACTTTATGTTGCTTTACTTTACATTCACATGATGCTTTTTTCAAAGCTCTGTAAGTAGCCATGGTAACAGACACAAATAAGCTCCACTCTGTTGTCAGACATGTGACCGCTTATCTTAGCTCTGAAGTTTGCGCTAGATGGTAACTAAAAATCACATATGAATCCCTGTCACTTGCAATTTTAATCTATAAATTTTATAAATGTTTATTATTTATATTTATTATAAATCTATTACAAATGTAAACATGTAAATTTAATGTGCCTGATTCTCAGACATCATATTGCCCTAGATTACTAAGATTGACTGTGATTAGAATAACATGGCTATTTTCTTTCAAAAACAGCACTACTCTTACCCTGTGGTTGAGCATGGTATTGCAGCACAACCCTATTTACATCAATGGTGCTGTTTCTGGAAGAAAGTAGCCATGTTTATCTAATCTTGTGGAACCATGCTGTGTGATCTGAACTCCCACTGCTTCTTAGTAGCAGAAAACCAGCAGAATTCTCCTCGATTTAGCTTTAGACAACCATGGAGATAAAAACACCAAGTTACTCAAAATCAGTGCAAGTGAAGTAAAAACTAAGTATACAGAAAACTTTGCAATAATCTCCTGCTGTTTCTACTTACTTTGGGTTTTTCCTATGCTGAAAAATCGGAATTATTTCTGTCCCCTGGTCACATTGTGATGTCAGTAGACGGCATAATCTCTCTGTTGAACAAGAAAAAACATGAATAAATTCTAAAGTTATACAATGGAACAAAATCTACATTCAGTGTGCATGCCATTCATGTACTTGTGTATCTCATCTTAACCCCAAAAACTAAATATGAAATAAGTATATTCAAAAAAATGTACATACTCTTCAGGACAATGTAGAATATTTATATTACATACAGTTACCATAGTGACAACAGTATCACTGATACCATAAAAGTACTACAATACCTTCTCCTATTTACAGTAAAAGAATATACAGTACAGACCAAAAGTTTGGACACACCTTCTCATTCCAAGAGTTTTCTGTATTTTCAAGACTATAAAAATTGTAGATTCACACTGAAGGCATCAAAACTATGAATTAACACATGTGGAATTATATACTTAACAAAAAAGTGTGAAACAACTGAAAATATGTCTTATATTCTAGGTTCTTCAAAGTAGCCACCTTTTGCTTTGATTACTGCTTTGCACAGTCTTGGCATTCTCTTGATGAGCTTCAAGAGGTAGTCACCTGAAATGGTTTTCACTTCACAGGTGTGCCCTGTCAGGTTTAATAAGTGGGATTTCTTGCCTTATAAATGGGGTTGGGACCATCAGTTGTGTTGTTCAGAAGTCAGGTGGATACACAGCTGATAGTCCTACTGAATGGAGTGTTAGAATTTGTATTATGGCAAGAAAAAAGCAGCTAAGTAAAGAAAAACGAGTGGCCATCATTACTTTAAGAAATGAAGGTCAGTCAGTCCGAAAAATTGAAAAAAACTTTGAAAGTGTCCACAAGTGCAGTGGCCAAAACCATCAAGCGCTACAAAGAAACTGGCTCACATGAGGACCACCCCAGGAAAGGAAGACCAACAGTCACCTCTGCTGCGGAGGATAAGTTCATCCGAGTCACCAGCCTCAGAAATCGCAGGTTAACAGCAGCTCAGATTACAAACCAGGTCAATGCCACACAGAGTTCTAGCAGCAGACACATCTCTACAACAACTGTTAAGAGGAGACTGTGTGCAGCAGGCCTTCATGGTAAAATAGCTGCTAGGAAACCACTGCTAAGGGCAGGCAACAAGCACAAGAGACTTGTTTGGGCTAAAGAACACAAGGAATGGACATTAGACCTGTGGAAATCTGTGCTTTGGTCTGATGAGTCCAAATTTGAGATCTTTGGTTCCAACCACCGTGTCTTTGTGCGACGCAGAAAAGGTGAACGAATGGACTCTACATGCCTGGTTCCCACCGTGAAGCATGGAGGAGGAGGTGTGATGGTGTGGGGGTGCTTTGCTGGTGACACTGTTGGGGATTTATTCAAAATTGAAGGAATACTGAACCAGCATGGTTACCACAGCATCTTGCAGCGGCATGCTATTCCATCCGGTTTGCGTTTAGTTGGACCATCATTTATTTTTCAACAGGACAATGACCCCAAACACACCTCCAGACTGTGTAAGGGCTATTTGACCAAGAAGGAGAGTGATGGGGTGCTACGCCAGATGACCTGGCCTCCACAGTCACCAGACCTGAACCCAATCCAGATGGTTTGGGGTGAGCTGGACCGCAGAGTGAAGGCAAAAGGGCCAACAAGTGCTAAGCATCTCTGGGAACTCCTTCAAGACTGTTGGAAGACCATTTCAGGTGACTACCTCTTGAAGCTCATCAAGAGAATGCCAAGACTGTGCAAAGCAGTAATCAAAGCAAAAGGTGGCTACTTTGAAGAACCTAGAATATAAGACATATTCTCAGTTGTTTCACACTTTTTGTTAAGTATATAATTCCACATGTGTTAATTCATAGTTTTGATGCCTTCAGTGTGAATCTACAATTTTTATAGTCATGAAAATACAGAAAACTCTTGGAATGAGAAGGTGTGTCCAAACTTTTGGTCTGTACTGTAACTACTATAATACTGCCCCCTATGTACAAGAATATAACTACTATAATACTGCTCCTATGTACAAGAATATAACTACAATAATACTGCCTCCTATGTACAAGAATATAACTACAATAATACTGCTCCTATGTACAAGAATATAACTACTATAATACTGCCTCCTATGTACAAGAATATAACTACTATAATATTGCCCCTATGTACAAGAATATAACTACTATAATACTGCTCTTATGTACAAGAATATAACTACTATAATACTGCTCCTATGTACAAGAATATAACTACTATTATACTGCCCCCTATGTAAAAGAATATAACTACTATAATACTGCTCCTATGTACAAGAATATAACTATTATAATACTGCTCCTATGTACAAGAATATAACTACTATAATACTGCTCCTATGTACAAGAATATAACTACTATAATACTACCTCCTATGTACAAGAATATAACTACTATAATACTGCTCCTATGTACAAGAATATAACTACTATAATACTGCTGCTATGTATAAGAATATAACTACTATAATACTGCCCCCTATGTACAAGAATATAACTACTATAATACTGCCCCCTATGTACAAGAATATAACTACTATAATACTGCCCCCTATGTACAAGAATATAACTACTATAATATTGCTCCTATGTACAAGAATATAACTACTATAATACTACTCCTATGTACAAGAATATAACTACTATAATACTGCTCCTATGTACAAGAATATAACTACAATAATACTGCCTCCTATGTACAAGAATATAACTACTATAATACTGCTCCTATGTACAAGAATATAACTACTATAATACTGTCTCCTATGTACAAGAATATAACTACTATAATACTGCCCCTATGTACAAGAATATAACTACTATAATACTGCTCTTATGTACAAGAATATATCTACTATAATACTACTCCTATGTACAAGACTATAACTACTATTATACTGCCCCCTATGTAAAAGAATATAACTACTATAATACTGCTCCTATGTACAAGAATATAACTACTATAATACTGCTCCTATGTACAAGAATATAACTACTATAATACTACCTCCTATGTACAAGAATATAACTACTATAATACTGCTCCTATGTACAAGAATATAACTACTATAATACTGCTGCTATGTACAAGAATATAACTACTATAATACTGCCCCCTATGTACAAGAATATAACTACTATAATACTGCCCCCTATGTACAAGAATATAACTACTATAATACTGCTCCTATGTACAAGAATATAACTACTATAATACTGCTCCTATGTACAAGAATAGAACTACTATAATACTGCTCCTATGTACAAGAATAGAACTACTTTATTACTGCTCCTATGTACAAGAATATAACTACTATAATCCTGCCTCCTATGTACAAGAATATAGCTACTATAATACTGCTCCTATGTACAAGAATATAACTATTATAATACTGCTCCTATGTACAAGAATATAACTACTATAATACTGCTCCTATGTACAAGAATATAACTACTATAATACTGCCCCTATGTACAGGAATATAACTACTATAATACTGCTCCTATGTACAAGAATATAACTACTATAATACTGCTCCTATGTACAAGAATATAACTACTATAATACTGCTCCTATGTACAAGAATATAACTACTATAATACTGCTCCTATGTACAAGAATATAACTACTATAATACTGCCCCTAAGTACAAGAATATAACTACTATAATACTGCTCCTATGTACAAGAATATAACTACTATAATACTACCTCCTATGTACAAGAATATAACTACTATAATACTACCTCCTATGTACAAGAATATAACTACTATAATACTGCCCCTAAGTACAAGAATATAACTACTATAATACTACTCCTATGTACAAGAATATAACTACTATAATACTGTTCCTATGTACAAGAATATAACTACTATAATACTGCTCCTATGTACAAGAATATAACTACTATAATACTACCTCCTATGTACAAGAATACAACTAATATAATACTGCCCCCTATGTACAAGAATATAACTACTATAATACTGCCCCTAAGTACAAGAATATAACTACTATAATACTACTCCTATGTACAAGAATATAACTACTATAATACTGCCCCCTATGTACAAGAATATAACTACTATAATACTTCTCCTATGTACAAGAATATAACTACTATAATACTGCTCCTATGTACAAGAATATAACTACTATAATACTGCTCCTATGTACAAGAATATAACTACTATAATACTGCTCCCATGTACAAGAATATAACTACTATAATACTGCTCCTATGTACAAGAATATAACTACTATAATACTGCCCCTAAGTTCAAGAATATAACTACTATAATACTACCTCCTATGTACAAGAATATAACTACTATAATACTACCTCCTATGTACAAGAATATAACTACTATAATACTGCCCCCTATGTACAAGAATATAACTACTATAATACTGCCCCTAAGTACAAGAATATAACTACTATAATACTACTCCTATGTACAAGAATATAACTACTATAATACTGTTCCTATGTACAAGAATATAACTACTATAATACTGCTCCTATGTACAAGAATATAACTACTATAATACTACCTCCTATGTACAAGAATACAACTAATATAATACTGCCCCCTATGTACAAGAATATAACTACTATAATACTGCCCCTAAGTACAAGAATATAACTACTATAATACTACTCCTATGTACAAGAATATAACTACTATAATACTGCCCCCTATGTACAAGAATATAACTACTATAATACTTCTCCTATGTACAAGAATATAACTACTATAATACTACTCCTATGTACAAGAATATAACTACTATAATACTGCCCCCTATGTACAAGAATATAACTACTATAATACTACCTCCTATGTACAAGAATATAACTACTATAATACTTCCCCTATGTACAAGAATATAACTACTATAATACTGCTCCTATGTACAAGAATATAACTACTATAATACTTCCCCTATGTACAAGAATATAACTACTATAATACTACCTCCTATGTACAAGAATATAACTACTATAATACTGCTCCTATGTACAAGAATATAACTACTATAATACTTCCCCTATGTACAAGAATATAACTACTATAATACTACCTCCTATGTACAAGAATATAACTACTATAATACTGCTCCTATGTACAAGAATATAACTACTATAATACTGCCCCCTATGTACAAGAAATTGAATTGTATAATATTATTTTGTATGTACATGAGTATAAGTAGTGTGCAGTACATTATGACTCAGTGAAGATACCTAACATGACCTATATTTTTATTTCACAAATAAGATCTGCAACTCCATTAGCTCTGAATGATTAACTCCCGTCCTGGAGAGGAAATAGACTTTCCTGGGAATTATTCATAATATCCACCTTGGAGAAGCTGGAAGTGTCAGGGTCTCATAACCTCATTAGTTTGAAGAGATAAATATTTTCATCAGAGACGTGCAGCTGTGACAGTGAAGATCTGCAGTGCTATACATACAGGTATATACAGGCAGGTGTGAAATTGGGTTACTATATGCTTTGGTCTGCCGGGTTAATGCAAGATAAAAAGTTCTGGTTATATGAAATTAGAATTTTTGTTGAATTTTATCCAATTTGACTGCCATTTTTACTACATTAAAAAACATACATTAGTTGGAATATGCATCAGGCCTGTCCGGAGTAACCTAAAAGGAACAGGGCCCAGCATTGGATCCCCATTTACTCAGAAGTTGTTTCTATGCTGAAAGGGAAATGTAGCAGAGCTGACTGTCCAAGATTACAGTATATAGGATATCAGACAGAGACATGACGTACAGAGAGGGTAAGTACTGTAGGTCGGATAGCCAAGGGTCAGTACTAGGAAGTTCAAGTCAGGAAGTGCCAGAGCTGATGAAATCGTAGTCAGAAAAAAGAGCACAGATGTAAAAAGTGAGGAGCGTTTTTTTTCTGCTTATGATGTGATAACCATTATATATTCATCTCCTCCATGAAGACTCTTCACAAAAACAAAAAAATCTGAATTATTTAGTTCATTGGAGAACCTTTCACACTGAAAATATAATCCATGAATGGTGTGATCTGCCCTTCTGTTCACGCAGGACCCCCATTCTGTGGTTCAACCCATTTGTCATACAGTTAGATCTGATCTTGTCTATATTCTAATTACCGGAAATTTCCCTTTTAGAATTCCATAAAGTGTATGTTACACATATAGTACATGCTAATATAGAAAATCCTCAAAAAGTTATCTAGTACAGTAAGTGGGATAGAGCCGAAACCTAATCCTGGACAAGCCTTTTTGAGTGTACTAAGATGACTGCACCTGCAGAATAACTGCTATCTGCACCTTTGAGACCTACTTCTTAATTAAATTAAAATATTAAATGAAGCAACTTTGTAATAGGTTTTGATTAAAGATCCAATAAGTTTCCATGGTAACAGACAACAAACACCCCATACAGTCTGATCCTGCTGTCATATTTCCTCTTATCTATCCACTACAGTACTTCTTGCCAACCTTATACATACATGTATAGGGATAACTTTAATGAAAGCCCCTTCCTGTACGTGGACAAAATTGTTGGTCTCCCTCATTTAATGAAAGAAAAACCCACAATGGTCACAGAAATAACTTGAATCTGACAAAAGTAATAATATATAAAAATTCTATGAAAATGAACCAACGAAAGTCAGACATTGCTTTCCAACCAGGCTTCAACAGAATTTTTTAAAAAAATGAAAACTCATGAAACAGGCCTGGACAGAAATGATGGTTCCCTTAGCTTAATATTTTGTTGCACAACCTTTTGAGGCAATCCCTGCAATCAAACGATTCCTGTAACTGTCAATGAGACTTCTGCACCTCTCAGCAGGTATTTTGGCCACTCCTCATGAGCAAACTGCTCCAGTTGTCTCGGGTTTGAAGGGTGCCTTTTCCAGACGGCATGTTTCAGCTCCTTCCAAAGATGCTCAATAGGATTTAGGTCAGGGCTCATAGAAGGCCACTTCAGAACAGTCCAATGTTTTCCTCTTAGCCATTCTTGGGTGTTTTTTGCTGTGTGTTTTGGGTCATTATCCTGTTGTAAGACCCATGACCTGCGACTGAGACCAAGCTTTCTGACACTGGGCAGCACATTTCTCTCTAGAATCCCTTGATAGTCTTGAGATTTCATTGTACCCTGCACAGATTCAAGACACCCTGTGCCAGATGCAGCAAAGCAGCCCCAGAACATAACAGAGCCTCCTCCATGTTTCACAGTAGGGACAGTGCTCTTTTCAAGATAGGCTTCATTTTTCAGTCTGTGAACATAGAGCTGATGTGCCATGCCAAAAATTTTGATTTTTGTCTCATCTGTCCATAGGACATTCTCCCAGAAGCTTT
Source organism: Leptodactylus fallax (assembly GCA_947044405.1). Taxonomy (NCBI): domain Eukaryota; kingdom Metazoa; phylum Chordata; class Amphibia; order Anura; family Leptodactylidae; genus Leptodactylus; species Leptodactylus fallax. Next base: position 4,819,553 of record CAMRHE010000133.1, on the reverse strand, counting down.
GTGGCTTGTCAACATGTAGTTTGGCAAATTACTTTTGTCAGATTCAAGTTATTTCTGTGACCATTGTGGGTTTTTCTTTGTGGGGGTGGATTAAACAGCAACAATTAAAGAAGTTGACCAGGACTCTCAGAGGTTGACCAGAAGGCTGACCAAGAAGGTGTTCTTATCGGTACATGGCCACATGATCTTCATCCTCTCATCTGGTGACATCACATATACCTCACACTCCCATCCACACAGTCCCGGCACATACTACACAACGGGCTACCTCTTCTCTGCAGTCTCTGTCCTTGTCCTCTCTGCATTGGTTCACGTTGCTACTATGTACTGCACATGAGCCATCCATGCATTCCCTTTTCTTGTATAGCTGCAATGTGACTCAGTGCAGGAAGGAGACTGGCAGGGACTGCAGAGAGGAGGCGGCCCATTGTATGAGAAGAAAATGAGGACATGCCCATACTGTGTGGACTGTGGATGGAAGTGTGAGGTATCCATGACATCAGCGGAAGAGGGGATGCAGATCATGTGACCGCTCTGGGAAAGCCATATTCATGGGACTCGCCCCTCTATTAATCCACTGTACAATACAGTTAAGGCCCCATGTTGCGTATAAGCAGCTATTTTTTGTTCCAGATTTTGCTGCTTTTTTTAGGCCAAAGCCAGAGTAGCTACAAATGGAATGGGAAATATCTAGGACATTCTTATACTTCTCCCTTCTGCTCAATCCACACCTGGCTTTGACTCAAAAAGCACAGCAAAATCTGCAACAAAAAAGCAGTTTTTCTGCAATGTGGAGCCTTAGCCTAAATTATGTTTGCTGTCTGATGGCTGGGAGCATTCAGTGTACATGTGTCCTGGATTCCTATTGATCCTAAATGCAATAGATGGTGGCAGCGTGGCATCGAATGTATGTGAAGTGTAGGGTGAGTGCAGCACTGTGTGAGTGGAGTGAATTAACCTCGACAGCCTTACCCAAGTCATGTACTAGGACAGTCCATATCTTACAATAACATTAGGAGACATATGGAATAGAGCATGACTGCTAGATCAGACTACACAGTTTGTGTGTTCTCTGTAACCATGGATACACATAGCTCTGCATTTGAGCTGCAGATGCTAAATGGTTGGAAATTTTTGTTCAAGACCAACTGCAAAGTAGTTTTCGTTTTAGGTTCTGTTGTCTGTTGAGGGAGGTTTGTGTAAAGAATAGTTGATGACGTATTGATGACATGTCATCACTATGTGATTGGTGCTGTGAGCCCTAAAGACCATGGCCCTAAAGACCATGGCCCTAAAGACCATGAGAATGAAAGGTAACCCTTTGGCTTTAACCAGCAACTGTGCCATCTTTTTCCATGTGATGTGTCTGGTATGAACTAAAAAAAAAACCAAAAATAACAAAATGTTCTTATGAAATTTTATCCAGTTGTTACCAGGCCTCCCAGTAACTACGACATTCCCCAGTTCCTACACCATTGGAGGTCACAAACTTTCAGAAAGTTCCTCTTTAAATTCCAAGTTGACTTCAGCTATAAAATAATTCGCCCGTACATCCCGAGCTGAGAATTCAAAAACTTTATTTCTTTCCTAAATCAATAAGACGGATCACGACTTAAACACAGAGTAAATACTTTGGCATTTTTCAATTTAGTAGAAAGAATAGAACGTCGGGTGAAGCCAAAAAAATTCATCACAATGGCCGGGCAATGTGAGGCCGCCATAAATGTATGAAGAGCGGATTGTGTGATTTAGGAATAGGGAGCAGATAAGCACAATGAGGGTATTGATTCAGTATGTTGAACTGTTTACAGCCATACGGCGCACTACATTTTCCTTTGAGCATTGTGCAGATAACAGAATTTTCCCGAGGCTTTACAAGAAATAAAGCAGAGGTGAAGTCATTAAACAAGGGGCTGTTCATCTCTTAAAGACATGTCGTCCTCTGTACCAAGAAAATCTGTTATATCAAGTACTGTACCAGCTATCACTACTGGTGTCTTACTTAACCATTTCATAACCAGACACATTTTGGTTTTTTTTTTTTGGTTTTTTTTCATGTGTTTTTGAAATCTATAATTTTTTTATTTGGACTAGTCAAATATTTTTTGCATCTTTTTTGGTGATACATATTTTAAGCCATTTTTATTTTTGAATTTTGGGTGTCTGTTTTCTTCATATTTTTTCATTTTTTTGTTTTAGGCTATCGCCCCACGTAGCGGGCCGCAGCAAAAAAGCACTGCCAGAAAAACTGTGGTGGCAACGCATTGCGGTTTTTCCCACAGCACTTTTCTCAGAAAGTCCGCAGAAGTTTCCTTTGCGGACTTTCTGCTTCCATTATACCTATAGGGAAACTGCCAGCGTTTCCGTAGGTATAATTGACATGTTGTGATTTCCAAAACCACGACGGTTTCAGAAATCACAGTGTGTCCGCAGCACGTATTTTCCCCGCACTGTGGGGGATGGGATTCGCTAGAATCCCATCCACTAAACAGTAACTGTAAAATTTGGTGGTTTTTCTGCAGCATTTCCACTGCGGACAAGCCACGGCATTTGTGCCACACGGGGACCCCGGCATTAATGTGCTGTTAAAACAAAAAAAAAATTGAAACAATATGAAAAAACAGACACCCTTTTTTTTTACATTTCACTGGATATTAAAAAAAAATCTATATATATATATAAATGTAGTTTTCCCTCTTTGTTACGGTAGTTTTTATGTCACTGACATATAGTGTTTATCACTGAGGGTGGGGCTAGAACTTGTGATGTAACTTGTGATACATATCCTATGGATATGCCATAAACATCTGGAATAGGAATATGCCTTTAAGTTACTCTCCCTAAACCAACCAAATAGTCTGTAAACATCTTATATGTTTGTCTATCAAAGGGGTTGTCCAAAACTATGACATTGAGCTCCACTTCCTCTTCTCAGGCCAGTGACATCACGTCCATTGGTCACCTGACCATTCAAATAAATGGGTCTGAGCTGCAATACCAACTATAGTCACTATACAATATATGGCGCTGTGCTTGGTAAGGAGTGAAAGGGCCACAGAAATCAATCTAATAGTCCCGGTCAACCTCTTTAAATATCTAATATTAGCAATCCAATCACAATCTGTAGATAAAGAAGCAGTTGTTTGGTCCCACCATTTCGTCCCTTGTTGAAGGACATACTAACCATAGAGATGATTGACCTGATTTTGTCTTCTCTAGTAGTACTGTAAAGTTGGTAGAGCGCCATCATCTCCTACAAGATGTGACGAAGTGGGAGGACAAACAAGTTATGGCCCACCTTCATCTCAAGAGGGGAACTGTCAAGAGGGGAACTGAATTTACCATGTCCATCTACGTAACATTTGGTTGGTCATATATTCTATGGCAGGAACAGTCAATTGTGGGGGCTTCTGAGACGGAACCCATGGTAAACAGCTGAGCATACAGTGCTGGCCAAAAGTATTGGCACCCCTGCAATTCTGTCAGATAATACTCAATTTCTCCCAGAAAATGATTGCAATCACAAATGCTTTGGTAATAATATCTTCATTTAATTTGTCTTCAATGGAAAACCACAAAAAGAATTGTCAAAAAGCCAAATTGGATATAATTCCACACCAAACATAAAAAAAGGGGGTGGATAAAAGTATTGGCACCCTTTGAAAAATCATGTGATGCTTCTCTAATTTGTGTAATTAACAGCACCTGTTACTTACCTGTGGCACATAACAGGTGGTGGCAATAACTAAATCACACTTGCAGCCAGTTGAAATGGATTAAAATTGACTCAACCTCTGTCCTGTGTCCATGTGTGTACCACATTGAGCATGGAGAAAAGAAAGAAGACCAAAGAACTGTCTGAGGACTTGAGAAGCAAAATTGTGAGGAAGCATGAGCAATCTCAAGGCTACAAGTCCATCTCCAATGAACTGAATGTTCCTGTGTCTACCGTGCGCAGTGTCATCAAGAAGTTTAAAGCCCATGGCACTGTGGCTAACCTCCCTAGATGTGGACGGAAAAGAAAAATCGACGAGAGATTTCAACGAAAGATTGTGCGGATGGTGGCTAAAGAACCTCGACTAACATCAAACAAGTTCTAGCTGCCCTGCAGTCCAAGGGTACAACAGTGTCAACCCGTACTATTCGTCGGCGTCTGAATGAAAAGGGACTCTATGGTAGGATACCCAGGAAGACCCCACTTCTGACCCAGAGACATAAAAAAGCCAGGCTGGAGTTTGCCAAAACTTACCTGAGAAAGCCAAAAACTTTTTGGAAGAATGTTCTCTGGTCAGATGAGACAAAAGTAGAGCTTTTTGGGAAAAGGCATCAACATAGAGTTTACAGGAAAAAAAAAGAGGCCTTCAAAGAAAAGAACACGGTCCCTACAGTCAAACATGGCGGAGGTTCCCTGATGTTTTGGGGTTGCTTTGCTGCCTCTGGCACTGGACTGCTTGACCGTGTGCATGGCATTATGAAGTCTGAAGACTACCAACACATTTTGCAGCATAATGTAGGGCCCAGTGTGAGAAAGCTGGGTCTCCCTCAGAGGTCATGGGTCTTCCAGCAGGACAATGACCCAAAACACACTTCAAAAAGCACTAGAAAATGGTTTGAGAGAAAGCACTGGAGACTTCTAAAGTGGCCAGCAATGAGTCCAGACCTGAATCCCATAGAACACCTGTGGAGAGATCTCAAAATGGCAGTTTGGAGAAGGCACCCTTCAAATCTCAGGGACCTGGAGAAATTCCAGCAGAGCATTGTAAGAAACTCATTGATGGTTACCGGAAGCGGTTGTTCGCAGTTATTTTGTCTAAAGGTAGTGCTACCAAGTATTAGGCTGAGGGTGCCAATACTTTTGTCCGGCCCATTTTTGGAGTTTTGTGTAAAATGATCAATGATTTGACTTTTTTTTTCATTCTCTTTTGTGTTTTTTCATTGCAAGCAAAATAAATGAAGATATTATTACCAAAGCATTTGTGATTGCAATCATTTTCTGGAAGAAATTGAGTATTATCTGACAGAATTGCAGGGGTGACAATACTTTTGGCCAGCACTGTAGGGCTGTCTCTTCTCCTCTATATACTATACAACTATGGTTATAGCCGATCCTTTCATGGTATTATCTGTCATTAAGGGTTATGCCATGAAAATTATTTATCCGCCAATAGATGTAACATCACTCCCCGAGGAAAACAAGACAGCCATGTTTTTTATCCTGTAAAACCCCTTTAATAGAAGGGGTTCTTTATTCAGAATCCTCTTCTCTTGACCAGAGAGCGTCGCAGAGACATATATATATATATATATATATATATATATATATATATAAGACAGCCCATTGAATGGACACCATGTAATTCTTTTTTTCCCTATGGTGGCGCCCCAGGGCGGTTGAACATTTACAGCCAGGTTTTCCTACAAATGACTCTTGAGTGATGGGGTCCAAACACTTTGTGATTAGTTTTCACCCAAGGGACCATTGTAACAAACAGAGATTGTCCACAGAAGAGAACCCCTTTAAGAAGCAGCGAGCCTGAAAGAACCGCAATGCCGAATAACTAAACTCTCCTTATCACTTGTACTTGCACATTTAATTTTCTTCTGCTTTCAGTCGGCATGAAAGTCTGCAATTCATCTTTGACAAACGTGTCTGAGATTAAACTGAAAAGATTTGGAAAGCAGAAATGATAGCCTCAGTTCACGGCCTCCTGTGGTATCTTCTGGCACAATTCACTGCGGCTGACAGACCCCACCGTCCCAGGAGACTCCGAGGGAAAGTGACACATTGGTTCACTTCAGTGACTGCAATCTTCAACATCACAGTATAAAACCGGAGAAAAAAAAAGAGAAGTCCCTCGTCTGCTTTTAGTTTTAATTGTATATGTCGCTTGGGGGGGGGGGGGTCATTCAGCAAAAATGCTGGAAGAAAATAGCAGACATATGCCACCAGTCTTATTATATATAGTGTGATGGAGTCGTTCTCGAAGTGGCAGCCGAGCTTGGCGTGGCCAAGCATGACAAGCCAAGGAATGATAAAAGACCTAATGTCAAGATTAAAGGGGGTTGGCCAGGATTTTTTTTATGGTCTATCCTTAGGATAGGCCTTAAATATCTGATTAGTGGGGGCAGACACTCGTGCCTGGCATGCAGAGGCGTATCTTGAACCCCATGGGCCTCAGTGCAAAATCTGTAATGGGGCCTCTATCTACCTTGTGTCTTTGAATAGTTGACCACTACCTCTATACCTACACCTGTTATGGTTTTGATACAAGGCCTCACAAAAGCAATGGAAGGATTTGGCTGATAACAGTGAGCAGTAGGGACAGCTATGTAAAACCAGCACACTGCTGCGAGCCAAAACAAAGCCCTAGACGCCTTCTCCAGAGCCTACCGCGAGGTCGGATGGACTTTCGCTGAACCTGGGAGTCTGAATTGTCACCAAACAGAAGGATGTACCAATAATAACAAAACCCTCCATTAAGTTACACAGCGGAGTGGAGGCAGGAGACAAGCCGTACAGGCACAGGTGAGAACCAGGAGAGGATGTCAAAGGCAAAATCAGGAGACAAATGCGAAATCTGGAAACAGGCCAAGGGTCAAAAATCCAAAGGAGTACATCACAAGCAGAATCAGAAGACAAAGGAGAATCCAAAAGCAAACCAAAGGGTCAGTATGAAGCAAATGAACACTACAGGAAATGGAGCCAAACCAGGAGCTCTACAAAAATTAGTCGGCGCCTGCATCAGGGGGGTGCGGTCTTATATAGGACACCTCAGCTACTAATTGGATCAAGCCAGGGAACTTCTGAAACTGTAGAAGCTTCCCAGGTTGACACAGTAACCTTAAAAGGTGAAGCAGCCAGATTGAGAATCCTGACAATGCCCTTGCCCACATGGATCAGCTGTCTGGGGCCGCTTCTGATACCTATACTATAAACAGCCCCTCATAATTTTTTTATGGCCTATCCTCAGGAAAAAATATAAAATATATATCTGATCGGTGGGGGGAGTCAACAACCAACCCCCACAGGGATCAGCTATTCAGGGTTGATTCCAGTGCCCATATTATACACAGCATGGAGTCGGAAGCAGTTGGATCCATGCCCTGTTTAGCGTCTGGGTGCTATCACTGCAGTTTGACTCCAATGGGAGATGAGCTGCTGATTCCTGCATATGACCACTATACAGGACACAGAATGAAGGAATCAACTTCTTCTAACTCTGTACTGTATACAGAATAGACATTGAAATCAACACCGATCAGATCATAAGGATAGGCCATAAAGAAAAAAATCCTGGCCAACCCCTTTAACCCTTTCAAGGCAAAGACAATTTTCATTAGTATGTTTTTGAATTTTACTCTCCAAAAGCCATAACTTTTTTCTTTTCATTGATATAGCTATATGAGAGCTTGGTTTTGTAGGACAAATTGTATTTCACAATAACACTATTTATTATTCTGTACGATGTACTGGGAAACTTCAGTGCGATGATTCCAAGGAGAATACTATGATGAGACTACAGAGAGACTACTGGGATAGACTGTGATGAGCAGGCAGGCTGGAATGCTGCTGCTAGGAGCCTCCACTGGTTACCTCCACATGCTATGTGTGAGTGTTGGACTATAGAGCCACATCAAGGACATGTGGAGTAAAGTAATTATTTCACTTTTATTCCCTTTTATTTTATTGTACTGTATATTGTAACTAGTAACTGTTAATGCTTGCATACATCTGCATATCTGTTCTGAACTGCATGTGTTAGATGTTAATACCGACCCATCTAGGGGTTAATAAATATACAAAATTTAGAAAGCTTGTCTTGTATTTATCTTGTGAACCCAGCACTCACTGACGGTGAGTGTGGTTTTTAGGAAAGAAGTCTCAGGTGTGGGCCACAGCGGTGTTGGCGCACTGAGGATCTTTCACATTGGTGGCAGCAGTGGGGTCTTAGGATAAACAGCGTGTGTTGGTGACCTTTATCACTCAGACGCTGGGGATTGTGGTAATCCTATGAGACAAGCTCGGTATTAAAGCAAGCATTAAGATACAGTGAAAGTTTGATACAGTGCTGTTCCCCTCCCTTACTCTTTGTATTCTATCCTATCTTTTATTTGGCAAATACCAGTGGATGGCTAGTGGGTTCAGAAGCAGAGCTCAAGAATTGCTGAACCAGGCTTTTGGAGATCTTGAGCGTATGGCTGAAATGGAGGCAGCCACAGCCATGCAGAGAATCGAGCAGAGTCCTGATTTTGGGGCTAGGCCAGGAAGTGCAGCAAGCAGCCTGGTCCCAAGGATTACTTCACCAGGAGGGACCAGTAGCCCCAGCCTTGTGGGGGGAATGGCTTCATACTGGAAAACGGCCCTGCAGCAAGTAGGCACCAGTGACCCTAACACATACCTGCAGGTGTTTTACCGTTTTCAGGAAGCTGTAGAACGAGAACGGCAGGCTGCAGAACGGCAGGCTGATCGTGAGGCAGCAGAACAAGAACGGCAGGCCGCCAAGATTAGGCGAGACCCTAATATCAAGGGCATCATGGTCCAAGATAAGGAATTTAAGATATCTCTCTTTGCGGACGATGTACTCCTCACTCTCACCTCCCCCTCATACTACCCTTCCAAACTTGCTGCGCTCGCTAGAGACCTATGGTGATCTCTCAGGGTATAAGGTGAACCCCGCGAAGACTAAGGCACTCCCACTTAACATCCCACGGGACCTTCTCCTTCTCCTCCGCAGTAATTACGATTTCCAGTGGCGGGAGTCCTCTATCCGCTACCTGGGAATCCATATATCCACTTCCTATGCGACCCTCTACTCGGCAAACTACCCGCGGTTGTTTTGTGAGCTAAGAGCCCTATTGGACAAATGGCAACCCTTGCCTATCTCCCTTTTGGGGAGAATTGCTGCGGTCAAGATGACTCTCCTCCCGAAGCTACTGTATTTTTTCGAGACTCTCCCAGTCGCGATACCTCGGGGAGAATTACGGAACCTACAGAAAGCTATCTTCCAGTTTATCTGGAAAGCAAAACGACACCGAATACCTAGATCTGTTATGCTGGCGGATAGGGGGTCTGGGGGTATGGCTGTCCCACATCTGTTACATTATTACTGGGCGGCCCACTTACGCCATATCCCATTCTGGGCGGCTATGCCAGCATACACCAGATGGGTGCAGGTAGAGAGCTATGGCTGGCACCCATGCATCCTAACGCGCTTCTGTGGGTCAGCTCCCCCCACCCCCCCTGCCTCGTACCTGTTGGGCCCCATTCGGTTTACTAGATCTATCTGGTCTACCTGTTGTGCTAGATTCTCCCTGATGTCCCCGCGCTCATCTATGGTCTCCATACTATACAACCCCCTTCTCCCAGAGAGCCTGACTTCTGCCATGACTAAAGTGTGGTCTGAAGCTGGCCTTTACCGGATTGCTGATATGGTTGACCCTGGAACCTTGGAACTCAGGTCCTTTGCTTATCTTACAGCTAATCAAAACCTGCCAAGTACTGAATGGTTCCATTACTTGCAGGTGGTTCACTTTGTCCGCTCCCTCCATGGGTCTCTTAAGGTGTTACTCCCCACCGCTTTTGAAAGATTTGCCGTGCAGGCACGTCCACTAGGGGCTTTATATCCTCTATTTACCAACTTCTTAACTCACAAACTACAGGCTCTCCTGTTAATCATCGCTATATGTTTAAATGGGAGGAGGCGGTGGGTAAACCCATCTCCCAGGAACAGTGGCGGATTGTATGGTCTCGGGCCCAGAAATCATCTCAGTGCATTACGTTTAGGGAAACGCAGTATAAGCTGTTGATGCATTGGTATCATACTCCGGCTCTCCTTCATACTTTAAACCCATTAGTTCCCCCATGGTGCTGGCGCTGTGGAGCTGCGGTGGGTACCCTGCACCATATCTTTTGGACGTGCCCTCTCATCCTCGGTTTTTGGAGGGAGGTCAGGACTCTGACGACTGCTCTCTTTTTGCAAGAGGTTCCTCTTGACCCTCTTCTTTATCTCCTGAACCTTCCCCCCAGCCCTGAGCAATAGTCATCCGGCTTTTCTTGCATCTTTGTACTGCAGCTAAAACTCTCATAGCTAGAAACTGGAAGAAGGTGAGTCCCCCATCTGTCTTGAGCTTGTGGCTAGAATGAAGGATGTGAGGAGTCTTGAATACCTGACTGCTGGCCTACATAATTCACGGGAAGCCTTTGGGGCTATTTGGGCACCCTGGGACATGTATTGTACATTACAGGGTCTCTGATCTCTAGTCCTCTCCTTCCCTCCCCCCTTCCCTTTGGTCCTACCCTTGTCTTCTTAATCCCTCCATTCCCCCCTCCCTTGTTCACTGCTTAATTTAAATGCATATTGCTTAGGGGGAGGAGGCAGATAGCCTCTATTTACCTCAATGCTTCCTGTTTGTTTGATTATTATTGTTTTTTTGTTTTTTCTTTATTCCTTGTTAATGAAAAATTTTTCAATAAAATTACAGTTATATAAGAACGGCAGGCCGCAGAACAGCAGGCTGAGCGGCAGTATCAGCTTGAGCTCAAAAGGATGGAGCTCTCCCAGCAGGCACAAACCACCCCTGCGCAAACTCCAACAACCCTGCAGAGACCCTCAAGTTGGAAGGAGAAGCCAGGCCGGAGTCCACCACAGCCGTCTGTCATCAGGTCGGGTGAGACAAACTATGCTCCGGGTGGTCCTTCCCCTGTCCCAAGAACTCTGGGCCCCGGGGTGACCTTCCCCAAACCCCAAGGGGAGGTGCGGCGGTGCCATGCCTGTAACCAGACAGGACATTTCAAGGAGGAGTGCCCCAACCGCCCTGAGAACTTCCCTGCTTCCCAAGCCACAGCAGGTGGCCCATCTGTGTATCTGGACTGGGGTGCAGGAAAAGGAATGCGGACTGTGGGACTAATAACTGATTTGCCTGCTAATGTACTGTTGGGAACTGATTTAGGACCTATGATGTCCCAATATGGGGTGGGGAGCACCCCAATTTACTGTAATAAACTGTCTATGATTAATGCTGATAATGTGTCTGTCATATCTGCAGAGGGGGCCCTTAACCCCCCCTCTGAGATACTTCCCATGGCAGTAAGTGTAAATGCTAATGAGTTGCCTTCAGCTGAGAGCAGGGAAGATGCAAATGAGCTTCCTGCCACCCATCTCAGCAAAAATGTTATCGATGCTTTGTTCACTCCTGTGCTAGGAGTCAGTGAGGCCTTGTCTGTAGACACACCCACATCTGCGGGGGTGTCTCCCTCCCAGCTTGTTAATATGTCTACCACAGATCTCATTGAGGCCCGGTGTGAATTAACAATTGCTAATGAATGTACTGTCAATGTAATTGGCAATGCTTGTTGTGAAAGTGTACAGGGTAGCTCTTCTGAGTCACTGGAAGCGACTTCTACTATTTCGCCCAGTGCATCCGATAAGCACCCAACTGCTGACCATGTGCCAGGTGGTCAGGTAGGCTATGTGGATCTCATGGCCGATCCAGGTGAGGGACGGACTGCTGGTAGTGCGGTGTTAGCCCGCAGCCAGAGTGCTACAAGGGTGGATGGCGTTCCGACCCTTGAACCGTTGCCTACACCACCTGGAGTCGGTGCTGAGACCACCATGACTAGCCTCACTCCCTTGAAGCCGGAGGAGTCCGGCCGGTATGAGACATACACGTCTCTTCTGTCCAGTTCTATTCCAGGAGTGCCCATGGCCCAAGTGCAGATGGCATGGGGTACTGGAGGTGTGACCCAAGAAGGGGGTACGTCAAATGTATTACCTGTCAATGTATTGTGGGGAGATGGTTTGGGGAAGCATGATCTCAGACATTTGCCCGAGGTATCACCATCACCCACCCAAGTACAGGAGGAACAGGGTGTAGGCCCAAAGGGGCAAGGCATCTGGGAGGGAGGACAGGGTCCAAACATACCTGTGCCAGAACCAGAGGTGCCCCTAGGTTTGGAAGCAAAGGGGGAGGTGCAGAATCCCCTAGAACTCTCCCAACTAGCGGCTAGTGTGAGAGAGACCCTGAGAGACCGCCGGGATGGGGTCTCTGAACTGGTATCCCAAAGACCTGGGGTTATGAGTGTGGCTCCACAGGATGCCAGCACTCAGAAAGCGGACCCAGAACAAGCAGGAGGTAGCCAAGTGTACGTGGCTCAGGGCCTGAGCCTTAGAAATGACCCTAGTCTGGACATATTGAAGGCGCGTGGCGCTCACCCACCCTCGGAGTCTGACAAGGCCCGAGTCTGCTGGGACCCTGGGGGGAGGTGAGGGAGCCTTGGGGCCAGAGCCTGAGAAGCTGGAGGCGTAGGGGCTCTCAGAAGAGGGGCACAGGCCCTTACTTCCTACAAGCCCCATCTAAAAGGGGAGGTGTGATGATTCCACTTAAATATGGCTATAACTCAAAGATGTATTTTGATCTCTGAGTATCGTATCTCCCTCTTAGTTCCATTTACTCATAATGTGCGCAGCTATAATCCTAGATGTATGTTGTCAGTAGGGCAACCTTGTAACAATAGGGCTTTGTATCTTTCCCAGAATAGCTCTATTGAATTCCTACATAGCCCTGGGTGATCAAATAAACATGCATTGTTCAGCCTGGGCTGTTAGATCAGACATTGTTGATAACATTGTATCATTTCACTTGAGATGGGGCTGAGACTACAAGGAGAATACTATGATGAGACTACAGAGAGACTACTGGGATAGACTGTGATGAGCAAGCAGGCTGGAATGCTGCTGCTAGGAGCCTCCACTGGTTACCTCCACATGCTATGTGTGAGGTTGGACTATAGAGCCACATCAAGGACATGCGGGGTAAAGTAATTATTTCACTTTTATTCCCTTTTATTTTATTGTACTGTATATTGTAACTAGTAACTGTTAATGCTTGCATACATCTGCATATCTGTTCTGAACTGCATGTGTTAGATGTTAATACCGACCCATCTAGGGGTTAATAAATATACAAAATTTAGAAAGCTTGTCTTGTATTTATCTTGTGAACCCAGCACTCACTGGCGGTGAGTGTGGTTTTTAGGAAAGAAGTCTCAGGTGTGGACCACAGCAGTGTTGGCACACTGAGGATCTTTCACATTCAGAATGGGGTGAAATTGGGAAAAAAACATGGTTTTCCCATTTTCTTATGGATTTTGTTTTTTGCTGCATTCACTATATAGTAAAAGTGACAGGTTACATGAATTCTGTTATTCAGTACAGTCACAGCAATACCAAAATTGTATACTTTTTGCATAGTGAAAAAAAAAATCATATTTTGACACATAACTTTTTAAAAATGTACATGCCCTGTGTAAAGTGTCTTTTTTGGGGAAAGTTGTTGATTTTATTGTTACCATTTTGGGGAATGTTTTCATGTCTTTTGCTCAATTATTTTTTTTTGGGGGGGAAGGTGAAACAGCAAAGAAACTGTGATTAGACCATTTACATTATTTTGCTGCTATGGCACCATAAGTATTTTCATATTTTGGCAGTTCAGGCATTTTTTAAATTTTTAATGTTTTAAAATTTTCAATTTTTGTTTAAAAAAAAAAAAAAAAAAAAACGACAATACTACATCACAGGTTCTAGCCCCATCTCCGACAACACAATACAAACTAAAAATGTCTGTAACAGAGATGAAAAAATATTTTAGGCTAAGGCCCCACGTTGCGGAAAGGCAGCTTTTTTTTTGTTGTAGATTTTGTTGTGCTTTTTTGAGCCAAAGCCGGGAGTGGATTGAGCAGAAGGTAGAAGTATAAGAACTTCCTATATATTTCCCATTCCTTTTGTAGCCAAAAAAAGCTGTGTTTCCGCAACGTGGGGCCGTAGCCTTAAAAAGTTTTTTAGTAGCACAAATAAAAAAAAAAAAAAAAAAACATGAAACATGAAACACAGACACGTTTTCCCTCCTCTTTTGTTTATATTTTCCTGGGTATAAAAAAAATAAATAAAAAACATGCAAAAATAAAAATAACTTAAAAATAAAGCCCTATGTGTCAAAGAAAAACAGACACAAAAATGAGTTGAATAACCCAAATGATAAAAATATTATAGGCCTTAAAACCGCACATATGAAAGAACCCGAAAATGTGTCTGGTCCTGAACCAGAGCCCGGTACTGAAGTGGTTAAACTTTTTTTTTTTTTTTAGCACCCATAGGGGTCTTGAACTATTAATCAATAGATTGCTTATACCACACAGACTAATACTGCAGAATTGTTGTCTATTGGAAAATGGTTATGCTACTATTGAGCCCAAGAAAATACCTATGGCCGTACCATCTGCTTTCAATATGTGGTTGACAACAGGGCGGATGCCCTGGGATTTGTCGCTGGTCAATACGTTTACTTGAGTTAATCGGGGGAGAGAAATGATTAGCTTTAGTTATACCTCTGTTTGTAATTGCCATCAGGAAATCAATGTGGCGGCCGATGAAGCCTAACTCCGATAGACCGAGGGGGATCTACCATGTAATTAGAGCATGACACTACAGACTTAACCCATCAGCTGTTACATTGTCCCTGTAAAAAGTTATTGATCACCAAATACTTTGCAATAACTGGAACTGCTTATTCCTATGTAAACAGGAAGATTTTGTGATGACTAAAGAGGAACAGCTGCGCCCATGAGCTTTTAGTGGGAGAACGTTATAGTCGGTGCACAACATTTTATAGCACTGCAGCAGGAAGGATTTACTATAGAGAAGCACCTGGATATACAGCGGTGCTTCTAAGTTTGTGAACCTTTCAGAATTTTCTATATGTCTGCAGAAATTTGATGTAAAGCTATACCAGATTTCACACAAGTCCAAAAAATAGATAACCAGAATCAAATCCAAAAATTGTTTTTAAAATATTAGAATTGGTCAATTATTTATAGACGAAAATGATCCAATATGAAATATCTGGGGGGGAGTCACACCCTTGCTTTCAGTATCTGGTGTGACCCCCCATACCCTTGTGTAGTAATATCTACATCTAAACGTTTCTGGTAATTGTCAATCAGTCCTGTGCATCAGCTTGGAGGAATTTTCCTTCACAGAAAACAGATAACTCTGTTATGTTGATGGATGTACTCCCTATGAACTGCTTGCTTCAACTCTACTCTGTTGGAGGATTTCCTCCCATGAATTGCTTGCTTCAACTCTATTCTATTGATATATTTCCTCCCATGAACTGCTCTCTTCAACTCTATTCTGTTGGTGGATTACCTCCCATTTATTGTTCACTTCAACTTTGTTATGGTGGTGGATTTCCTTCCATGAACTGTTCGCTTCAACTCTGTTCTGTTGGTGGATTTCCTCCCATGAACTGCTCGCTTCAACTCTATTCTGTTGGTGGATTTCCTCCCATGAACTGCCCAATTTCGATCCTTCCAAAACATTTGTATTGGATTGAGGTCAGAGATTCGACTTGGCCATTTCAAAATTTTAACTTTCTTCTCTTTAACCATTCTTTGGTAGACTGACTTGTGTGCTTAAGGGTTGTTATCTTGCTGCATGACTCATCTTCTCTTGAGATTCAACTCACAAACATATACCTTAACATTTTCCTTTAAAATGTCCAGGCATATTTCAGAATGTATTGTTCCAACAATGATAGCAAGCTGTCCTGGCGCAGATGAAGTAAATCAGGCTCAAGTCATGATATTACCACCCCTGTGTTTCACAGATGCTATGAGTATTTATGCTGGAATGCAGTGTTTTCCTTTCTCCAGACATAATGCTTCTTGTTTAAACTAAAAAGCGGCTTTCTTTTTGCAATCCTGCCATGCATGCCATTGTAGTTCATTGTCCTTCAATGAAAATTAGCTCATGTGTGAAAGTTGCTTAGAGGAAACCTTGGGTTTCTTTGTGACCTCACAAACTATTATACACCTTGCTCTTAGTGTTATCTTTGTTGGTCGACCATTATTGGAGAGGGTAATAATAGTCTTAAATATCCTACATTTGCGCATAAACTGTCTAACTGTAGATTAGTCGAGTCCAAACTCTTTAGAAATGTTTTTTTATTTCTTTCCAGTCTAATCAGCATCAAATACTCTTCTTCTGAGGTCCTCAGAAATCTCCTTTGTTCGCACCATGATACACATTCACGAACATGTTTTGTGAAGATCAGATTTTAATGGATCCCTGTTCTGTAACCCCATCCCACAACAGACATTTTTTGATTTTTTCCTTACCGCCCAGAGATGACGCTTAGAATTAAGCCCCGCCTTTCCGACAGTGAAGGGATATCCTTGCCGAAACTAGCGGCATCGATATCTCCGCACCCGGGCGCGTACAGTGTGCTTAATTCACAAATATTATTCTTCATAATAAATTGTAAATTTCTCAAAAACTACATGACAGACAAATTTAACAGACACAACAATATATGGTTTCTTTTTGTTATTTAATTTATGTTTATTATTTTTGTTTGTTTTGTTGCTTTTTAAGATTATTATTTTTTTATACAATATATATATTTTTTTTTTTTAGTTTTCTTCCCCTAATTTAAAAACAGTAACTAGCAAAGTAAAAACTGCCAAATCAACCCATTTTGTAATAATAACTACACAAGACATGGAAGTTGCGCATTTCAACAAGAAAATGATGAGGGGCCACTAAGGTGCCTTTAAAGAGGACCTTACACCACTTCCACCATTTCAAAATAGACTCTGTTAATAGTCGCTGCTCCACTGATTCCAGCACAGTTGGAATTTTTCTCTAGCTGCCACCGTTCCTGAGCAACAAGCACAGTTAGTTTGGGTGTCTGATGGTGCTATTGAAGTTCTGTAATGACAGAAGATCAGTGTCAGGCAGGGGGGCGTAATTCAAAGCTCCAATCAGAGGCAGTCAGTGTCAGAGCTCAGAATCACACCCCTTGTCTGCTCCTGCCTGACACCGCCCACTGACAGTACAGAGACTAAATAGTATAGTATATCAGGCACCAAAACTAACAGCATGGATTGCTCAGGAATGGTGGGGGCTAGAGAAAAAAATTCCAACTGTGCAGGAATCAGTGGAACAGTGACTATTAATTGATTTATAATGCTGGACTAGTTGGAGGTGATAAAAGGTCCTCTTTAAGCTTGGCAAATGTTACCCAAAGCACAATATTGCTGCAAACCTTTACAGCCCATTAATTCTACAACATGCACATATATATATATATATATATATATATATATATATACATACACAACATACACAACACACACACACAAATATATATATATATATATTAGTATATTGCATATTCTCCATCTCCATCTGTAAAAAAACACCACCCCTTGCTATTATATGGAATATTAGAAAAGCACCAGATGATCCCAGATTTGTAGCATTTGGTTTCCGTTCCATTCACATCAGACATTCACATTAATGGACTTTTTAATGTCCTCCTTAAAGTGTAATAGAAGGGAGAAGTTGCCCGGAGGGGTGATACACACTAACTAGCATCAATTAAAATATTTTTGCTCTGGTAAACAGAAAGCAAGACCAGAGGGCAGAACACTGCGGTAAAACATTTGTTTTAATCCACTAACACCTAAAATATTCATGACGGCTCCTGTTTTTGCAATGTTTACATTGTTTTCCAGAGATGACATTGTGACTCTGAGAACGAAATGCTCTGGCTTTATATATTTACTTACATAAGAAATATATGAAAAGAAATATGTTATTTTTTAAGACACTTTTATTCTTTAGGTTGCATTCACAGCTGATGTTTTTACAATGTGGCATTGTAATGAATAGGACTTTTAGATTGCAGTTTCAATTATGTGTAGAAATGAAAGGGGTTGTCTAAGACCCCATGTGTTTGGATATTGATCATGACCTATCTACAGGATATTTAATTGGAGCGATTCCGACACCCGAACCCCCGCACTGATCAGCAGCCGGAAGCTGTATATGGTGTAAACCACAGATAGTAGCAATGCTTCAATGCAAGCCACCAAGACGCCACCACTAAAGAGCAGTAAATTGGTGGTAAAGCCGGAAAATTGCAAGTCTGCCCCAATTCACTTAAATAAGAGCAGAGCTACACTGTACACAATATTCAAAGGCAGATCATCTGATCGGTGCAGGGTCCAGGTGTTGGACCCATACCGATCAGATATTTGGAGATAGGTTATCAGTATCCAAAACAAATGGGGTTCTTAGACAACCACTTAAAATAAAATTTCCTGGATTCTATAATACTGTAGATAGGGGACTAGATGAATAGAGGGGACTAGAAAGACAGCCAGCCCCAGGAAATGTGTCCCCTCTCTATAGGGTTGTTCATTAAAAAGTAGGTCAGAAATATAGGTTTTGTAGAGAGCAGAATAAGCCTCTGCCAGACATCCAAGGTGGCTTTACCGCCATAAGAACAAAAGGATGGGGAATATTGAAATTCACCATCTTTCTTTTCCCCAACATCATCTGTCAGGGAAGAGTCATAAAACATAATACAATTGTCCAGACCCACTAATATCACAGCAGGTTTAGACAACCTTTCTTTCACGTATATGGAGGACTTAAAAGGTACCTAACTTTTCAAAAAGCATTGCATAACAACAGTACAGTGTGTGTACATAAGGAGTAATACTAGCTCTGGCCATTATGTGACTTGTATTCTGCCTTTTTAGCAGTGTTACCCTGTGCAGGTTCTGTCTCTAATTTTCAGTTGTCTAAAAGCTGGTGGGTGGAGAGTAGACTAGCTGCTATGATGTCTCCCATACACTGCAAACATAAAGTAGAGGAGAATCTGCTTCATAACACTCACTCTGAAGCAGCATCAGTATCATATAGGATTTTATATGAATAAAGTATTTGGGGTGAGATAGAAACTTCTTATTTAGATGCTTGCTGTGCCTATTTCTCTCCTCTCTCACTAGGATCCTGCTCACTCCCCCCGTAGACTTCTATATAAAGCTACATGCACACAAACATGTGCATCTAGGGGTCTGTGAGAAAATGGCATGGACAGCACATGAATGATATCCCTGTGCCACCTGTGCCCCCCACCTGATCCATTAATTTCAAGCAGTTAGTCTGGGCTGAAAAATGGGACAGGAACAGAACCAGTCCTCAGTTTTGCTCCAGGGATCACGATAATACAAGGACATGTGTATGGGGCCATAGAAAATAGTGTTTTTAACGGCCAGCACACTGACAAAACACATGGACATGGAGCCTAAGACTATGTTCACATCTGCATCGGAGTCTCTGTTTCAAGCGTGTGGCACAGAGTCCTGTCAGAAATCCCTGACAAAAACCTGCCTGACGTTTTTATCTGGCAAGGTCAGTGGAAAAGTAACCATAATTATTGTTATAGTCATGGAGTCCCTCGATATCCATTGTTGTCCATCATTATATAGACCATTTTTCTATTATTTTGGTATGGTGACAGACCAGAAGAACAGAGACAACGTTGCAGATATGAGTGCACCCTAAAGCTATAGCATGACACCTCTGTGACCTTCTGTCAGTCTTGCTCCTGCTCTTCCTTTGTTGAAATGTTGGTGACCTTTTCAGGCCAATGTTTTGGAAGTCTGATGAGTGAAGAGTAGACTAGCTGCTATGATGTCTCGCATACACTGCCACAGAAAGTAGAGGAGAATCTGCTTTATAACTCTCACTCAGAAGCAGCAGTGGAATCACATAGGATATTATAGAGAATTTATGACCATCATTTATATGAATAAAGCATTAGGGGTGAGATAGAAACTTCTAATTTAGCTGCATGTAGTCTCTTCTGTGCCTGTGTCACTCCTATCTCATTATATTCTTATTCATTCCTCCTCTTCCCCTCTCTATAGGCTTCTATATAAAGATGTAATATGACACTTCTGTGTCCTTTTGTCCGTTTTCCTCTAGCAATACAATGCAGCAGAGATTTCAGAGTGAAAGTCAGTTTAGCAGGTAAGCAGAGAGAGAAAGAAAATAACCTGATAAGTGGAGAAGAGAATGAAGCATTTGTCTTTGATAATATATTATCTTGTTTGGTTCTTGTTCATTCCTCCTCCCCACTCTATAGTATTCTACATAGAGCTGTAATATGCCATCTCTGTGACCCTCTGTCTGCTTTCCTCTAGCAATACAATACAGCAGAGATTTCAGAGTGGAATTCAGTTTAGCATATAAAGAGAGGAAGGAAGAAAAGAGCCTAATAAGTGGAGAATAAAGCATTTTTCTCAGAAATTCACCTGTACTATTGATTTTTGCTATGTTTTTTGAAAAGTTGGTGACCTTTTAAGTATCAGACAATGCTTTGAAACTTCCAGAATGAGATATATGCAAAGTTACAATATATTTTAAGACCCACCCTTGGAATTGTAGTCGATGGTTCACGTGATGTTCTCTATAAGGCTATAGTCACACTAGCATTGTATGACCATTTGGGGACTCATACTGCTTAAAATATGTGGGGAAGAAAAGTTCAGCAAGCATTTTGGGCAGAAACCCGGTGAACCCCATTGTAGTCCACTTTTTAAGCAGATAGGGTTTCCGTTTTCGAGTTCCTAAGCGGACCCGAAGAACGGAAACCTGAACGCAGGTGTGAACCTAGAGTAAGAGATTTATGTACAGTTTTCAGCATTCTCATACTGGAGAGGTAAATATCCCAACAATGTGAGGCTCGTCGGCCTCCTCCTGACACCGTAATATCATCTAAGTTTGGTTAACGGTTCCAGATGATTTAATTAAAATGAACATTATCTCCTGCATATATTACTGGGGAAATCATTATCTCCCAAGAATCATTAAATAACCATGAAACTATTTTAATTGAAATAATACATTCCCTAATTATTCTCTCCAGGATTAAAAGACAAAAAATTCTGCCCCGGAAGGACGGCTTTGATAATGCACCGAAGGCATTTATGAGTCAGTAATTAACTGAGGTGCAAGTAGATTGCTTCAGAGCGAGACGCTGCGCGGGGTGACCTATAAATTCACACACCCCTAAACTTCGGAGATTGTAATTGCGATCTGCCCCCCCTGTTCACTCATGTATTATTTATTATAGAATTTATTAACTTATAAAGCTCTTAAGAGAAAGGTGAACAACGGACCTGGACTAAATCTCCCCTGACTGGTAACAGAGCAGATCTTATCCAACGTTTCATGCCTGCAAAGTTGAAAATCCAGACTAGTCATGGGCGAACCTCACAAGATATGTTTCGCAAATATTCACAAGTTTTTCCCACAACTTTGGGTTCAGACCAAGCCGGAAGTGCTATTATTATATTCAGTTCTCTTTCCTGGGCATCCCTAGTGTCCTCCGCACATGGAGGCAGAATGATAGTTATTTTATTGTACCGCTACGTGAACACTTTTTCATAAGGGGCAGCATTATAGTACTTACACATGTGGACAAAATTGTTGGTCTCCCTCGTTTAATGAAAGAAAAACCCACAATGGTCACAGAAATAACTTGAGTCTGAAAAAAGTAATAATATATAAAAATTCTATGAAAATGAACAAATGGAAGTCAGACATTGCTTTCCAACCAGGCTTCAACGGAATTTTTTTTTTAAAAAGAAACCTCATGAAACAGGCCTGGACAGAAATGACGGTTCCCTTAACTTAATATTTTGTTGCACAACCTTTTGAGGCAATCCCTGCAATCAAACGATTCCTGTTACTGTCAATGAGACTTCTGCACCTCTCAGCAGGGATTTTGGCCACTCCTCATGAGCAAACTGCTCCAGTTGTCTCGGGTTTGAAGGGTGCCTTTTCCAGACGGCATGTTTCAGCTCCTTCCAAAGATGCTCAATAGGATTTAGGTCAGGGCTCATAGAAGGCCACTTCAGAATAGTCCAATGTTTTCCTCTTAGCCATTCTTGGGTGTTTTTAGCTGTGTGTTTTGGGTCATTATCCTGCTGCAAGACCCATGACCTGCGACTGAGACCAAGCTTTCTGACACTGGGCAGCACATTTCTCTCTAGAATCCCTTGATAGTCTTGAGATTTCATTGTACCCTGCACAGATTCAAGACACCCTGTGCCAGATGCAGCAAAGCAGCTCCAGAACATAACAGAGCCTCCTCCATGTTTCACAGTAGGGACAGTGTTCTTTTCAAGATATGCTTCATTTTTCCATCTGTGAACATAGAGCTGATGTGCCTTGCCAAAAATTTCGATTTTTGTCTCATCTGTCCATAGGACATTCTCCCAGAAGCTTTGTGGCTTGTCAACATGTAGTTTGGCAAATTCCAGTCTGTCAGATTCAAGTTATTTCTGTGACCATTGTAGGTTTTCCTTTCATTAAATGAGGGGTACCAACAATTTTGTCCACGTGTGTAGATTTTTGTCCATAGGGGCAGTATTATGCTGTTCATTTTTTTTTTTTTTAATTCGCCAAACTCAAGTCTAAGCTGCCTTCAAAATATGTCAATGGGGTCTAAAAATAAAAAAATCCTATTAAGGACAAATTCTAATATAGGATTATATATTGGGCAGCTTTCTCGTTCAGTTCCTGAGCTGTCTATTAGATGAGGAAATGTTCCCTACAATATTACATAAGTTATGATTTTACACACACAAAAGTAACTTCTCTGCCACAGTAACAGTCAAGGGCCGCTCAATATTCCTTAACTCTCGCAAGAGCTGGCGTTTCCCTGGAGATCACTCAGCACCGAACAAATTATCCAAAGCTCTGACACTTAATCAAAAAGAATGTCGATACGTGTACAGCCGGTTGTTAGCACTTAGACACAAAGTGCAACCTTTTACAGTTAAATACCTGCTACTACTTGACACCATCCCCTTACAGCCCCAAGACTGAAGAACAATAATTAACTTTCAATTATACCAAATTATTATAGTAATCAAAATCCCAGCCAGCAACCCAATTGACTAAAATGGAGCTCGGGAGTCAAGGGTTAACCCTAACAAGTTACCTCAATGGGGCTGCCCTTACCTGTAATCCACAATCTAATTATATGGCAATGCTGGCAAAGGATTACACAAAACAGAACGCAGCCAATATCTATTTACAAGGCTAATGAGAAATGGGTAATTCATAATAACTGCTAATTTTTGCAAAAATTTACGAAAAGTTTAGCGAAAAATTGTGCATATAACACATATATATTTGTATGATAAAAGCTCTCTGCCTTACTTTTTTAATACAGTTTTGTATACAGCTCCCACCACCACTGCCACCACCAAAGTCTACAGTAGTGATTGCCTTGCCTCAATGGTATTCAGCTGGTCACATGGCACTGCTACAACTCAGTACCGTTCATTTGAATGCAGCATGGCCATGTGACCAACAGACGTGATGTCACTTCCTGAAAAGTAGAAGGCATCCATATTTTCTAGTCCTGGACAACCCTGTTATTGAGTACCTCCAATTATAAATCCTATAATATAAGATTCATCTAATAATATTCATAAAAAAAGAGTATAGATGATGTGAGTATGTGAACCAGAGGGCGCTATTGAGCGACCCAGGCCAGCCCTGAAAAGGCCCTCAGCCACACCTTTGGGTGGGGGCGTAACTCTAGAAGGCTGGAGTCTCCTGCAGGAAGCAGGAAATGGTGGACCCAGCCAAAGGCAGACAGGGCAGTCTGTCCCCAGAGGGCTGGGGTCCGGAGAGGACTTACAGAGACTAAGTCAAGCTTCTTATTGCCCCAGACGCTAATTAGGGGCTCAAGGAGTTAGTTAGTGCCCTAACTGTGGCCTAGGTTTTTTTGTTGTTTTGTTATGTTGCACGTAAGCTGAATAAAGCCACTTTATTTTACACTTGGACCGTCTGAACGCTATCTCTCTGGCGCCCAGTACCACGAACCACCACTGTCCGGACCAAGAGTCTGCGACCATTTTGAGACTAATTCCCCCAAGTTGTCGCAATGAATATAAGATACTTTGTAACAAACTATCTACAGTACAGACCAAACGTTTGGACACACCTTCTCATTCCAAGAGTTTTCTGTATTTTCATGACTATAAAAATTGTAGATTCACACTGAAGGCATCAAAACTATGAATTAACACATGTGGAATTATATACTTAACAAAAAAGTGTGAAATAACTGAAAATATGTCTTATATTCTAGGTTCTTCAAAGTAGCCACCTTTTGCTTTGATTACTGCTTTGCACACGCTTGGCATTCTCTTGATGAGCTTCAAGAGGTAGTCACCTGAAATGGTTTTCACTTCACAGGTGTGCCCTGTCAGGTTTAATAAGTGGGATTTCTTGCCTTATAAATGGGGTTGGGACCATCAGTTGTGTTGTTCAAAAGTCAGGTGGATACACAGCTGATAGTCCTACTGAATGGAGTGTTAGAATTTGTATTATGGCAAGAAAAAAGCAGCTAAGTAAAGAAAAACGAGTGGCCATCATTACTTTAAGAAATGAAGGTCAGTCAGTCCGAAAAATTGGGAAAACTTTGAAAGTGTCCCCAAGTGCAGTGGCCAAAACCATCAAGCGCTACAAAGAAACTGGCTCACATGAGGACCACCCCAGGAAAGGAAGACCAACAGTCACCTCTGCTGCGGAGGATAAGTTCATCTGAGTCACCAGCCTCAGAAATCGCAGGTTAACAGCAGCTCAGATTAGAGACCAGGTCAATGCCACACAGAGTACTAGCAGCAGACACATCTCTACAACAACTGTTAAGAGGAGACTGTGTGCAGCAGGCCTTCATGGTAAAATAGCTGCTAGGAAACCACTGCTAAGGACAGGCGACAAGCAGAAGAGACTTGTTTGGGCTAAAGAACACAAGGAATGGACATTAGACCTGTGGAAATCTGTGCTTTGGTCTGATGAGTCCAAATTTGAGATCTTTGGTTCCAACCACCGCGACGCAGAAAAGGTGAACAAATGGACTCTACATGCCTGGTTCCCACCGTGAAGCATGGAGGAGGAGGTGTGATGGTGTGGGGGTGCTTTGCTGGTGACACTGTTGGGGATTTATTCAAAATTGAAGGAATACTGAACCAGCATGGTTACCACAGCATCTTGCAGCGGCATGCTATTCCATCCGGTTTGCGTTTAGTTGGACCATCATTTATTTTTCAACAGGACAATGACCCCAAACACACCTCCAGACTGTGTAAGGGTTATTTGACCAAGAAGGAGAGTGATGGGGTGCTACGTCAGATGACCTGGCCTCCACAGTCACCAGACCTGAACCCAATCCAGATGGTTTAGGGTGAGCTGGACCGCAGAGTGAAGGCAAAAGTGGCAACAAGTGCTAAGCATCTCTGGGAACTCCTTCAAGACTGTTGGAAGACCATTTCAGGTGACTACCTCTTGAAGCTCATCAAGAGAATGCCAAGAGTGTGCAAAGCAGTAATCAAAGCAAAAGGTGGCTACTTTGAAGAACCTAGAATATAAGACATATTTTCAGTTGTTTCACACTTTTTGTTAAGTATATAATTCCACATGTGTTAAGTCATAGTTTTGATGCCTTCAGTGTGAATCTACAATTTTTATAGTCATGAAAATACAGAAAACTCTTGGAATGAGAAGGTGTGTCCAAACTTTTGGTCTGTACTGTATATTAAAGAAAAATGCTTCTGTCTCCATTTTTTAAACTGCTGTTCTCATTCCTGCTTGTAGAGTACTTCTAACATGGAAGTCTCTGGAGAGCAGAGGGGAGGAGTAGGAGGTTGTTGGAAGAGACACACACATACTGCAGCTACTAAGCTCTGCTACACTTAGTGGCTAAGATATCTCTTTTGACTCTGCTAAATTTAGTAAGATAATGCTCTACCACTGTACAGACTGTGACAATAAATCAATTACTAGCCTCCTCCCCTCGCTCCTCTCCATAGACTTCTATGTATGAGACTGGATTTGTATGATGAATTCTATAGTGAGAAGATGCTGACTAAAGGGAAAGGAAATCAGCTGGATAAGAGAAGAAAGAAGCATTTTACTTTGATAGGATATATTACACAGTTTCTTATATTCACCTGCACTATTTACTTGAAAAACAAAGGTTCTATTAGAGGTATGTTTTAATAAATTGAACATTACCTACAGACCGACTATATAGAGGATCCACAAAAAAGTATCATTTTTACATTTATTGCAATATGTATTATGTTCTGTTAATATAAAACAATATAATAATGAAAACATAAATCTTACCTGTCCAGTCTCCTACTACTTTCATGTGAACTGCAAACGTGCCTTTTGTCTCTGTGGGGCACTAAAATATGAAAAAAGAGAAATAAAAAAGGAAGCAAAACCTAGAAAATATATATATATATATATATATATATATATATACATATAAACATGCTAAAAAATATAAATAATTAGATACACAGTAAGACCGATTGTGTTGGTAATGTGTGAAACAATGTAGCTCAGGGGCGGGGCTTCATAAATGTTTCAAAATAGAGACTCTAAAGCTCCACCCCTGCTGAGCTCTCTCTGAATCAGTGCACACATTTTATAAAGTATATTTTATGGAATAGAAAGTATTGCGGTATTATGAGGTTGTTAAGAATATAGCCATGCAAGTCATGGTATTTTTTCTTTACAATAAACTATTTCTATAATAAAATATATTTTAATAATTTGAAGGGGTGTATTTTTGGGGGTGATTTAAAAAAAAAAAATTTTTTTTTATTTTTACATTTTGAAGCTGCAGTAGTATTAACCATTACTGCCTGTCTATATATATGACAGGCAGGCAATCTATCAGGCCTTCTGCAACACCCCAAGATCACATTTATGGCACCAATGAGATCATTTGTCTCTTTGGAGGAACCGACAAGTTTGTGCATTACACTAGCTAAATGTGTAATACCACATTTCCCCTGTAGAAGTGCTGCAGGGAAATTAGACACTTGTCGCTAGGTTCCCACATAGATTATAGCTGATCACTGCAGGTCTCAGCATCTTATTTTTGGATAACCCTTCTAATAAAAAGTGATTCTACAAATTTGACACTCTTTAAAGGGGTTATCTGTTTTTATATGATTGCTGACCTATCCTTATAATAGGGCTCTAACCAAAAATCAGCGGGGAACAAGGTTATGACATCTTGGACCCTCTGCTGATCAGCTGTTCGAAGTGACAAATCACTTAACAGGCTATGTGATACCCCATTTATCAGTCACATGGCTGTGTGCAGCTTAGCCCCACTCAAGTGAATGGGGCTGAGCTGCAATACCAAGCAAGACCACTTTACAGTGAAGAGTGCTTTGCTTGGTTTTCAGTGAAGAAGCTGCAACACTCAACCAAATGCTGCAGCCTTTTCAACCAACTGATCGGTGGGGGTCCCAGGTGTGGGACCCCATGGATATTCAAATGATGACCTATCTTAAGGATAGGTCATCAATCTGTAACTCTGAAAAATCCCCTTAAAGGGGTTATGCCACAAAAAGTATGTATCCTCTATCCATAGGATAGAAGATAAATACCTGATCATGGGGGTCTGACCACTGAATACCCCACTAAGACCAAGAATGGGAGGTCCTTTCCTTCTTCTGCGCATTCAGCCTAAATGTGGGCATGACTATTGGTGGACGGCACTGCCATTCACTTCAATGGGAGTGGCAGAGACAGCCAAAGTAAAGCACTCGACTATCTCCAGCCGTCCACCACCAGTCACACCCACATTCAGCCTGACTGCTGTCCATGTGAAGGTGTGGCGGGGTAAAAGACCTCCCGTCCTCACCTCGTGATATAACCCCGTTAATGTTGGGAGCGGTATTTCCATTTTTACTACTTAATACGGGTGGACCGCTAATCCGGAAATCTACAATAGGTTGCATTTCACAAATTTCTGCCCCCTACGCAGGTTTTTATGAGCGTGTACATCAGTAATATGAACACACTCTCTGCTTTATTACACATTTATAGCATTTATTTGCTCCTAAAGGGGAATAAATAACATTTGTATTGCAATCTGACACAATAAAAGTAATAACGCTGATTTATGCGCACGCAGTTTTCGGTTTAATTCTTTCTACATGAAGCTGGAAATGTAATGTATAAGTCTGAATCTACCGCATAAACTTAATAGGGGGCCATTGAATAACCCGTGTTCTCGCTACCCTAGAAGTAAACACATCCAGGATATACATCTTAAGTCGGAGCTTCTTGCAATTAGCGCATGTTTGATTATGCAGATTGGCCGGGCACAGAAAGCAGATGTTTGCGTTTTTACAGAAAATCCATCATTCTTCGTGTAGTCACTTTTAAAGCCACTTTGCCTGGAAAATTTACAGTTTTGGCAGATTAGACCTGGAAGCCAATTCTTTCACATGAATAGTATTAGAAAAGGCAATTGTCAGCCTAGTCACATCAAATATGGAACCAAAGTAATACAAATAGCCACAATGCACACAACATCTGAAAACTCAGGGATGACTATAATTAAAGGAGCATTCCTATTAGAAACACCAGTGTCTGTATGGCTTATTAGGGTATATGGATATTGTAGGATGAAGGGTCTACTACATGGGGTCTTCTATGTTATCTTATCTACTCACTGCAAACAATGGCTCCAGCTTTGGAGGACTCTATGTTACATGGTAGTACATTCAGATGAATGAACACCAATACAATACAACATTTCTTCTCTAGGGGTCACTTTAGGAGAAATGTGCGACTGCCCACAGCTTCACCTAGTGATAAGATAACTGATTGTCAGTGGTTTTATTAGTCAGCTAGATATGAGTGAACTGGTTTCTAATAAACTGGGTACATTATGAATTTTCTAGTACAGGGACAATACACACAGTGATGTCACAGTACAGAGATAATACACACAGTGATGTCACAGTACAGGGATAATACACACAGTGATGTCACAGTACAGAGATAATACACACAGTGATGTCACAGTACAGAGATAATACACACAGTGATGTCACAGTACAGGGATAATACACACAGTGATGTCACAGTACAGAGATAATACACACAGTGATGTCACAGTACAGAGATAATACACACGTGATGTCACAGTACAGAGATAATACACACAGTGATGTCACAGTACAGAGATAATACACACAGTGATGTCACAGTACAGAGATAATACACACAGAGATGTCACGGTACAGGGATAATACACACAGTGATGTCACGGTACAGAGATAATACACACAGTGATGTCACAGTACAGAGATAATACACACAGTGATGTCACGGTACAGGGATAATACACACAGTGATGTCACGGTACAGAGATAATACACACAGTGATGTCACAGTACAGAGATAATACACACAGTGATGTCACAGTACAGAGATAATACACACAGTGATGTCACGGTACAGAGATAATACACACAGTGATGTCACAGTACAGGGATAATACACACAGTGATGTCACAGTACAGAGATAATACACACAGTGATGTCACAGTACAGGGATAATACACACAGTGATGTCACGGTACAGGGATAATACACACAGTGATGTCACAGTACAGAGATAATACACACAGTGATGTCACAGTACAGAGATAATACACACAGTGATGTCACGGTACAGAGATAATACACACAGTGATGTCACGGTACAGGGATAATACACACAGCGATGTCACAGTACAGAGATAATACACACAGTGATGTCACGGTACAGGGATAATCCCATTTCTGGGTACACACAGTGATGTCACGGTACAGAGATAATACACACAGTGATGTCACAGTACAGGGATAATACACACAGTGATGTCACAGTATAGAGATAATACACACAGTGATGTCACAGTACAGGGATAATACACACAGTGATGTCACAGTACAGGGATAATACACACAGTGATGTCACAGTATAGAGATAATACACACAGTGATGTCACAGTACAGAGATAATACACACAGTGATGTCACAGTACAGAGATAATACACACAGTGATGTCACAGTACAGGGATAATACACACAGTGATGTCACAGTACAGGGATAATACACACAGTGATGTCACAGTACAGAGATAATACACACAGTGATGTCACAGTACAGAGATAATACACACAGTGATGTCACAGTACACAGATAATACACACAGTGATGTCACAGTACAGGGATAATACACACAGTGATGTCACAGTGCAGAGATAATACATACAGTGATGTCACAGTACAGGGATAACACACACAGTGATGTCACAGTACAGAGATAATACACACAGTGATGTCACAGTTCAGAGATAATACACACAGTGATGTCACAGTTCAGAGATAATACACACAGTGATGTCACAGTACAGGGATAATACACACAGTGATGTCACAATACAGAGATAATACCCACTATGACATCATACACACAAAAGATCACTAGGTACATTTGCAGCATTCCAGTGGATACTGCAAAATACTTGTTGCACTACTTGATTTATATATGCTGGCTATAGTGCCACTTATATAATTTGTAATGTTTTATATCTATAACTGTAACTACCACTATAAGGGCTGTCCCACTTGGGATGAGGGAGCACTTTTGATGGTTTAGCTCAGCCAGCACATGGCTAAGGAGTGGTATGAGACTGTGACTCTTCATCCTGCTTCCAAAGGGGAAAGACATAGCTCCCAACCGTCCCGCATCTGGTGGGACAGTCCCGATTTTACACTGCTGTCCCGCATAGCTTACAGTTTGTCCCGCTATGCCCCTGAAGTGTTTTGCTGTTAACAAACTTTATTCGGGTAGGGTAAAGGCTAACAGTCTCACCTGCACCCCCAACAACCACTCTATCCAACTACTCGGTGCTCTTCATCTTTAACCTGTTTCTCCACCGTCACTGATTTAAAGCTCTCCACCCTAAACTCTAAATCCCACCTCACCTCCTGTGCACTCGACCCAATCCAGTCACATCTCATCCCAAAACTCTCAGAAGACATTATTCATGCCCTAACCCATCTCTTCAACCTATCCCTAACCAATGGATCCTTCCCTTCCGCCTTCAAACATGCTACCGTCACACCTATACTTAAGAAACCCTCCCTGGACCCGTCCTCTACAGTCAACTATCGCCCCATCTCACTGCTCTCATACGCCTCAAAATTACTGGAGCAACACGTCCACTCCGAACTATCCTCCTATCTCTCGTCCAATATGCTCTTTGACAGACTACAGTCAGGCTTCAGACCCCATCACTTCACAGAAACTGCCCTAACCAAGGTCACTAATGACCTTCTAACTGCCAAAGCCAAACGTCACTATTCTGTCCTCCTCCTCCTCGACCTCTCCTCTTTGACACAGTTGACCATTCCCTCCTGCTAGAAACTCTCTCATTCCTTGGCATCTCTGACCTGGCCCTTTCCTGGATCTCCTCATACCTCACCAACCGCACATTCAGTGTCTCCCACTCGCACACCACCTCCCCACCACACCCTCTTTCTGTAGGTGTCCCCCAAGGCTCCGTCCTAGGACTCCTCCTGTTCTCAATCTACACCCTAGGCCTTGGCCAACTCATAGAATCCCACGGTTTCCATTACCATTGCTATGCTGATGACACCCAAATATATCTCTCTGGACCGGACATTACCTCCCTGTTGTCCAGAGTCCCAGAATGTCTAGCAGCCGAAGCCTCCTTTCTCTCCTCCCACTTTCTCTAACTCAACATGGAGAAAACGGAGTTCATAATCTTCACCCCTCCATGCACGGCCCCCTTACCTGACCCATCTATCAAAATTAATAGAACCACTCACACCCCAGTCCCACAACCCCGCTGCCTTGGGATAACCTTAGACTCTGACTTATCCTTCAAGCCGCATATTCAAACCCTCAACACCTCCTGACGCCTCCAACTCAAGAACATCCATCGAATCTGCTCCTTCCTCACCCCCGAAACTACAAAGATGCTAGTCCACGCCCTCATAAACTCCCACCTAGACTATTGAAACACCTTTCCCCATGGCCTCCCAGCTAACACCCTCGCCCCCCTCCAGTCCACCTTAAACTGTGCTGCTCGCCTAATACACCTCTCCCCCCGTTCTTCATCGGCCACCCCCCTCTGCCAATCCCTTCACTGGCTACCCGTTGCCCAGCGAATAGAGTTCAAATTACTAACGCTGACATACAAAGCCATCCACAGCCTGTCCCCTCCGACCTAATCTCCCGCTACCTGCCCGCACGTAACCTCCGATCCTCCAAAGACCTCCTACTCCGCTCTGCTCTTATCCGCTCTTCACACAAATGTCTCCAAGACTTCTCCCGGGCATCCCCCATACTGTGGAACTCATTACCAAGACACATAAGACTGTCCCCCACAATCACAAGCTTCAAGAAGGCCCTGAAGACTCACCTATTCAGGAAGGCCTACAACCTCCAATAACGCTACTGTCACCACACCTGCACCTGAACAGCCTCTACCCCCACCTTCTGTCTCTATCCCTCTTCCCTCATAGATTGTAAGCCCTTGTGGGCAGGGCCCTCTATCCCACTGTGCCAGTGATCACTGTTAGTATTATCTGTTTTGTACATCTTGTGTACCGTATGTAAATCCGCAAATGTAAAGCACCATGGAATTAATGGTGCTATATAAATAAACAATAATAATAATAATAAAATGGTAGATGCTAAATCGTAATGGCTAAAGGACCTTTGATGACGTCATGAACATGTGATCAGACTCTTGTGTGGGCGGAGATATTCTGGATACTGCGAGACACACTGTGATGTTACGCAGAAAGCTGGGAACAGAGTGATCAAAGTTAAGTAGGAGAGAAGAGAGCATGTGTGAGCAAGAGGGGGGAACTGGGGGCAGATGTAGGGGGCAGTTAAACTGAAGGCAGATGAAGGGGGCAATTAAACTGAGAGCAGATGAATGGGAAATTAAACTGAAGGCAGATTAAGGGGGCAATTAAACTGGTGGCAAATAAAGGGGGCATTAAGCTGGTGGCAGATAAAGGGGGAAACATTAAATTGGTGGAAGATGGAGGGGGCAATTAAACTGGGGGCAGATGAAGGGGGCATTAAGCTGGTGACATGAAGGGGAACATTAAATTGGTGGCAGATAAAGGGGGACATTAAACTGAGGGCATATGAAGGGGCATTAAGCTGGTGGTAGATGAAGGGGGACATTAAATTGGTGGCAGATGAAGGGGGGACATTAAGATGGTGGCAGATGAAGGGGGACATGAAGCTGGTGGCAGATGAAGGGGGACATTAAACTGGGGGAAGATGAAGGGGGGCATTAAGCTGGTGGCAGATGAAGGGGGACATTAAACTGGGGCAGATGAAGGGGGACATTAAACTGAAGGGGCAGATGGAGGGTGACATTAAACTGGGGGAAACTGGAGGAGGACATTAAACCATGGGGGGTAGCTGCCTCTAGTTGCCCCCAGTTTAATGTCCCCTCCAACTACCCCCACTGTTTAATGTCAACCGCCAGCTGCCCCATAGTTTAATGTCCCCTCCAGCTGCCCCAGTTTAATGTTCCCCTCTAGTTTCTGCCAGTTTAAACTGGGGCACGAGGAGAGGGACTTAGTACTGTGGGGAAATTGGAGGGGACCATTATAATGTGGGGGCATATAATGTTAGGGTGACTGTAGGAGCATTATACTGTGTGGGGGCACATGGAAAAATAGATGAGAATGGGCGGAGTCAACATAGAAGTGGGTGGAGCAAAATTTGCCGTGGTGCGCATAGCGCGCCGCATATTTTGTCCCTCTTTCTGTCCTTTGAAAGTTGGGAGGTATGGTAAAGAGTGTTCCAGTTCTGCTAGTGAGAATACGAGAGGGAGGGAGAGTGAAGCCTGAGAATTGTATGCTGCAGCACTGAAACAGGAAGAGAACATAGCTGACACCTTTGGAGAGAAGTTGGGAATATTTAGTGCCAGTTTGGGAGAGAGTCTGGGGTCATCCACTGCCTTTGAGACCCTGTTGCACCATAGTGCTGACAGGCCATCCTGGGAGTATACAGAACAGTCAGTCTGAGAGTAAGAGGAACTAAAGTTAATGGCATAATAGAGTCAGGATCACCTCTTGTCCTCAGTGGAACTTCCATCAAAGCAGTACCTCCATCTTGTATTAGAAGCTTTATTGGTAGCTGTTGCCCCATTTTCAGTAAAGTTCACACTGTTATCGCCTGCAACCTGTATCTCTTGCATCTGTACCTGCAGTCAGCACTGATGACCCTTCCAACTACCTCCAGCTCTGTGAGGCGGAAGACTACCAAGGAAGTGCCCCAGAGGAAGACTAACAAAACCTTTAGTTACCCTGCAGGCCCCCTTAGCTCTGCACCAACTGAGGAGGTGAGCTGGAGGAGAGGTTAGAGTCTTAGCTACTGCAACAACTGCTACTCCCATCTTCCGGATTGCCTACAACGGGTTGCTTCACACTGTGACATCACAGCAGCATATGAAGAAAGTAATTATAATGTTGTCACCTGCAGGCATTGTGATATCCTAGTAAAGTAATGGAAATTGATTCAGTTTTCCACATATCCCCTTCCATAGATACAGTGGGGAAAAAAAGTATTTAGTCAGCCACCAATTGTGTAAGTTCTCCCACTTAAAAAGATGAGGCCGACCTGTAATTGTCATCATAGGTAGACCTCAACTATGGGAGACAAAATGAGAAAACTAATCCAGAAAATCACATTGTCTGATTTTTAAAGAATTTATTTGCAAATTATGGTGGAAAATAAGTATTTGGTCAATAACAAAAGTTCATCTCAATACTTTGTTATATATCCTTTGTTGGCAATGACAGAGGTCAAACGTTTTCTGTAAGTCTTCACAAGGTTGGCACACACTGTTGCTGGTATGTTGGCCCATTCCTCCATGCAGATCTCCTCTAGAGCAGGGATGTTTTGGGGCTGTCGCTGGGCAACACGGACTTTCAACTCCCTGCAGAGGTTTTCTATGGGGTTGAGATCTGGAGACTGGCTAGGCCACTCCAGGACCTTGAAATGCTTCTTACGAAGCCGCTCCTTCGTTGCCCTGGCGGTGTGCTTGGGATCATTGTCATGCTGAAAGACCCAGCCACGTTTCATCTTCAATGCCCTTGCTGATGGAAGGAGGTTTGCACTCAAAATCTCACGATACATGGCCCCATTCATTCTTTCATGTACACGGATCAGTCGTCCTGGTCCCTTTGCAGAGAAACAGCCCCAAAGCATGATGTTGCCCCCCCCCATGCTTCACAGTAGGTATGGTGTTCTTTGGATGCAACTCAGCATTCACTCTCCTCCAAACACCACGAGTTGTGTTTCTACCAAACAGTTCTACTTTGGTTTCATCTGACCATATGACATTCTCCCAATACTCTTCTGGAACATCCAAATCCTCTCTAGCAAACTTCAGACGGGCCCGGATATGTACTGGCTTAAGCAGGGGGACACGTCTGGCACTGCAGGATCTGAGTCCCTGGCGGCGTAGTGTGTTACTGATGGGAGCCTTTGTTACGTTAGTCCCAGCTTTCTGCAGGTCATTCACTAGGTCCCCCCGTGTGGTTCTGGGATTTTTGCTCACCGTTCCTGT
This sequence comes from Leptodactylus fallax, assembly GCA_947044405.1. Lineage (NCBI taxonomy): Eukaryota > Metazoa > Chordata > Amphibia > Anura > Leptodactylidae > Leptodactylus > Leptodactylus fallax. Next base: position 4,784,177 of record CAMRHE010000133.1, on the reverse strand, counting down.
GATCATTTTGACCCCACGGGGTGAGATCTTGCTGGAGCCCCTGATGGAGGGAGATTATCAGTGGTCTCGTATGTCTTCCATTTTCTAATTATTGCTCCCACAGGTGATTTCTTCACACCAAGCTTCTTGCCTATTGCGATTCAGTCTTCCCAGCCTGGTGCAGGTCTACCATTTTGTTTCTGGTCCTTCCACAGCTCTTTGGTCTTCACCATAGTGGAGTTTGGAGTGTGACTGTTTGAGGTTGTGGACAGGTGTCTTTTATACTGATAACAATGTCACACAGGAGCCATTACTACAGGTAATGAGTGGAGGACAGAGGAGCCTCTTAAAGAAGAAGTTACAGGTCTGTGAGCCAGAAATCTTGCTTGTTTGTAGGTGACCAAATACTTATTTTCCACCATAATTTGCAAATAAATTCTTTAAAAATCAGACAATGTGATTTTCTGGATTTGTTTTCTCATTTTGTCTCTCATAGTTGAGGTCTACCTATGATGTCAATTACAGGCCGGCCACATCTTTTTAAGTGGGAGAACTTGCACAATTGGTGGCTGACTAAATACTTTTTTCCCCACTGTATAAGTAATTGCACCCTAGGTCTTAGGGCCCCCCTTAGTTGTTGGTCCCAATGACAGCTGCTATGTTTGCTACGCTTTTTTTAAATAGTGTGACTTACTTGTACATACCTCATCTTCTAATTTTGGTATCTATAAACATTAACCCTTCCAGATCAGAACAACCCTGCAATTTATTGAGGTCAAGTGACAATCATCTGATCGCCAACCAGCTATGATAAGCAGAACAGTATTCAACCACACTTTTATCTAACAGCGGCCACTACAGGAGAAATCTGGTATTATATGACTGTCATTTAAGTAAATGGTCTACCATTTACTGTAATACAGTCCTCCACCCTTTGCAGACATACGGCATGTGAATAGCAATGACACAACCCATTGAACAAATAAATACGCTTCACCCCTGATATAAAAAAAAGCTACTTTTACCACCTAAATATTTGCTTGTGAACATAATGCGATAAGACTCGTTTTTTTTTTCTCCTTTTGCGGTTGTGTTTCGCAATCCATTAGTGTCAATAAATGTCACCGGTCCCCCTACATTTATATATTTAACACTGCTGGATGACTACTGTGGAATACGTATAATCAGTCAGTGCTATGGAGCCGGTGACTGTGTAATGAGTAATACCGTAAAGGACTGTCAAAACCGTTACCTAGTGCAGCCTACGGGTAAACAGTGACCTACAAACAACATCTGCACGGAGGACTCTTTCTAAGATTCTAAATGGGATCTGGAAATAGCCATAATTACTTTTTCTAACCCTCACTATTCATTATCAATTAGGCGACGGTTTTGTGCACCCTGCATTAATAGCGGCCTAAGTGACTGACAATTACAAATGACCGGCCTCCCCTTTGGAACGGGGCATTCATTTTACGCTTTTGCAACATTATAACTTTAGAGTTTCATTCTAGCATAAAAAGCACATAAATAGCATATAAATAACACACATATAAAATCAAATTTCCGTAACTATTTCATGACCAGTCAAATTTTTAGGGTTTTTTGGCACATGTTAAAGCTAAAACCTTTTATTCATTTGGGTTATTGGAAAAATTTTTGCAGTTGATGCGTAGTGCTTAATTTTTATGTAATTTTTATTTTTACATGTTTTTTCTTTATTATTTATTTTATTATATATATATTTTTTTCTTTTATTATTTTAATATTTGTGGGAAAAAGAGAGAGGAAATGTGTTATAAAAATATTTTTTAAATTTAGTTTTTTTTTCCTTCTCCGTTACAGTAATTTTCATATGAGACATAGTTTAGCGTCACCAGCAGTGGGGCTAGAACCTGCAATGTGGTTGCGGTTGTAACTTTTTTTTTACCTCTATATTTATTTATAAATTTATATGCCTCCCATAAGGTCATACTAGAAATTTAGGGCCATTTTAACGTTCCTTTTTTTTTAATCTTCAGATTTCCCTTGTAACTGGGGATGACACATTAGCCCCAGTTATTAGAGGAATACAGCCTCCGTGCATGTACCGCATGGGACCTACAATTCGCAATTCACAGCACCCAGTGAGCCGGGAAGAAGTCGTATCATGGCGGCTCCCATAGATGTATACACAGCTTCATCGAGCAATGTGTATACAACAATCGGGAAGGCAGGGACCATAATAAACCATCCCTGTCTTCTCTTTGGGGAGTCTGGCTGTCACTGACAGCTGGCTCCCGCTCATGCCGCTGCCAATTTTGCAAGCATGTACAGGTATATCCTAAACATATAAAGTCAAGAGGTTAAAGGGGTATGCCATAGATATTCAATTTCTGGAAACTTTACCTATTGGTCAACCAGGGTTCTTTGTGTAGCCCCCAAAGACTTCATATCCAAATATGGCTACCTGAAGGCCAGATCTGAAATTCTGGAAACTCAGGATGACTACAGAGAAAGGATCCGATTAGACCAACCTCTGTCCATAGGATCTATTAGGGCACCTGTATATTTTATAAGGAAGGTATGATAAGTCTCCTCCCATCTTACTTAGGCATTTTATGGCGGTATTATTAGAGCACTGTATTGCAGTTTTTGGACACTGAATTGTAATATTGTGTAGAGCACAAAAACATCCGGTCTCCAGAAATGATGAACAAGCGCTTACCATTGTCAGTGTAAACGGGTGGTTTTCCAGGGCAGACACTCGTGGGCATTGTAGAATAATGTACTAGAAAGATGGGAGGTATATAATATTACAGAATAATAATGGTGCAAGTCACAAGTGCAGGAATATTGCAAAGGCAGGCGTATAAAGTGATCCTGACCACATCAAGTGCTATAAGGTCCTCATATATAATGGGTTCACATTTAGTACACGCTTCAGGACAGTAGATATAGAATAGTATCAAATAGTTACATGAAAAAAATTCTGGCCCCCTGGACGTCACCACTAGGGGGAGCCAAATTATGCTTTGAGCTCCTCTAGTGGGGAAAGTAGGAAATCGAATTATCCACTACTATGATATTGATTACTGTGGCCTCCACTACTTACCAGACACAGCACTGTACACTGCATAGTGGCTGTGCTTGGTATTGCAGTTCAGCCCTATTAATTCGAATGGGGAGCTGCAGCAGGGCCATGTGACCAATAGACATGATGCCACTGTCTAAGAAGAGGAGGGTGAAGCTCAATATCATAATCCTGGACAATGTCTTTAAATTATATATATATCTCCACCTAGTGGTAAATGAGGCCAATATAGCTACTGGTCAAAATCAATACACACTAATATTGGACACTGACCCCCAAAGCAATAGAGGAATCTTAACAGGGAACATCATACATGATTGTTGGAGATACATAAGAAGAAAGGGTAGGTTTTTTACTGTACTCACCTGACCCGGCCTTGCCTTAAAATGCTCTTTTATCATTCTGATCTCAAGGACGTTACATGGATGGAGTATGACTGAGGTGACGGTCACCGGCTTGGTGCTCCGGAAGAAGCGATATAATCTTTCTGCGCAGTACAAGCATAGAGGTGCTGAAATCCACAGCCATGTCTAAAGAGAGAAAGATAAGATGGGAGAGCCAAGGAAATGGCCCTGCAGGACTGTCTACCACACAATCCTTCTACTCGAGGCTTGAGTTAGAAAGGCAAGGAGCAGACCACCAACCTCGAAAACTTATAGACCTTCAGTGGGTGCAGATAGATCAATAACTTAACATCTCTAAAACGTGCTCAACTAAAGAGACTTGTCCTAGTGACATGTATGCTTGAAGCACTATGTCTGTTTCTAGATCCAACGGCACCAAATTTTGGCAAAATTCACACTGTGGGCAAACTGAGACCTCACTGAGGCCCCAGACTGGTAGCAGCGAAGTCACTTTAAAGGATTTTCTGAGATAACAAAAGACATGGATAGGGAGTAGTGATAAAACAATAAAAACTCCAATACTTACCAGTTAAAGGGACTCAATGGCCAGAATCCGTCATATCAACCCAGCCCCTCAGATAGATAGGTTAGGGTCACCTGAATCAAACCGTGTTTTCCCCTTGTGAATCGCTGACTAAGTTGCTGAGATATCGTCATTTTGTCAATACGCAATAAGGTCTTTGAAGCAATAATGGCGCTGCAAGGAGGTAATCGACAACATCTTCGCTGCTGTAAATATTGAAAAAACAGCGATATCTCGGCAATGGAAGAAGTATCCGTTTAGGGTAAGTGGACACAAATGGAAGCTAATCCATCAGCATCTATTATATAGTGACTATATTGTTATATAAATGGATGTATTGCAGACAATTTTTCGCCAATGGATACATTTTTATAACTGTTTCTCTATGAAAACATATCCACCGGTCAGACAGCGAAAGCGTAATCTGAATGCATCCGGGTACGACTAATGATTCTTAGCTGCAGATTTTTTTTTTTCTCCAGGGGCTAAAAACTACAATGGCTTTTGTGGCTCGGCTGCAGTCATTATATTGGTTTTCTGAGATAATGAAAAACTTGGCTAAAGGAGGATGTGATAAAATATAGTATCTAAGGGACTGATACCATTACTTATCTGTTATATCTCCCACCATTTCAGCTCCGTGCTCCCTGCCAGTCCTAGCAATAACATTCCCATCTACTCACATGACCTCAGTGGTCTCTGGCCTCAGGAAATGTCATTGCTACAGCCAAGGAAACTAAGTCATAGGGAGCACCAGAGAGGCAGTACTGGGATGGCAGGGGATTTAAAGGGAGTCTGACCCCGAAACCCAACGTATCAACCCAGCCCTGCAGGTACAGTGCCTTGCAAAAGTATTCGGCCCCCTTGAACTTTTCAACCTTTTGCCACATTTCAGGCTTCAAACATAAGGATATAAAATTTTAATTTTTTGGTGAAGAATCAACAACAAGTGGGACACAATTGTGAAGTGGAATGAAATTTATTGGATATTTTAAACTTTTGTAAAAAATAAAAAACTTAAAAAGTGGTGCGTGCCAAATTATTCGGCCCCGTTAAGTTAATACTTTGTAGCGCCACCTTTTGCTGCGATTACAGCTGCAAGTCACTTGGGGTATGTCTCTATCAGTTTTACACATCGAGAGACTGAAATTCTTGCCCATTCTTCCTTGGAAAACAGCTGGAGCTCAGTGAGGTTGGATGGAGAGCGTTTGTGAACAGCAGTTTTCAGCTTTCCACAGATTCTCGATTGGATTCAGGTCTGGACTTTGGCCATTCTAACACCTGGATACGTTTATTTGTGAACCATTCCATTGTAGATTTTGCTTTATGTTTGGAATCATTGTCTTGTTGAAAGATAAATCTCCGTCCCAGTCTCCCAGTGATCATGGTCCTCTTGGTTACATCTCTGATCAGTCTTCTCCTTGTTTGAGATGAAAGTTTAGAGGGACGGCCGGGTCTTGGTAGATTTGCAGTGGTCTGATACTCCTTCCATTTCAATATGATTGCTTGCACAGTGCTCCTTGGGATGTTTAAAGTTTGGGAAATCTTTTTGTATCCAAATCCGGCTTTAAACTTCTCCACCACAGTATCACGGACCTGCCTGGTGTGTTCCTTGGTCTTCATGATGCTCTCTGCGCTTTAAACAGAACCCTGAGACTATCACAGAGCAGGTGCATTTATACGGAGACTTGATTACACACAGGTGGATTATATTTATCATCATCAGTCATTTAGAACAACATTGGATCATTCAGAGATCCTCACTGAACTTCTGGAGTGAGTTTGCTGCACTGAAAGTAAAGGGGCCGAATAATATTGCACGCCCCACTTTTCAGTTTTTCATTTTTTACAAAAGTTTACAATGACCAATAAATTTCGTTCCACTTCACAATTGTGTCCCACTTGTTGTTGATTCTTCACCAAAAAATTTAAATTTTATATCTTTATGTTTGAAGCCTGAAATGTGGCAAAAGGTTGAAAAGTTCAAGGGGGCCGAATACTTTCACAAGGCACTGTAGATGGGTTAGTGTCACCAGAAGCAGCATATCACCCCAGCCCTGCAGATAGATAGGTTAGTGTCACCAGAACCAGCATATCCACCCAGCTCCAAAGATAGACAGGTTAGAGTCACCTGAATCAAACAGTGTTTACCCCTTGTGAATCGCCTCCTCCTTTTCTGAGATATAGCATGTAAGTAATGGTATCGGTGCCTTAGTTACTGTATTTCATCAAATCCTTCCTTAGCCAAGTTTTTCATTATCTCAGAAAACCAATACGATGACTTAGCTTAGCAGATCAACCAGCCGAGCCACAAAAGCCCTTGTAGTTTTTAGTTTTTGGACTATCATCTGGAAAAAACATCTGCAGCTAAGAATCATTAGTCCTGTTCGGGGTGCATTCAGATTACGCTTTCCCTGTCTGACCAGTGGATATGTTTTCATAGAGAATCAATTATAAAAATGTATCAATTGGCGGAACTATAGAATGCAAAAAATAACAAAAAGTTCTCTTTTGCAAAAAAATAGCCTGCAATAGATCCATATATATATAACAATATAGTCAATATATAATTGATGCTGATGGATTAGTTTCCATTTGTGTCCACTTACCTGAAATGGATACTTCTTCCATTGCCGAAATATCGATTACCTCCTTGCAGCGCCAAAGACCTCATTGTGTATTGACAAAATAGCGATATCTCAGCAACTTAGGCAGCGATTCACAAGGGGAAAACACGGTTTGATCCAGATGACACTAACCTATCTATCTGAGGGGCTGGGTTGATATGCCGGGTTCTGGCCATTGAGTCCCTTTAACTGGTAAGTATTGGTGTTTTTATTGTTTTATCACTACTCCCTATCCATGTCTTTTGTTATCTCAGAAAATCCTTTAAAGTGACTTCACTGCTACCAGTCTGGGGTCTCAATGAGGTTTCCGTTTGCCCACAGTGTGAATTTTCCCAAAATTTGGTGCCATTGGATCTGGAAATAGTCATAGACATAGTGCTTCAAGCATACATGTCACTAGGACAAGTCTCTTTAGTTGGAAAAATATGAAGTGAATGCACCCTTAAAGGGGACCTGTCAGCTCTCGTGACCTGTCCTTTTTAGGCAATATTTGCATTTGTCTTATAATTACAGTTCTGGGTCATCATTTCTTATGCTTTGTGTTGTGCCGTTCCTCTCCTATTCCTGGCTAGAAATTTGGGAATGAACTGACAACTGGGTGTCACCATTCCTATGATCAAAGGGGTGTGTCCCTACATAGTCTGGTACTGTTATCACTGATTGGACAGTGTCAGACTGTGCGCCCTACTGGTACCACCCAGATGTCAATTCATTCAGAAATTTCTCGGAGGAACATCAGAGGAACGACAGGTATAAGGAATAATGCTCTGGGACTGTTATATTATGGGGGATACAATTACTTACTAAAACCGAGCCAAGGCAAATGTGATTATGGAAGAGTCAAGGAAGAAAGCTGGTGGCCGAGTGACAAGTCAACCCTTGTCAGTGTCAGACTGAGGTTCCCTGAGCCCAACAGATATAATAATTCTGTTGGCCACCTTCCAAGAACCCCTGGGAAATAGACCATAAGTAGCCTTCAAAGTTGGGTGTCTTCTGCTGGACCTTTATCGTGTTAGAACCTGGATCCACCAGAAGATTTTCTGGTACTCTGGTGGGTCAGTCCGATACTTACCCTCATTCACACAGGAAATTTCTTAATATGTTTACATTTTAACTAACCCGAATTTTGTTATTCTCCAAAACGTCTCTAATTCTTAGATGCAGCAGACCCTTAATATGGTAACCTGAAGTGAACGTCTGTCCCATCGCTGACTCTTCTCTCCTGGGCTCGTCTCTAAATTTCTCAATTAAAAAACATAGCCACTTTGATAGAACCAACACTTCTTTAGGCTAATCTGTTCTCATATGTAATAAGACATGAAACAACCTCAGAAGTTGTGGAACGGAGCTTAGGAAAGTTTTCTAAAAGACCTAATTTCCGCTATCTGATGGTAAAATGTGCCTCTTAAGCTCCCAAATTAACTTTTTGACCTCATGAATAGAAAGTCAGTTCAATCTAAAATACTTCAGAAAGATCGGCCGGAAAATATTCTGATTGTTAGGATTGTGGCAGAATTATTCAGCATGTAGTCCATGTCTATCGGACATAACCGAACAATCAAAATGGAAATATTGAAGATTTGTGACTTGATACTGAGGAAGATCAGGGATGGGCAGCTGAAGACCTTGTCCTGTGGTCCTGGGCTCCGTCTGGGCTATGTTTTTGGTAGAGATGAGTGAATCTCTTGAAATTCGTTTTGGGTCAGATTTACTGAAATGGGCAGTCAGTCCAAAAAGGTTCAACTAGTAACTCTCGGTCATTGAGCAATGTCGATGGCCTAGAGTAACTGGTCAAAACCAACCAATGACCATTTATGATCATGCTGTGATCAGCTTATGTCATGGGCTGGTTTAAGATCATGTACTCCGGGAAGTTACTCTAAGAAACTGATTACATCTGTCATTGGCTGGTTTAGATTGGTTACTCTCAGTCATTGAGTCAAGATAAGTTTCGACAAATATTTGTGAGGTTTGTCCACTTGTTCATTTTGGGTCTAACTTGTTTGGGACGATCCGAATGAGCTATTATTATACTCTGGGTACAAAATATAATAAGTGGAGGCCCAGGGGAGGTGCAGCAGCATAACAAGCAAGATATACTCACCTTACCTCTCATGTGCTCCCTTGCGGCATCCAGTGGTCCTTCGGCGTCCTCTTCCCGACTCCAGTGGACCTCTGACATATGTGATTGGGCCTCAGTGGGGTGCCGCAAGAGGATGCCGAGGGACCACCCAATGCTGCGAGGGAGGCCAGGACAGGTGAAGCAAGGTTGATGTTATGCTACGTTGACACTAGCTTTGGCTGACTGTTGTTCCTGTCCGAGGACAGAACAAGGGATAAACGGACCGCCAAAGTAGTGGTCACATACGGAGTCCGACGTACCCCATTGGCTATAATGGGGTCCGTTGGGTGTCCGTTGTATGTAAATTGAAAGCAGTGGATGGAAAGGCTGTGCATGCAGGACTTTTTCGTCCTCCGATTTCAGGCGGATACTGTGATGGAGTTTCCTAACTGAGACTCCAAGTCCAGAGATGATGCAGGCCATGGTAACACATTTAGCCTATGCAGCTGCTCACAGTAGCACAAGAAACATATGACTAGAGATGGGCGAACTTCTCATTATTCATTTTGGGTTTGGGTGATTCGGGTCCAAGATTAGTTTCGGGTCAAACAAGTTTGGTACAAACTGTACCTTAAATTGGCTTAAAACATAATAAAAATGCATACTCACCTTCCGTTACCTCTTTTGGGTTTTCTCCTGCTCTCCTAGTGATGTTATGCACCTGGGGTCACTGCTGAGACCTGTGATTTTGCCACCAGCGGTGACCCCGGGCACATAATATCACAGGAGACACCCGGACGCTGTGAGAAGGCCCAAAAAAGGTAATGGAAGGTGAGTATGAAGGGGTTTTTTTTTTTTTTTTTTTTTTCACCTCCCCTGGGCCTCCCTTGGGTCTCTGAGGAGACCGCAGAGTATAATGTTGTGGCCATTTTAGTTTGCCTGAGACAAAACTCCATTTGTTTGGTTTTGTTAAAAAAAATAACTATTTGGAATATTTGGGTTGAACCCGGCTCAGTACAAGTTGGTTCGCCCAACTCTACATGCAACCTGGCATTGTCCTGTTGAAAAACGTCTCCTGGGTCACTTTGACGAAATGACCGTACCACTGGTTCCATGATTAAATCGATGTATCACTGAGCTGTTAGTGTATCTGAATCCCATCCACTTTGCAGGGACTGTAAAACTGCAAAAACCATGGCGTTTCCACCATGGCCAAACCTTAGGCTGAGGCCCCACGATGTGGAAGTGCTACTTTTTTTGTTTCAGATTTTGCTGCTATTTTTGAGCCAAACCTAGTAGTGGCTACAGAAGGAATGGTATATACTGTATCTGTATCTAGCTCTAATAATTCTACCTTCTGCTAAAACCAATCGTAGTTCTGGCTCAAAAAACTGCAGCAAAATCTGCAACAAAAAAAGGAGGTTTTCTGCTGTTTGTTTTTTTTTGTTGCAGATTTTGCTGTGTTTTCTTTATATTTCCCATTCCTCTTGTAGCCACTCTTGACTTAGGCTCAAAAAACTGCAGCAAAATCCGGAATGGAAAGAAGTGAGTAAGCCACTGTCAGAAACTTCCGCTGGTGACTTATCTCCTATGAGAAGAAAGACTGAAAACATTGAAGCTCCATATACTGATCCTTCTTTACCCTATATCATATTTCGGGGCAGAGTCAAAACAACAGAAAGTTGTCATATACAGCCTTCTGAATCAGATTTTTGGAGGAAGAACCGATACACTTACCTCTGGGAAATGGGGATGAAACGTTGGGTCTTTGGAGCATATCCTAAGTACACTATCGTTAATTGAAAGTTCTCCATGTGTTTTTGGGTGGCTTTGGGCCAGTTTTTCCGTATTCGGCAAATACGTCTCTCCATTAGACTCAGTAAGCGGAGTGTAATAGTTCATGGTCCTGTTTCGCTGGAGGCAGCCAGGAGGGTGTTCTTCTAAATTAGTCTGATATTTTAGCACACCTCTAGAACAGAAATAAAGATGGATGAGGGCTGGAATCAGTGCATTAAGTGCTAATTCACTTCAATTCAAGAGGCCTTCAATCGCTGGTTACTCTGGTGATTAAGGAAGAAGTGTTTGGGGATTTCATGTCTTAGAGAAGTTCTCCGTGTACTCAGCAACTTGCTATTCACCTTACCATTTAAAAAACAAAAATCTTCCTGTCGTCATTTCGTAATTTTCCTTAACCCGCTTATCAAACATTTCACAGTAAAATTTACAAAGAAAGTTGAGTAACGTTGCCAGCACTTTGGCCCAGATTTACTAATAGATAGTGTAGTCTGATACTACACCAGATTTATCACAGTGACTGATGCTGGATGATAACTCTGGTATAGATTCGCACTGGCTAGTCCAGTGATGGCTAACCTTTTCAGCTTGGTGTGTCAAAATTCGTAAAAAAAAAAACCTGAGCTTAAATTGGGCGCCGTGTCACATCTTTTTATGGCCCCCACCAAGTATATGATCCCCTTTTTTTTACCCCCCACACAGCATATGATCCCCCTATTTATGGCCCCCACACAGATTATGACCCCCTTTTATACACCCCACACAGTATATGGCCCCTTTTTTAAATCCCACCCTCAGTATATGACCCCCTACCTCCACACAGAGTAGCAGCTGATAATTTTTACTCACCTGTCCACGCTCCAGTCCTGGCCGTCCTCCGCTGCCGCCTCCAGGGTGCTCTGTAGCCAACACTGAAGAACGCCAGGACGCTGTATATAGTGTGCCGGCATTCTTCAGTGTTGTATCGTAATTGTAATAGAGGAGGCAGCAGAGGGCAACCAAGAAAGGAACGTGTACAGGTGAGTAAAAATTATCGGCACCTTCTTATTGCAAAAATACAATAAGTAGCATTTTAGTTGGCTGCCTTTGAACCGGAATTTTGCAACACAATTATGGCGCATTTTTGGGGCATTATGATGCATTTCTGCTCCCCTAGAATCCACACCCACATGCTTAGCGAGTCAAAATATTTTAGGCCAAACTATTTGTGCAAAAGATGCGCCACATTTCACCTAAGATGCCCCACATTTACACCAGTGTCTAGTTGTAACCACAATAGTAGATCTAAGCCTCTGTTACAACAAATATGTCGGGCTGAGGCGTCCCCATTCTGGACCACTCTCCACCCTTCTACGCCCACAGTACCAGAAAATGGCGAGTAGGGCGCAATAAGTGGGATGTGGCACAACTTTGGAACAAGAAAGGGCCTTGCCCCAAAGATGTCATGGATTATGACCCGTTGATGCCAGAAAGCTAGTATAAAGGGGTTGATAAATTCCCCAAAATTGTCTCCAATGACACACAAAGACTTCAAAAATTCTACTGGTTGTCATTGTAAACAGACTACAGTTTTGCGCAGCTTTGCTGTCAGACATGTGACCTAAAGGTGGCCATATACATCTGATGCCCACTCGGCCAACAACTATTCCTTCTGATCACCTCCCCCTTCATGCACATGCACACACACGTCAAAACGTACACGGGTCCTGGATGGGGTGAACCAAAGACCAGGCCATATAAAAACTGAGCGCCATAATGGGAGCTCATTCTGACCTTTGCTCTTCTATGTGCACCATTGATGAAGGCTTCTTTGCCTCAAGACTTGGTCCCAAATCCAGATTACAGGGAAGGCAAACCATGAAAAATACCATTGGATTTCCATCACCCACTTGAAGACGATGGTCCAACTACAAAGACGCCCCATACACATAATAGATAAGTCATCGATCCCGTTGATTCCAGTGGAAGTGGCTTACTATCTTATGCATCAAAGGGCCTCACAACTCTCCCCTGGGAGAAAGATAGGGCATGTTGATAGGTCATGCCCGATTCTTGGTTTCTCCAGGAGACAGGCACCACCAGTGGTATCTGGCAGCGGCATGCAAGTGTATGGATGAGCCTAAGGAATAGCTGTTGGCCCGAACAAGCTATTGAATGTGTATGAGAACTTTAATACCTGATATTTGCCTTGAACATTATCTAGGTAATACATAATGTAATCCATTTTAAACATTTTATATAAATACACAGAAATAAACAAAATGTTTTCAGAAAATGTGAACAATAAAAAACTATATAAAAATATAATAATAATAATTTCTCATCTTGCTTTATGTTACAGAAAATCTGTAGTATATACAGCTCCTGCTGGCTGCCTCTACTGAGCATTACTAGGCAACGCTACTATTACTCATCACACAGATACGCAACGAATCGCAACGAGTGAGCTGAGATGAGCGGCTAGACCTCCAACACTTAAAAGATTAAGTGTGAAACGGCCATTTGTTAATTTATCTCCACATTTAATAAATGACTTTGTGTCTCGTACATCTTTAAGTCATTCATTATTAATGATTATCCCTTAAAGCTACAGTGCACACAAGATTGTAAATTCATTGATGATAGCCGAACAGATGTCCCCTCTGGAAACCTGCGCTGGATGCCGTAATCCTCTGCTGTAAACTACTGCTTTACATCATATAAATGACTGGTCTTCTAGACATCTAATCTATACATTGTACGTATCTTATATCTTACATAATGAAGGCAGCCAATTAGTTATATTTGGCATCACATTATTATTATTACTAGTATTGTTATTATTACTATTATCATCATTATTATCATTACTATTATTACTACTGTATATTTACAGTAATAAAGGCAGACTGATGGTTTTGGCATCACATTATTACTATTGTCATTATTATTATTATTACTACTAGTAGTACTAGTATTGTTATTTTTACTATTATTACTACTACTACTACTACTAGTATTAGTATTATAATAATAATACTTATTATTATTATTATTACTACTGCTAGTACTAGCATTTTTATTATTATTACTACTATTATTATTACTACTGCTAGTATTAGTATTGTTGTTATTTCTATTACTACTATCATTGTCATTATTACTATTATAGCTATTGCTATTATTCTTGTTGTTATTACTATTATTATTAATAATAACAATATAACTGTACGGACTTTCCTTAGTAACAGCTCAGTTAGAGGATTGCTAAGGAGAATATTACAGCCTGTTTTATAATAAAAAGGAAGTTAGATTAGGTTAATACATGCTCAAACATGCTACCGTCACACCTATACTTAAGAAACCCTCCCTGGACCCATCCTCTCCAGCCAACTGTCGCCCCATCTCCCTGCTCCCATACGCCTGAAATTTCTGGAGCAACACGTCCACTCCGAACTGTCCTACTATCTCTCGTCCAATGTGCTCTTTGACAGACTACAGTCAGGCTTTAGACCCCATCACTCCACAGAAACTTCCCTAACCAAGGTCACTAATGACCTTCTAACAGCCAAAGTCAAACGTCACTATTCTGTCCTCCTCCTCCTCGACCTCTCCTCTTTGACACAGTTGACCATTCCCTCCTGCTAGAAACTCTCTCATTCCTTGGCATCTCAGACCTGGCCCTTTCCTGGATCTCCTCATATCTCACCAACCACACATTCAGCGTCTCCCACTTGCACACCATCTCCCCGCCACGCCCTCTTTCTGTAGGTGTCCCCCAAGGCTCTGTCCTAGGATCCCTCTTGTTCTCCATCTACACCCTCGGCCTTGGCCAACTCATTGAATCCCATGGTTTCCATTACCATTGCTATGCTGACGACACCCAAATATATCTCTCTGGACCAGACATTACCTCTCTGTTGTCCAGAGCAGCCGTAGCCTCTTTTCTCTCCTCCCACTTTCTCAAACTCAACATGGAGAAAACGGAGTTCATAATCTTCACCCCTCCACGCACGACCCTCCTACCTGACCCATCTATAAAAATTAATGGAACCACTCTCACCCCAGTCCCACAGGCCCGCTGCCTTGGGATAATCTTAGAATCTGACCTATACTTCAAGCCACATATTCAAACCCTCAATACCTCCTGCCGCCTCCAACTCAAGAACATCCATCGAATCCGCTCCTTCCTCACCCCTGAAACTACAAAGATGCTAGTCCACGCCCTCATAATCTCCCGCCTAGACTACTGTAACACCCTTCTCCATGGCCTCCCAGCTAACACTCTCGCCCCCCTCCAGTCCACCTTAAACTGTGCTGCTCGCCTAATACACCTCTCCCCCCGACCTTCATCGGCCGCCCCCCTCTGCCAATCCCTTCAGTGACTACCCGTTGCCCAGCGAATAGAGTTCAAATTACTAACGCTGACATACAAAGCCATCCACAATCTGTCCCCTCCATATATCTCCCGCTAAATGCCAGCACGTAACCTCCGATCCTCCAAAGACCTCCTACTCCGCTCTGCTCTTATTCGCTCTTCACACAATCGTCTCCAAGACTTCTCCCGTGCATCCCCCATACTCTCAAGCTTCAAGAAAGCCCTGAAGACTCACCTATTCAGGAAGGTCTTCAACCTCCAGTCTCTATTCCTCTTCCCTCATAGATTGTAAGCCCTTGCGGGCAGGGCCCTCTATCCCACTGTGCCAGTTGGTCACTGTTAGTATTATCTGTTTTGTATATCCTGTGTACCGTATGTAAGTCCTCAAATGTAAAGCACCATGGAATTAATATAATAATGTAAAGCACCATGGAATTAATATAATAATGTACAGCACCATGGAATTAATATAATAATGTACAGCACCATGGAATTAATGGTGCTATATAAATAAATAATAATAATAAAGTATACTACAAAAATGGTCACCTAACACACCCCGACACAATAGCAAAAAAAAAAGTGGTATTTACAGTTTAAGTTTTTCAGACCTGTCAATGGAATGATTTATTATAAAGAGTTTTCTTGAGAATTTTTGTCAGGGTTCAATCTGTGTTAAAACAGACTGACAATCACTGGTTAATGGACACCTCCGAGTCTTTTTTATGTTTCTTTTAATTTTATGCTAAAATCCTCACAGATAAAAGCCGGCCATTTAGGGAATCTTAAAAATTTTCACACAAAATTGCCAAATGTCAGGTGTTGGCCAATGTGACCTTGGATCCTGGTCATGGACAGAAGGAAGCATCATCTAGACTGTTCCCCAAGCCTGTCCCATTTTGGATGGAAATTAAAAAAACAAAAAAAAACTTTAAAACATATTAGAATTTTAAAAATATTTAGACCTGACACTTACCCCGAGGCATGGACCAGAAGCAGCACATAGAATATAAAGAACAGGTTATGTGTGTGTAGGAAGATGTCGAAGTTAGACGCCCTGTGGAGTAGACGGAAATATTTTTGTTATATATATTTTTTTTATGATTGAACACTTATATTTTTATTTAATTTTAGCTTTTTTACTTTACTTACATTTAGGGTGAAACCTACATACAAACAACATACAGGAATAACCTGTGTCCTGTATAGAATGTCTGTGTAATTTACCTTATAGATCCAGTTGAAGCCGTGGACATAAGAAATAAAATGAGCACCATCAAGACTCCGGTCACCCCCGGAACTAAAACAAAATCAGGTAGAACTTTAATGCATAATTGAGACACAAGTCAGAAATTTGGAATAATTTGATAGAGTTATAAAAATCCTGTTTACAATTATCTAATTTCTGTCAAATACCCCTTAAAGTGGTTGTCCACTTTAAGACCAATAATAATGGACTGTATATCACATGACCATGGACTGTATATCACATGACCATGGACCGTGTATCACATGACCATGGACTGTATATCACATGACCATAGACTGTATATCACATGACCATGGACCATATATCACATGACCATGGACTGTATATCACATGACCATGGACCATATATCACATGACCATGGACTGTATATCACGTGACCATGGACCATATATCACATGACCATGGACTGTATATCACATGACCATGGACTGTCTATCACATGATCATGGGCTGTATATCACATGACCATGGACCGTATATCACATGACCATGGAGTTATTTTTATCCACTAGCAGTAAGCAGAATGAATGACAACAAGCAGAGATCTAGAAAACCGTGAGGAATTGATTCAGAAAGTATATTGGAAAATTGTACAACTTTTTATTATACAAACAATAACATTTGTCTATCAATATTGGTGTGAAAGTGGACAATCCCTTTTAAATGGGTTCTTATGGAAGTAGCCAAAATTTTAAAAAGAAAAATGTCAGGGTTCCTACCCTGAACCTACCTGTATCCTGTAATAAGATGCAGGAGCTTCTTTTGCCACTAGTGATATAAAAAAAAATATATAAAATGGCCACCATGGCTCAACTCTATGTAAAACCCATCCTGTAGGGGGTTCCCTGGAGTGGAGTTGGAGGCGGGGCTTAACTGTGTTGGTTTCTGTTCAGACTGAGTAACATATTGACCATATTTATGAAGCAGTGACCACAGCCGAACTAATGTCAGAAGATGACGGAGCAGCTGAGAAGAAAGGTTGTCCTCCTCCACCATCTTCTGGTATTGGTACAGCCATGGTCAATGCCTCAAAAATCCTGTCATGTTGATACTCAGCCTTAACCAGCGGCAGG
Source organism: Leptodactylus fallax (assembly GCA_947044405.1). Classification (NCBI taxonomy): domain Eukaryota; kingdom Metazoa; phylum Chordata; class Amphibia; order Anura; family Leptodactylidae; genus Leptodactylus; species Leptodactylus fallax. The sequence continues at coordinate 4,767,014 of CAMRHE010000133.1, read as the reverse complement.
GAACCCCTCCAGGTTGGGTTTTACATAGAGAAGAAAAGTGGCGGGTATTTTTTTTTTTCATATTCACATCACTAAAGGCAAAAAGAGCTTTTTTATCGTACTAAGAAGATGTCGTGGTCTCAAGGTAGGAACCCAGACTTTTTTTTTTTTTTTTTTTACCAATTCCTGGAGATCCCCTTTAAGTGTGGACCGCAGTGCTGGGCTGAATCAGGGTCACCGAGGAGCATGTTATTAAGAGTCATGGCTTGGACCTGCTCTATATATTTGGCCTTGTAGATAGTAGGGAAGAATCAATTAGCAGATGACACCATGGAAGAGCATTATAGGAATAGTGAAGGTGTATCATCCTATATCAGCGAGCAGTTATGCAAGATTGGGGCAGCTGGGACCCTCAATGTGCAAATGTGCCCCAAGATGGACGTTACAGGGTGGATCAGGGTGAAAGATTAACTCATGCTTGCCAATAATCCCAAAATGTCTCAGAGGCTCCCAAAAGAATGGGCAAATCTCCCGGTCCCAGCAGAATGCTCTGTCATCTGCGGGGCAATTCGTCATAATATACATGACGTCAAATGTGACAAAAAAGGGATGTGACTGGTACATATAGTGTGCCCAAATCACAAAAGGGGTATGGCATGCATTAAAACAGGGATGTGTCATGTCTCAAACGGTGGGGTTTACGACAAGGGGGCACGGGTGCCAAAAATTTCCGTGGATGTCCATCGGTGAAAGTCGACAAGTATGGATTAAGTGCCTAAAGGCAGTATGTAAGCACATTGTGACATCCTTAGAGGGCACACTGATGGCAGACTCTTTGGGGTCATGTGTGCTGGGAACTCTTGAGGGGCGGGGGCTGCTATTTATGGGGGGTAACAGTAACATGTGAAAGACCATTTGGGGGAGAATGAGTCACTTATCTAAGAAACTAAGGCTTAGGAGCGTATGGTGCATTTATGGCTGTCCTCACAGCCTTAAAGGGGTTGTCATCACGAAGCAATCCCTTTAAAGAGAATGCTTGAACTGAAACAAAAAAGGCAACATGGAAAATCTGTTACATCTATTGCATTACTCTGGATTAAAGTCAAATTTCATTGCTTAGAGTTGCCATTCATGAAATTTTCCACATCTCCGCCAACCAACATGTGAATTACAATACTATATTGCGGTATTTATCAGCATCACCACCTGGCCTGTATACTAAGCACAAGGACACATTATATCGGAGGGACAGTTATTGCATTATATAAGGAATCCCTATATATCATCTCCCTCCAGGCTGCCAAGGATTCTCGCTGCAGGAGCCCAGTGACCTCTACATATAAATGTTTCAGTTAATTTCATGGTAAAAAAATAATACATACATAGTACAGTAAAATAGATAGATAGATAGATAGATAGATAGATAGATAGAGAGATAGATATGAAATAGATAGAGATAGATAGATAGATAGATAGATAGATAGATAGATAGATAGATAGATAGATAGATAGATAGATAGATAGATAGATAGATAGATAGAACATAGATAGATACAAGAGATAGATAGATAGATAGATAGATAGATAGATAGATAGATAGATAGATAGATAGATAGATATGAAACAGATAGAGGAGATAAATATATGATAGATGAATGGATGGATAGATAGATAGATAGGAGATAGATAAATAGATAGATAGATAATAGATATGACAGATAGCTATAAGATAGATATGACATAGATAGATAGATAGATAGATAGATAGATAGATAGATAGAGAGAGGAGATAGATAGATTATATATGAATGAATGGATAGATAGACACATAGATAGATAGATAGATAGATAGATAGATAGATAGATAGATAGATAGATAGATAGATATGAGATAGATAGATATGAGATAGATAGATAGATAGATAGATAGAGGAGATAGATGATGAATGGATGGATAGATAGATACATAGATAGATAGATAGATAGATAGATAGATGAGATAGATGATGGATGGATGGATAGATACATAGATACTGTATATAGATACTGTAGATAGATAGATAGATAGATAGATAGATAGATAGATAGATAGATATGGCATGTTATTTGTTTCACAAGACTAGCTCTGGACTCCGCAGCCGTCAGGCGATTTTCACACAACCTTCATACGTGTGACTTTATGGGGAGATTTCTAGACAGCTATTATCAGTCACACCGCCGCTAGCGCTGGAGTTTAAAAGGGAACTCCGCTCTTTTATGTTCTTATCTGGGACTGATAATAATATCATTTTCACAGTGTTGTTCAGTTTCCTGCTGCGTTCTGCTAAGGATACAAATGTGGATCGTGCACTGTCTATCTGTGCAGGAAAGACTAGGTACGGGCTTGTTTGGTATGTGATAGGAATGCAACGGTCTACATACTATAGAGACAGAACATATGGGTACTATGGGGCCCTTAGGGAGAGGGGGCCCAGCCCTGGTTGGACCCATGACGTTTGCTACTGGCTGTTCAGAACCTGTGCAGGACTCTCTGGTGGGGACCTGAGTGAAGGGCAATCCAGCAGATGCAACTTCCCAACAGCTAAAGAGCCACAGGATGGAGACTACTGTCTAAAAGAGGCTGTCCGGGCAAAATGTTTTTTAAATAGGCCGGGGGCGGTGAAAAATTTTTAAAAAAAATCATACTCACCTGTTCCCGGTGTTCCAGTGTCCTCCCAGCGCAGTCTGTTTTCTTGATGTGAAAATACTTGCCAGCTGTGATGTTCAGTGTCTCTTCCGCTGAAGACTCTGCGGCCTCAGGAAGGGACTTGGGACATCACAGGTAGTGACGTCACATGTCCTTCACTGAGGCCACTGATTGGCCTCAACGGCCCCGTGCGGCAGGGACTTCTGCTGGAAGACAACAAGGGACTGGCAGGGGTGGACAACGCTGGGAGGCACCAGAGCACCGGCCTACTTAAAAAATAAAATTTTTGCCCGGACAACCCCTTTAACCCCTTCCAGTCACAGCCATTTTTCAATTTTCATTACTCCCTACTTTCCAAAAGCCATAACTTTTTAATTTTTCTGTTCACAGAGCTGTATGGGGGCTTATTTTTTGCAGGACAAATTATACTTCGTCCTGGTACCATTTAATATTCTGTACGATGTAATGGGAAGCTGGAAAAAAATTAGGAATGGAATTAGGGAAAGACTGCATTGTGCAACTTTATTGAGGGCTTTTTTTTTTTTTACCGTGTTCGCTGTGTACCCAAATTGACATGTTATGAGTATTCTGTGGGTTGGCACAATTACACCGATACCAACTTTCTATCTTTTTGTTTTAACACCTTCAAAAATTCAAAAACTTAAAAAAAAATGTCTTAGAGTTGCCATATTCTGAAGCCAACTTTTCTATACGTCAGTGTACAGGGCTACATAAGGTGTCTTTTTTGCAGGGTTAGATGAATTTTTTATTTATACCATTTAATAATGTCTGATGTTTTAATTACTTCTTTTATTTTATTCATTTATTCTATTCTTTTTTTTTTTTTTTTATTTTTTATATTTTTAGACCCCCTAATGGTCTTGAACCCCAGGGTGTCTGATCGCTCATACAATACATTGCAATGCTAATGCATTGCAATGTATTAGGAAATCGCAAACCTGTAACAGAAGCCTGGAAATTTTCAATAAGCTCCTGGCTGTCATGGTAATGGATCACTGCCATCGGATCTTATTTCGGGGTATGGCGATCCTCTCCAATATGGTGTTTTGACCAAGGCATCAGAGGGATTAATGCCCCTTATCGGTATGGGCACTGTTTACGGCATTGTTGCTAGGTCTCCACTTTATAATATATTGCCTGCCATATTTAAAGAACCGACATCTGCCGTAATAGTATGGTAGATGTCAGGAAGGGGTTAAAGGAAACCTAACCATAGAAAATATTTTTTTTTTAAAAATCACAGAAATTTCCTTAACTACTTTCCGTCCATCCGTTGTCTATATATACTATATATGACTGTCCATGCCTTCCCAATCGATGAATACATATACAATGAGTGTTGTGTGTGCAGCCATGATGTGACTTCCTCCTGGTGCAGTGGTCAAGTGATCCACCAGGTGCTAGAAATTACATGAGCTTCTGAGACCTAAGGGAACCAGATCAGCTCTGGAATGAAAATCTGGAGTCTGTATTTCTCCTGTAACTGGAACTAATGGATCAGCCAAAGTTACAGGAAAAAATCAGCAAAAAAAAAATTGTAATGTTAACTACTTCCCGACCGCCCATTGCGTTTTTACGTCCAGAAGGTGGTTGTCTAGTTCTGCAAGAACGTACCTCAATGAGCGCTGTATACACCACTATGGGCGCCGCCATCTTGCAGCTCCCCTCTGACCCCCTCTGTGATCCCTCCTGCAACTGGGGCTAAATGTACCAGCCCCAGTTACAGGGGAAATCAGCCTCCCCCACAAAAAAAAAGTCATCAGATGTCCCCAAAGGTCTATTATGACCTTATGGGGACACAATGTAAAAAAAAAAAAAAAAAATTAGAAAAGTAAAAAAAAAAAAAGTAAATAAAATAATTAAAAAATAAATAAAATAATACGCCAATAAAACGCCCTTATTAAAGGTTATAGCCCCTCCCCCGACGACACCATACAAAATAAAAATTACCGTAACTGAGAGTAAAAACTAAGTTTTTTAGTAGCACTTTGTGTTATTAAATAAAAAAAATGAAAAGTGAAAAACGGACAGGTTTTCCCTCCTCTTTTGTTTAGATTTTCCCGGATATAAAAGAAATTAAAAACACATGCAAAAATAAAAACAGCATAAAAATAAAGCCCTATGTGTGACGCAGAAATTAGTTGAATAACCCAAATGATAAAAATGTTACAGCCCTCAAAACCGCACATACAAAAAACTTGAAAATGTGCCTGATCTGGAAGGGGGCGTAAAGCATCTGGTATGGAAGTGGTTAAATGTCTATGATAAAAAAAAAAAAATCTATATAAAAATGAGACAAAAATAAAGTAAAATATAAAAAGATTCTCACGACCACCTCCCAGTTTTGTCACGGTTCTAGCCCAGACTATGTGTCACCTACAAACAAATTGCTATAAGGAAAACTATTTCAAAAACTTTTTAGAACCACTTTGTGCTAATTAAAAAAAAAAAAAACTGAAAAGATGTAAAAACAGACAAGTTCCCTGCTTTTATTTTACATTTTCACAAGTATTAAAAATAGGAAAAAACTTGCAAAAACAAAAGTGACATAAAAATTAGTTCCTATGTATCACTGAAAAAAGAAACAAAAATTGTGGACAAAAAAATCTGACAATGTGTCCGGTCATGAAGAAGCTTCTCCTAAAACATCCATCTTTCTGCATTACATGGAATTTACCCATAATGGGATTTTATAGATTTTATATTTTCCGCAGTACAGTAAATACTTTCTACTCTGTGTCCTGACGCCCCAGTACACTGACTGCCAGTGACGGGCACACGACAGGCTGAGCATTTTGCTCTGGGCGTCATATAATGAGATGCCTTATCCGTGCAGAATAATTCCATAAGTAATGCTGTGATAACAGGAGGTGATGGAGGTGAGGAGCGCCCCCGCCAGCTCTACAGGAGAATCACAGCACAGAGTGATGGAGGGCGCTGAATGGGAGCTGGTAGAAGTGTCGCTGAGAGTACCCGAAAGACAAAGACTCTGATTATGGGGGATATTCTGATTATTGAGAATATTTCTCCGCCAAGAGCGGATATAAAGATGACCTTGTTAGAAGCCAATATATCCATAACATCTGCGGGGGAAGCTGCGGACTGTTGCTAGGATATAGGAGATCCTATGTATTACAAGAAGTCAATCTATGAATTGAGGAAATGTGCAATAATCCACCGTCACATCTATCTATCTCATATCTATCTATCTATCTTTTTTGTTTTTATCTATCTATCTATCTATCATCTATCTCATCTATCTATCTATTTCTATCATATTTATCTATCTATCTATTTATCTAATAACTATCCATGTAATATCTGTGTCTATCTATCTATCTATCTATCTATCTATCTATCTATCTTTCTTCTCATATGTATCTATCTATGTACCAGAAGCTTTGGGAACTGGCCCCAAGAAGAGGGGGGTTATGCTAATCTGCATTTAACGGGGCAACTCCTATATAGAACCATGGGTAGACTCTAAAATATCCCACAACTGAGTATTCAAATGTTGGTGTGTCATGTGATACAGCAGCAGTTCAATCCCATTCAAGTGAAGGAAACTGCAATACCAAGCACAGCCATTATGCAATGTATGGCGCTGTGCTTGGTATTTAGTGAAGAGGCTGTAGTGCTCACTAAAATGCTGCAACCTCTTCAGCGATGTTATTGACGGGGGTCCTGAATGTCCATGTCATCAGTATGCATGTCATATGCCTTTGCATATATTGTAATACATAAGAAGCAGAGATGAATTGGTCATTTGGCTCCATGTGGATGCTTCACTTGTACATGGTGGTACTGCAGCTCTCTGGGGTAAGTTTATCAGCAGCCCTATGTAAATCCTTAGATAACACAGTAAGATATGGTAATACCATGGGATGACAAACTGAGCTCTGCTACATCTGTAATTACTGCAGCTACAACCACTAATCTACTAGGACTATATTATACTACATTCTATTATGTCTGGTTCCCAGATAGTATTATAGTAGTTATACTCTTGTACATAGGAGGTAGTATTATAGTAGTTATATTCTTGTACATAGGGGCAGTATTATAGTAGTTATATTCTTGTACATAGGAGCAGTATTATAGTAGTTATATTCTTGTACATAGGAGCAGTATTATAGTAGTTATATTCTTGTACATAGGGGCAGTATAAGTAGTTATATCTTGTAATAGGGGAGAAAGTAGTTATATCTTGTACATAGGAGGTAGTATTATAGTAGTTATAGTCTTATACAAAGGAGTAGTATTATAGTAGTTATATTCTTGTACATAGGAGCAGTATTATAGTAGTTATATTCTTGTACATAGGAGCAGTATTATCGTAGTTATATTCTTGTACATAGGAGCAGTATTATAGTAGTTATATTCTTGTACATAGGAGGCAGTATTATAGTAGTTATATCTTGCATATAGGAGCAGTATTATAGTAGTTATATTCTTGTACATAGGAGGTAGTATTATAGTAGTTATAGTCTTGTACAAAGGAGTAGTATTATAGTAGTTATATTCTTGTACATAGGAGCAGTATTATAGTAGTTATATTCTTGTACATAGGAGTAGTATTATAGTAGTTATATTCTTGTACATAGGAGGCAGTATTATAGTAGTTATACTCTTGTATATAGGAGCAGTATTATAGTAGTTATATTCTTGTACATAGGAGGTAGTATTATAGTAGTTATATTCTTGTACATAGGGGCAGTATTATAGTAGTTATATTCTTGTACATAGGGGGCAGTATTATAGTAGTTATATTCTTGTACATAGGAGGTAGTATTATAGTAGTTATATTCTTGTACATAGAGCAGTATTTAGTAGGTATATTCTTGTACATAGGAGGTAGTATTATAGTAGTTATATTCTTGCACATAGGAGCAGTATTATAGTAGTTATATTCTTGTACATAGGAGTAGTATTATAGTAGTTATATTCTTGTACATAGGGGGCAGTATTATAGTAGTTATATTCTTGTACATAGGGGTAGTATTATAGTAGTTATATTCTTGTACATAGGGGGCAGTATTATAGTAGTTATATTCTTGTACATGGAGTAGTATTATAGTAGTTATATTCTTGTACATAGGGCAGTATTATAGTAGTTATACTTTGTCTGGGCGTTTTGTGTTTTTCTTGTACATAGGGGGTAGTATTTAGTAGTTATTTCTTGTACTGGGGGCGTTTTGTAGTTATATTCTTGTACATAGGAGGTAGTATTATAGTAGTTATATTCTTGTACATAGGGGGCAGTATTATAGTAGTTATATTCTTGTACATAGGAGGTAGTATTATAGTAGTTATATTCTTGTACATAGGGGCAGTATTATAGTAGGTATATTCTTGTACATAGGAGCAGTATTATAGTAGTTATATTCTTGCACATAGGAGCAGTATTATAGTAGTTATATTCTTGTACATAGGAGTAGTATTATAGTAGTTATATTCTTGTACATAGGGGCAGTATTATAGTAGTTATATTCTTGTACATAGGAGGTAGTATTATAGTAGTTATATTCTTGTACATAGGGGGCAGTATTATAGTAGTTATATTCTTGTACATAGGAGGTAGTATTATAGTAGTTACGTATTCTTGTACCTAGGAGCAGTATTATAGTAGGTATATTCTTGTACATAGGAGCAGTATTATAGTAGTTATTATTCTTGTACATAGGAGCAGTATTATAGTAGTTATATTCTTGTACATAGGAGCAGTATTGTAGTAGTTATATTCTTGTACATAGGAGGCAGTATTATAGTAGTTATATTCTTGTACATAGGAGTAGTATTATAGTAGTTATATTCTTGTACATAGGAGGCAGTATTATAGTAGTTATATTCTTGTACATAGGGGGCAGTATTATAGTAGTTATATTCTTGTACATAGGGGGCAGTATTATAGTAGTTATATTCTTGTACATAGGAGCAGTATTATAGTAGTTATATTCTTGTACATAGGGGGCAGTATTATAGTAGTTATATTCTTGTACATAGGAGCTAGTATTATAGTAGTTATACTCTTGTACATAGGAGCAGTATTATAGGGTACTGGGGGTTATAGTTCTTGTACATAGGAGCAGTATTATAGTAGTTATATTCTTGTACATAGGAGCAGTATTATAGTAGTTATATTCTTGTACATAGGAGCAGTATTATAGTAGTTATATTCTTGTACATAGGAGGCGAGTATTATAGTAGTTATATTCTTGTACATAGGGGCAGTATTATAGTAGTTATATTCTTGTACATAGTGGAGTATTATAGTAGCTATAATCTTTTACAATGGAATAGTATTATAGTAGGGACATTCTTGTACATGACAGATAGAATTATACTGTAGTATTATTTAACTCTCTTGTTAGTATATAGCGCCATCATATTCCGCAGTGCTTTTACAGACATTGTCAGTCACTGTCTCATATAGGGCTCCCAGTATGTCTTTGAAGTTTGAGAGGAATCCTGCACAAACACACAGAGAACATACAGACTCCTTGCAGATGCTGTCTTTGGTTAGATGCGAGCCTAGGGCTCCAGCGCTGCAGGTTTTGGGGACAGTATTGTAATAGATATAGTCTTGTACATAGGTAGAAGTATTATAACAGTTATATTACAGTACATAAGGGACAGGATTATACAGTGTCATATTTTTGTGTATTCTAACAAGATAACTCCTGGCATGTCCTGATCCCCGCAGGTTGGATATCAATGCTCTAGATGATGTTGCTGAATTTCCTCCCAGTATTTTTGGCACTTGTATACAGTATTCATCCTGTGTGTGAAAGTAATGGAATATACACTAGGAGACATTAAACTTCTAATAATAAATTGTTATAATTTATATCAATCCATTCCACACAGCCAAATATTTTCAGCCAATTCTCAGAAAGGTCAAAACATTATTAATATTGGCTGGCGTCCTTGGTTGGTGCCAGACAGAAAATTGACATGATAACTAACATTATGTACTGGGACATGAAGCACGCTGAGACTTTAATGACATGGAGATAAAGGGCCAGAAAGAAGTTCTCAGTAATAAGAGAAGTCTCTACGTATAGTCAGAGCTGGCGCCAGCACCCAGCCAAGCCGGGCAGGTTTTGGGGTCTCGAGTGCCTGGGAAGGACCCACAATGAGCGCATCTATCAGTACAGATGGAAGTGCTCATTGCCTTGTAATGGGCTGGGGAGTTAGTGGTGCTTATAGATTTCCACAGTACTTACAACTCACAGATCCTCAGAGAAGAGTTGGGGAGTCTGGCAAGCTGCGGGCTGGGAGGCCATTAAATTTTGTGGGGCATAATGGAACCATAATATTTTGTGTGGGCAAAAGGGGCAATTATACTGTGTGTGCAGAATAGGCCATTATACTGTGTGTGGGAGCAGAAGGGACCATTATATTGTGTGGGGGCAGAAGGGGCCAATATACCATGTGGGTGCAGAATGGCCCATTATACTGTAGGTGTGGACAAAATGGGGCCATTATATTGTATGAGAGCATAAGTGGGGCGTCATACTGTATGTAGGGGCAAAATGGGGCAATGATAATGTGTGTGAGGGCATAAGGAGGACATTAGACTGTGGGAACATAAGGGGGTCATTATTTATATTATATTATTATCTCAGTAATGGAGGCGGCGATTCACAAGGGGAAAACACCGTTGGATTCAGGTGACCCTAACCTATCTATCTGTGGGGCTGAGTTGATTCCCTTTTGACTCTTGAGTGAACACTATTCAATGCATGGAGTTCAAGGAATGATATGCACTTACTTAAATTTGCCATGAACTGTCCCCCCAAAAGGAGTGGGGGCATAAAGATTTGTCAATACTTGAAAGGGTTTTCTGAGCCAAACATAAGTATGGCTTATCTTAAATATAGGTCATCAATATCAGATTGGTGGGGGTCTGACACCTGGAACCCCCATGTTAGTAGCTAATACACAGAGAATGGAACAGGAAGCAGATAGCGCCGTTCTCTGTGTAGTGACTGAACTAAGTCATTGCAGCTTAGCTTCCTTTCTAGTGACTGGGAGCTGATCTGCAGTAACCTGGTTGGGCTACTATACAGAGATCGGCGCTGTCTGCTTCCTGCTCCATTCTCTGTGTATTAGCTACTGAGAACAGTTGATAGGTGGGGGTGCTGAGTGTCAGATCCCTACCGATCTGATACTGATGACCTATACTTAGGATAGATCATCAATATGTTTAGTCTGAACAATCCCTTTAACATACTTCTACTTCGCTTAAGAACTCCAATATCTCATAAAACCAGTTCAATACAATATATCGACATGCTAACAAAATCCTTCACATGTTGGAGTTCACAGCACAACAGGAATGACATCTAGTGCAAAATCATATTTTGTGAAAAGCTGGTCATCTCATGAGGTGTTGAGACAAGAGGAGAGGAGAAACCTTTCTCAACTCAGAAAAATACCTTGTAGGGCAAGTTCACATGGAAGAATTTGGAGCCAATTTTCCAGTGGATTTGCCTTAAAATCAGCTACAAAAATACAGCCCAAATGGAACCTAACAGATTCAGCTCTGCTACATCTCTATGGCAACATTGGCAAGGAGGTTCCTAATTTTAATATCCCAATCCAATACATTATTGAAATATGATAGCAAAACCCTTGACAGGTTGTAGTTCAGAACAAAGCCACTTGGTGACTGCATATATATATAATATAGATATCATATCACTCCATGATATCATATCAAGAAAAGCTGATTATCTCATGACATACATATCTAAGTAGGAGGAAAGGTGAGGAAGGACTGATCTGTACAGTATATACGTAGGGACTAATCCAGTGCACTGATATATACAGATGTAGCAAAGGTTACGTCAGATTCACACCTGTGCTCTGGTTTTCGTTCTCTTGGGGACCCGAAAAATGGAAACTCAATCCGCTGAAAAAGCAGTTACTCCGGGACCCCATAGACTAAAATGGGTTCCACGGGTTGCCGCCCGAAAAATGCAGAGAGAATAGTCCTGCTTTTCAAGCACAATGGGGGACAGAATCCCGAATGGGCAATGAGCTCAGGAGTGAATCCAGCCTTAACATGACTCATAACACATTAACACCACCATGGCACAGAGTGTTAACTTGACTCTTTTAATGGCTTTTGCTGTCTTCTGAGATATGATATCACGGCACAGAAAATGATCACGCAAGTTAAACAGAGATACATCTGTACAAGCCTAAGACGGCATAAGCCTAAGATTTTCAATATGCATATCAGATATGTTATATGTCAGTATCACCTCCAAATGGTACCTACTATAGGGTTGCCCTACATCTGTTAGATGCAGCAGATTCATGGGATGGATTCTGCGTGTGTATTACAGCCAGCTCATCACATGCATGGATGCAACCACAAACTATTAACTGAGCAATTCAGCTCTGCTACATCTGTTGAACAGAATTGTATTTTATCACTTGCAATTCATCTACACAGGTAGCGGTATAATCGCAGGTTAATCCTCTGCAAGGCACAGCGACCAGGGGTCCGGCTTTAATTTTCTCATGTAGCCCTATGGCCCCTAATTCCATCCCAGCACTGCACAACACAAACTACACTGTCTCCACCTCCACCGCCAATATGTAATTTCCCATTTACATCAGTGACACTCACCCGAAGTGAAGATAATTTTCCTCGGATCCTGAAATAAAGAAGAAAAACAACATAATAGATGGAGACTCCATAAACTGCTTAACTTTAATTATTAAGACACAAAACATTGACAAGCAAAATAGTGACAAATGACATATTATCCTTCATGAATCTTCATTTTTGCAGCTTCGGGGTCCTCGATCTCCTGTCATCTCCGGGATAAAATATGTGACGAATATTGCTCACTCATTTCACTTGATAAATGAGCTCTGTGAAATAAATGGACGTTCCCTTGTTTTGCTTGCATTATACTGTAATGTCTATATAAAGCGTATTTCCAGGACTTTGGGCATACTGGAATTAATGCTCTAGTAATCTACTAATACAGCACTATACTCTAGCAATATGAATAACGGGGTCATACATTATACCGCCAGACTGGGACATGCAAAAAGAACCTGGAAATCTGATTACTAGTGCCATTGACCAACAAGTTCAGACAATGTAAGAGGTCTTGTATTATCCGGAGCAAAGAACTCACCATTACATCTTGGATGTGGAGCAGTAAAATAGCAAAAACAGAAGTATAGATGTTACACCAGCCATAAATCTGATTACTAGTGCCATTAACAAATATAACAGACGGGTTCAACCCAAATATCCCAAATTGTTTGTTTTTTAATGAAACTGAACAATTTGGGATTCATCTCGGACTAACGGAAATGGCCGCCGTGACATGCATTGTGGTAAATTATTATACTCTGGGGTTTCATCTCTAGGATGTAGCTCACCACCTGCTCCCGGAGCGCCAGTAATTGCAATGAGCACCCCCATCAGTACTAATGGAAGCACTCACTGCGCTTCTAAGGTAAGGATGGTGCCTGCAACCATGCACCGGCGTCTGTCCTGGGGGACCTGTATGCAGTGCAGCATGTAATATAGACATCACTGGGTGTGAGGGCACTGTGGGGACCATTATGTTACATTTGGGGTCCATTTTGTTATATGTGGGGGCACTTTTAAGGCCATTATGTTACATGTTGAGGCCATTATGTTACATGTGGGAGCCATTTTGTTACATGTGGAGGCACTGTTGGGTCATTATGTTACATGTGGAGGCACTGTTGGGTCATTATGTTATATGTGGGGGCACTGTTAACGCCATTATGTTACATGTTGGGGCAATTATGCTATATGTGGGGGCCATTATGTTATATGTGGGGGCCATTATGTTACATGTTGCGGCCATTATGTTATATGTGGGGGCACTGTTGGGGCCATTATGTTACATTTGGGGGCACTGTTAAGGCCATTACATTACTTGTGGGAGCAATTATGTTACTTGTTGGGGTCATTATGTTATATGTGCGGGCCATTATGTTACATGTGGGGGCCATTATGCTATATGTGGGGGCACTGTTAAGGCCATTATATTACTTGTGGGGGCAATTATGTTACATGTGGGGGCCATTATGTTACATGTGGAGGCCATTATGCTATATGTGGGGGGCACTGTTGTGGCCAGTATGTTACATGTGGAGTTCATTATGTTACACATGGGCATATATTGTAGGGCCATTACATAAATGTTACAAGTCATTTAAAGTGATCGCTTTTTTGGAGGGTACTCGGTTGGGACTTTTTTTCTCACTAGGGGGCACTTCCCTTGAAAAGATTAAGAACCACTGGTATAGAATACACTTCTGTGCCACCAGGGGTGTGCCTTCTCATAAATCAGCTCATTGCTGCCGTAGATTTTAGGCATCATAAATCTGGCAGGGCCACTGCCCCACGCCTCTGCCAGAAGGTCCACCAAAGATATTTCCAATAAATATTTCGCTTTTGTGGACATACCTTTAGAACTTTTTCATAACTCTGGGCACAAAAAGTTTTTTATATTCAACATTTTGGTTAGAACATTGAACAATATACTCGTCGCTTCCACTTACCTCATTTTTGTAGCGGGCGACATTAAGTGCAGTATAGTCATTGTTGTAGTTTATAGAAAAGTTAACAGCGTTAATGATGTGAGCTCCGACGTGTACAGCTGGAGAGAGAGGAAGGAACAATGAGCACATTGTCTGCACTAATACCGTACAGATGTAGCCGTGTTGAGAATGTTATTTGGAACTATTTGTGCTTTCTAGGTGGTATCTGGATTTTCCATATCCATGTTGGTAATGCTGATATATCTTAACCATGGTGAAATGAAACATTTAAATGACAAATTTACTATTATTGAAGTGTGATATACAGTATATGGTTGTGCAAATCTGGTAAATCTGTTGCCAAAAATTCTGCAATTGATCTGTAAAAGCTCATGCTGCAAAAAGCAACTCATTCTGGAATCACACACTGTTTTATAGATAGGTTCCTAGGAGCCCTGACAGTGTCGTACACTATGTTTTATATATAGGTTCCTAGGAGCCCTGACAGTGTCGTACACTATGTTTTATATATAGGTTCCTAGGAGCCCTGACAGTGTTATACACTATGTTTTATAGATAGGTTCCTAGGAGCTGTGACAATGTTCTACACTATGTTTTATAGATAGGTTCCTAGGAGCCCTGACAGTGTCCTACACTATGTTTTATAGATAGGTTCCTAGGAGCCCTGGCAGTGTTATACACTATGTTTTATAGATAGGTTCCTAGGAGTCCTGACAGTGTCGTACACTATGTTTTATATATAGGTTCCTAGGAGCCCTGACAGTGTTATACACTATGTTTTATAGATAGGTTCCTAGAAGCCGTGACAATGTTCTACACTATGTTTTATAGATAGGTTCCTAGGAGCCCTGACAGTGTCGTACACTATGTTTTATATATAGGTTCCTAGGAGCCCTGACAGTGTTATACACTATGTTTTATAGATAGGTTCCTAGGAGCCGTGACAATGTTCTACACTATGTTTTATAGATAGGTTCCTAGGAGCCCTGACAGTGTCCTACACTATGTTTTATAGATAGGTTCCTAGGAGCCCTGGCAGTGTTATACACTATGTTTTATAGATAGGTTCCTAGGAGCCCTGACAGTGTTCTACACTATGTTTTATATATAGGTTCCTAGGAGCCCTGACAGTGTCAACACTATGTTTTATGACAGGTTCCTGGAGCCCTGACGTGTCACACCGTGTTTTATAGATAGGTTCCTAGGAGCCCTGACAGTGTCATACACTATGTTTTATAGATAGGTTCCTAGGAGCCCCGACAGTGTTCTACACTATGTTTTAGAAATAGGTTCCTTGGAGCCCTGACAGTGTCATACACTATGTTTTATAGATAGGTTCCTAGGAGCCCTGACAGTGTTCTACACTATGTTTTATAGATAGGTTCCTAGGAGCCCTGACAGTGTCCTACACTATGTTTTATAGATAGGTTCCTAGGAGCCCTGGCAGTGTTATACACTATGTTTTATAGATAGGTTCCTAGAAGCCCTGACAGTGTTCTACACTATGTTTTATATATAGGTTCCTAGGAGCCCTGACAGTGTCATACACTATGTTTTATAGACAGGTTCCTAGGAGCCCTGACAGTGTTCTACACCGTGTTTTATAGATAGGTTCCTAGGAGCCCTGACAGTGTCATACACTATGTTTTATAGATAGGTTCCTAGGAGCCCCGACAGTGTTCTACACTATGTTTTAGAAATAGGTTCCTTGGAGCCCTGACAGTGTCATACACTATGTTTTATAGATAGGTTCCTAGGAGCCCTGACAGTGTTCTACACTATGTTTTATAGATAGGTTCCTAGGAGCCCTGACAGTGTCGTACACTATGTTTTATATATAGGTTCCTAGGAGCCCTGACAGTGTTATACACTATGTTTTATAGATAGGTTCCTAGAAGCCGTGACAATGTTCTACACTATGTTTTATAGATAGGTTCCTAGGAGCCCTGACAGTGTCGTACACTATGTTTTATATATAGGTTCCTAGGAGCCCTGACAGTGTTATACACTATGTTTTATAGATAGGTTCCTAGGAGCCGTGACAATGTTCTACACTATGTTTTATAGATAGGTTCCTAGGAGCCCTGACAGTGTCCTACACTATGTTTTATAGATAGGTTCCTAGGAGCCCTGGCAGTGTTATACACTATGTTTTATAGATAGGTTCCTAGAAGCCCTGACAGTGTTCTACACTATGTTTTATATATAGGTTCCTAGGAGCCCTGACAGTGTCATACACTATGTTTTATAGACAGGTTCCTAGGAGCCCTGACAGTGTTCTACACCGTGTTTTATAGATAGGTTCCTAGGAGCCCTGACAGTGTCATACACTATGTTTTATAGATAGGTTCCTAGGAGCCCCGACAGTGTTCTACACTATGTTTTAGAAATAGGTTCCTTGGAGCCCTGACAGTGTCATACACTATGTTTTATAGATAGGTTCCTAGGAGCCCTGACAGTGTTCTACACTATGTTTTATAGATAGGTTCCTAGGAGCCCTGACAGTGTCCTACACTATGTTTTATAGATAGGTTCCTAGGAGCCCTGGCAGTGTTATACACTATGTTTTATAGATAGGTTCCTAGAAGCCCTGACAGTGTTCTACACTATGTTTTATATATAGGTTCCTAGGAGCCCTGACAGTGTCATACACTATGTTTTATAGACAGGTTCCTAGGAGCCCTGACAGTGTTCTACACCGTGTTTTATAGATAGGTTCCTAGGAGCCCTGACAGTGTCATACACTATGTTTTATAGATAGGTTCCTAGGAGCCCCGACAGTGTTCTACACTATGTTTTAGAAATAGGTTCCTTGGAGCCCTGACAGTGTCATACACTATGTTTTATAGATAGGTTCCTAGGAGCCCTGACAGTGTTCTACACTATGTTTTATAGATAGGTTCCTAGGAGCCCTGACAGTGTCATACACTATGTTTTATAGACAGGTTCCTAGGAGCCCTGACAGTGTTCTACACAGTGTTTTATAGATTGGTTCCTAGGAGCCCTGACAGTGTTCTACACTGTGTTTTATAGATAGGTTCCTAGGAGCCCTGACAGTGTCATACACTATGTTTTATAGATAGGTTCCTAGGAGCCCCGACAGTGTTCTACACCGTGTTTTATAGATTGGTTCCTAGGAGCCCTGACAGTGTTCTACACTGTGTTTTATAGATAGGTTCCTAGGAGCCCCGACAGTGTTCTACACTATGTTTTAGAAATAGGTTCCTAGGAGCCCTGACAGTGTTCTACACTATGTTTTAGAAATAGGTTCCTAGGAGCCCTGACAGTGTTCTACACTATGTTTTATAGATAGGACTCCTAGGAGCCCTGACAGTGTTCTACACTATGTCTTATAGATATGTTCCTAGGAGTCCTGACAGTGTTCTACACTATGTTTTAGAAATAGGTTCCTAGGAGCCCTGACAGTGTCATACACTATGTTTTATAGATAGGTTCCTAGGAGCCCTGACAGTGTTCTACACTATGTTTTATAGATAGGTTCCTAGGAGCCCTGACAGTGTTATACACTATGTTTTATAGATAGGTTCCTAGGAGCCCTGACAGTATTCTACACTATGTTTTATAGATAGGTTCCTAGGAGCCCTGACAGTGTTCTACACTATGTTTTATAGATAGGTTCCTAGGAGCCCTGACAGTGTTCTACACTACGTTTTATAGATAGGTTCCTAGGAGCCCTGACAGTGTCATACACTATGTTTTATAGATATATAGATTATTATATTGTATGGGGTCACTAAGGAAGCATTATACTATTTGGTAGCCAGTGAGAGGCATTATACCTTGTGCAGGCCACTTATGGGTCATAATATTGAGTGGGACCACCTAGGGGACATTATACTGTGTGATGGGAACTAAGGAGACATTATCACTGATTGCTATACATGGAAGGGCACTATTACTATGTTAAAACACAAAGTGGCATGATTGTAATTGGAGAGGTTTAAGGGGACACAGGCAGGGTTAAGGGCTTAACACATAAAAACTTGTTTCAGTGCACTATACACTCTGCCACATCTATCAGTCTTTGTATCCTCTGATAGGAATTATGTCTAAAGGGTGGAGATGGGGAGAGAGGGGTACCACTCATGAAACTGGGCCCACCGATGTGTTAAAAAGACCCTGGACTTAGTGATAAATATTTGTCATCCTCCTTCTTTTTCCCTTTATCCATATCCTGTCCCTTCCAGTGGTTGCATTTTCTTGCACCGCACTAGTCCCTGCACTGGTCATTTTTAGACCCTAGTATATCAATGGGGAAGCGTAGTCTTTTTTACGTCAGATAATTGCACCTCTCTCGGGGTCTCATAAAAAAGTCGTCAATGTCTCTTTCGTGTCTTTATGAGCTGAGATGTACAACAGAAGCATCTGTGGATGGATGACAACCGGCGCTGCACACATATGGCCGCTCTATGGAAGCCGATACAGAAATGAGATGAAGCTGCTGTAAAAACCTCAGTGGGAAATCAGTGAGAATAACAAGAAGCCACCAGTGTGGGGAAGGGGATGCAGCCATATTAACATAATACATCTGTAGTGTAACATGACCCAAGTGGCGGTGGACAGCGAGCTGCGTTATCACATGACTGTCTGCGGAGAGCTGACTTCAGTATCAACCACAAGATAATTGCTAATCGTGGTTTTCCCATCTGCTGCAGACGCTTAGCCAGACAATGACATCACCTACAATCTGTAAAAAAAAAGTTGACACCAGCAAACCAAGAGAAAATTAAACCATTTGTAATGTCCATTCCCATACGCTTAAGAGCTGCCAAGTCACAACGGCCCAGCAGGCAAAAGAGCACTGGGAACGCGACATTGGGTCACCTGCGGAGCGCAGCTCATTATATGGGGAGCTTATTTGGCAGGGAAAGATACTGAGCTCAGGTGCCCAGTTTTTACATATGATATAGAAAAAAGCAAACAAATCTTTTATTTGTATTTTTACAGAAGCCATAAGAGAATGCCACATCAATCGGGCCCCTAGGTCTTGGGGGGTCCCTAAAAGACGAGGAACCAAGCAAATTGCACATTTGGGAAATATATAAGAATAGATATAAATGCCCAATACTTGGACACCATATAAATGAATGTACCATTGGGGAAGCAATGGGGGGAACAAAGATCCCCTCCACCCAATTAATATACATTATTGTCATTTCCTGACTGGCAAAGATGCCTGGTATCAGGACATTGGGATGGACTCATCCAAGACTGGCATATTGTACGCCGGTCTTGGTGATCCCTGTGTCATCCCTGGCCCCATCATACATCAGGTGTATCCCCTCCCGGGCTGTGCACCTAGCGGAAATCTATATCAGCTCATAGATGGCTTAGATTTCAGGCATCATGTATGTCAGGAAACTGAGGTAAATGATGATGAATCTGGTGCGACTGATGGCCCAGCCCCCAGCTTTTCTGGAAAGGGCCACGGGCAATGTAAAAACAAGGTTTGCAACTTTTTAAGCCACTTTTTGGCATAGGGGCTTAGTAAATGCTGACTTGCCTGCAGAGAGGGTTTCATTTTTTGTCTGATCTGAGATCTGACTTCAGGGTCTGGTCTGGGGTCTAATTTAGGGATTTGATCTGGGGCCTGATTTAGGATCTGTCTTCAGGTTCTGATCAAGGTCTGATTCATTTAGAGGTCTAGTCTGGTTCAGGTTAATTTAGGGATCTGCTCTAGAGATCTTAGAGATCTGGTTTGATTTAAAGTGTAACTAAACTTTTGGACAACTTTTGATTTTCTGGCAGTATTTGTGTCATTAATAAATTTTGTAATATACTTTATTAACAGATTTTGTCTCCTTTCTGTGAAATCCTGCATTTTTTCACTGCCTCTCCTTGTTTCTGTATTGAGAGCTGTTCCTGCCTCTCACTGAATGTTACTGTGTATGGAGTACAGGCTGTGTAACATGTAGAGAATATGAGGGGAGAGGGTCACTACAAACAATTATGTCTCGGATATTATAAAACATAAACATTTGCTTTTTGTGTCATATGAAGAGGAGATTCTCTTCTGTCATGTCACACTAAGTTGCAGTGCTATCTATATTATTTCCAGAGATATCACTGGTTGAAAATACAATCGGTATAAAAATCCAAAAAATCCAGTGTTTTTCAACCAGTGATATCTCTGGAAATAATTTAGATAGCACTGCAACTTAGTATCTGAGAAGAAAAGAGAATCTCCTCTTCCATATGACACAAAAAGCAAGTTTGTAAGTTTTATAATGTCTGAGCTATAACTGTTTGTATTGACCCCCCCCCCTCATATTCTCTACATGTTACACAGCCCTGTACCCCATACACAGTAACATTCAGTGAGAGGCAGGAACATATCTCAATACAGAAACAAGGGAAAGAGTGAAAAAATGCAGGATTTCACAAAAAGGAGACAAAATCTATTAATAAAGTATATTACAAAATTTATTATTGACACAAATACTGACAGAAAATCGAAAGTTTAGTTACACTTTAAGATTTTGATTCATTCAGAGGTCTGGTTTGGGGTCAGATTATTTTAAGGATCTATTCTGGGATCTGGTTTTTTTTAGGGGTCTGAATTTATTTAGGACTCTGCTCTGGGATTTCATTTCATTTATGGGTTTGGTCTAGTGTTGTCCCATCGGAAGAAGTCCTATTCCTAGGCCCTATGGGAACATGGAAGTCATAGAGGCCCATCAGATGACGTTGGGATTGGCTCAGCCATTATTTTCATTTTACCGTTTCCATAATGTAACAGAAAAACTGATCTAACGATAAAGATGTGAATGTAGCTTAAATTTTTTTTCCAAAAATTTTAGGCTGCTGGACTCTCTGGAGAGTCACTACTTTACATTCCACTTGGAAGGTAGAAAGGGGCCAATCTAAGACCCCATTCTAATGGAATCCCATGGTTTCTGCAGTGGCCGCTACTATGGAGTATGTTGTTTTGAGATCAAATCTTGATACAGATATTAAAGTCATATTTATTTTTGTTTGCCTTTTCCAAAAACTTCTCAAAAGCTTGAGCACATATAAGTCTAAAACAGGAAAAACACATGAAATAATTGTCACTTTTCCAGGAATATCTTGCGGTACCTGTATATCTTATTCTGGCTGTTTCCATGGCAATGCTTCTTGTTATTTAAAATCCTATTCCAGTCCTCTCCTTCCTATGAACCGCATCTTGTTTGCTGACTAACAGGCTCAGCAGTGCAGTAAATATAGTCAGGATTGTGTAGGAGTTGATAAGGGAAGCCTGGAATGACCTCCACTACTTCACAATGCATAATTTATTTTACAACGTCTCCTAGAAGGCCAATCCTCTTAAATCCTTCAATATTCCAGATATCTCTGGACGACATCACTAATATATTTGCTAATGTAATAAAGTGTCTACTAAGTTGCAAAAATACCCACGGATGTAGAAGACGTGACCACATCAAAGCTCTTGAAGGACCAGAAAATGAATAATTGGGTGGTGGGGAATGAAGGTTTAGACTATGCAGAGTGAGGAATCATGGGAGGAACCCTTCATAGCTCAAAATGCTCGATATAACTTTCTTGAGACTCATGGAAGCCAATGGGGTATGGACTGATCTCCATTGACCGTACTGCTAAATTTTAGTTTACAAAATTCTATCATTTTTGGAGGATATGTATGAAATATTACATCACCCATCTCTCCTGCAATGAATGCAAAAAGTTGGTCAAGTGACACACCTTCCTTTTGAAGAATTGGAGTCTTAACCACCCACACTAAGGGTTCATGGTAAATGGGATTTCCATGTTTGCCTTTAAGAGATTTCATAAGCAAAATCTCCAGGTCCTGTTGAGTCAATCATCTACCCATTATCCCTCTTTGGCTTTTGGACCTTGGCAACTGAAGACTAAAATTTCATACTCAACCATTACGACAGTAAGGAGAGAGGCAAATTGTGGTAGGACAACCCATAAGTCATAGATGGAAATATGGAAAGGTGACACAAAATAAGCAGGTTTGTAGTGGGACAAGAAGGAAGTGACGCATCACGGAAAAAGAAGGGGAGATATAGGTCATAACGAAATATAAGCTTTACTCAAAATGTGACTTAGGGTCTATTAGGGGCACTTGGGGTTTATGTAACTAGCCAGGTGACCTTTTTAAGACAGGGCCAGTTGTTGTCACACTACAATGTAATTGTGAAGTGAAGGCAGCTGGGGAGAAGACAAATTGAGTAACTCACAAGTAGTCTGTGAATCATCATCATGAGCAACAACTTTTTCTAAAACTAGTCTAAGCCCTTACATGTTGATGCTGTGACCAGCTCCTAAGGTAGGCTATTCCACAGATTCACAGTCCTTACAGTAAAGAACCAACTCCTGGGGTAGGCTATTCCACAGATTCACAGCTCTTACAGTAAAGAACCAGCTCCTGGGCTAGGATATTCCACAGATTCACAGCCCTTACAGTAAAGAACCTGTCCTGGGGTAGGCTATTCCACAGATTCACAGTTCTTACAGTGAAGAACCAGCTCCTGGGGTAGGATATTCCACAGATTTATGGCTCATACCATAAAGAACCAGCTCCTGGGATAGGCTATTCCACAGATTCACAGTCCTTACAGAGAAGAAGCCTTGTCAGTTCTTGTGAGTAAACCTTTTTTTTCTCCAGACAGGGAGAGCGCCCCTTTGTCTCTTGAGTGGATTTTACATAGAACAGCTTTTCCCAATATTTCTTGTATGGGCCATTTAAATATTTATACAGGTTTATCGTGTCTCCCCTTAAATGTCTCTTCTCCAGACTAAACAGATTTAACTCCTTTAGTCTCTCCTCATAAGTGACATCCTCCGGGCCCCTTATCAGTTTTGTGGCCTCCGTTAAACCATTACCAAATCTAGGACATCCTTTCTATGAACTGGTGCCCAGATAAGAACTGTCCTGCAAGTCCATACCCCTTATAATACATGACAATATCCTGCTGGCCTTAGAAGCAGCTGACTGACATTGTGCGGTTATATAACCTATCATCTACAAGTACACCCAGTTCCTTCTCCACCAGTGACTCTCTTAGCTTTACTCCCCCTAGGACATTTTTTGCAATCTGATTTACATATCTAAATAGACATTCCTGAATTTATTTTTTATGGAGGGAAACAGGGATACGTTGGGTTTTAATCTGCTTGAGCATATTAACAAAATTCTGGGGGTAAAAATCGGGCCATTGAAATCCCGCCCCTGGGACTGCCCCCAATCTGTAATGGAACTCCTTTTTGGGAGCAGAGGATGGCATACCCCATGCAGCACTTTTTGAGCTGGGACAAGACAAATGTGCCAGAAAAATTGGGACAATCCTGATCAATTTGGGACAATTTTGAGTTTGCGCATGGGGTACTTGAGGGTAGCTGTCATGTATCTTACTTCTATGATCAGGTATAGGTTTATTGTGAATAGAAAGGGATTTTTAATTTTTAAAATTTTTCAGGAATGAGCAAAACTAGCCATATTATTGTCGATCTTACCTGAAAAGACACATATGGCGATGCCACAGGCTGCATGGAATGACTTGTACTTATGCAGAAGTCTTCTGGTTTTCCTGCTTACAATCTACACAGAAATAAAATTAAAAAAAAATAACTTAAAATACACACAAGATGGCTGCAGACAGATTGGTTACCATGGTAACACTATAGATGTAGCAGAGCTGTATCTCCATCACAACGTCTTTATATTCTATAGGATTGCAGGAATATCTATTGCTTAAGAAACAGTTAAATGATAGATGACTTGTGGCCCACATCAGTGTCCGGTAAAATTGTAAGTTAGGGCCCAAGAACAAGTTGCAGTGAAATCACAGCATTATTGTGACCTGCAGGTGACCGTCCCTTTCTATGAGAAAAAGCCATGACCAACTTGCAATATTTCAAGAATTCCATCTATTCAACTTGCCCAAAAGGGCAATGTCGGAGCTGTGGTGATCCCACAACTTTGATGATCCATGGTTAGCGTGGAGCAGATAGGATGGGGCTAATCAGGACCAGGGGCGTAGCTAGCAAACACTGGGCCCTATAGAAAACTTTTGACTTGGGCCCTCCACTGCCACACACCATAGTGCCCCCTTCCCTGGCCCCCACACAGTGTCATGGCCCATTTACACAGTATAATGTCCCAAAGTGGCCTCTCCACACAACATAATGTCACATTGCGGCCCCCCCACACAGTATAATACTTAGCAGCGACCCTTCCACACAGTATAATGTCCCAAAGTGGCCCATCCACACAGTATAATGTCCAATAGTGGCCCTCCACACAATATAATGCCCCTAAGTGGCCCCTCCTTACAGTATAATGTCCCATAGTGGCCCCACACAGGGAACTGGGATCAGTAAGTTGATAGGGCCCGTTACCTGCTGGGGTTACTCCAGCAGGTAACAGCCCTTTTTTTTTTTTTTTTTAAAAAAAGCAGCAGTGGCCCACCAGGTCACGGTGGTAGTTACGCCAATGGTCGGAACACAAAACCACCTAAGGGCATAAGGACCTGTGGGTGGTTTAATGTCTCAAAAGTCAGTGACAGGTCCCCTTTAAAGCTGGGCCTACACCTTACATTTTAATCGGCCAAAATGGCCATTGGCCATTGAACAGCTGGCGATTGGACATGTAAATGCTGCAAATAATCATTCGCGGATGGTTGTCAGCAGACTTTAGTCTGCCAAAATCAGATCAGCAATGGTGTATATTTTCACCTGGCTGTGGGCTGAAAGTATCAGAGGTGTTTGTCCCGATCAGCCACTCCATCAGCCAACGTGTACAGACTCATTGCGCTTCTTTTTTTTAGCAACTAAAGTGAATGACCCCATCATCAATCAGATGGACGCTGAAAATCTAAAGAGTATGGTCAGCCTAAGGGTCTGTTCTCACTACCGCTGAGGTTTCTACTAACAACAGAAGCCACAATGCTCTACTGGATCAGTTGCATGATGGATACCACCAATACTTGACATATCTCATCGACTTATGCTGTGGTTTGACAAGTTCTCTTATCGTTTCTGTCATTTCGACTTTCCATCAAGTCTGTCAAGATTAACGATTGATGTGTAAACAGAACCTAAATGGCACAAAAAATTGAAAAAGAGTTGAATATGGCTGACCAATTGCTGCCTCATATTCAACTTTTTGCAACTTTTTGATCTAGCTTCCTTATTTCTTAAAACATACTACTATATTGAAAATTGGGAAATCTCAACAGCTATTCAAGATCAGTTTTAGGATAAATTCTAAAAATTTTGCTGGATCCGTGGACTTAACCACAAACCACCTACTAAACCAGCAACAAACGATATGGCATCTTGATGATAACAGTGTAGATTCGGAGTGTACTCACCCTTTTCGATGTACGGACCAGGGCGAGTAGAGTGCGGCACATTGGCAACAGAATCAAACTGCAGTTGAAGTTGAGGACGGAGGCCGAAGCTCTGCTTATACATAATCCTAACTGGACAAACACAACATGTGTCAGGGTTATGTGTAGAATACAAAATATCAAGTAATCTGGCAAAAATTTAAGCAACCCATTATTGGTGGCCCAATGGTGAGCATTAGCTCTACTGGGTTCATGGGTTTGAATCTGACTGCTTCCGAAATTTTTTGGTGGTAGTAAAGATAAAAATCTAGATGAAGTTAAATAGTTACATTTTCTCCTCGAAGCATTCTCAAGATTAAATAATGATCAGAAGACAGAGGTAAATAGACAACATTGCTGGCCCGATGTTCATCGTTGCTCTTTGATACCTTTCGAGACTCAAACAAGTCATGCTCATGAGCTTTACATGTCTCAAGTCAAGGAGAATTTGAGGAGCAATTTTTAACTTCTGAAGAATCTTCTCCTCCTGGAGTTTAATTACGTTTAAGAATGTGAGTTTGTCAAACTGACGCGGTGGAACAGGGGTGACTGACCCGCCGCGGAGAATAAATATACCATTATAATGCTGATCCCATGAATATTACACACAGCCGAGCGGAATGTCATTACCTTGTTGTCAACGGCTTCTAATTTCAAGAAGTCGTTTGAGGTTCTTGAAAGAAATATTATTAATTTGAGATCTTTTTGTTCTCTAACCTTACGAACTTGTCCTCATTAGGATAGATGTTACATACAGTAATGTGCAAAAGTTTTAGGCAGGTATGGAAAAATGCTACAAATTAAGAATTAATTCAAAAATAGAAGTGTTAATTGTTTATTTTTGTCTATTACCAAAATGTAAATCCCATCAATATTTGGTGTGTGCGCCCTTCGAAGGAGGAGTCCTGGAAGTGATAATATGGCCTGATTTCAATGTTATCCAGTCTGTCTGGCATTACATAAAAAGAGAGAAGGATTCGAGTAAGTCTGATATTTGGATATGATAAAATAAGGGGTCTGATTTGGGGTGTTTTGAATTTTGGGGTATAGTTTAGGGTCTAAATTAATTTGGGAGGTCTAGTATTTGATAAGTTTAGAGATCTAGAGTCTAAAATTTTGGTTCTGGTCTGAGGTATAATGTATTTAGTGGTCTGGTCTGAGGTCTCATTAATTTAGAGGCCTAGTCTAGGGAAACATTTGGAAACATGGCCAGAGGTCTGCGGAATTGAGGAGTCAAGTCTAGGGTCCGGTCAGAGGTAAGAAAAAATTTGGGGGTTTGGTCTGGGAATTAGTAATGAATGATAAAATAGTTTACATATTACTAACTGTTCTGTTATTCCTACACCTGTAAAGGTTTTCATATCCCTACATCCATCCATCTAATATACACACAGTATAACGGTAGTCCTCTATGAAGAGGATCACAATAAGTTCCCTTACAAAAATGTCAGAAGCGCCTAGAATATTTTATACAAAATCAATAGATAAACCATCTCTCACATGGATAAAACAGATTAAAGTTTATTTAGAAGTGAGGTTACAGCAAAAAGAGTATTATAGATAGAGATAATAAAGGAAACAAAGAGACACAGCTATGGAGACTTTTGATTGGACAGAGAAGTCTGGCAAATGTCCCAAAACAGGGGTTCTGCCAAATTTCTGGCAACCAGCCATCGGAGCATCCTCTTACAACCAACGT
The DNA here is from genome assembly GCA_947044405.1 of Leptodactylus fallax. NCBI lineage: Eukaryota > Metazoa > Chordata > Amphibia > Anura > Leptodactylidae > Leptodactylus > Leptodactylus fallax. Next base: position 4,739,680 of record CAMRHE010000133.1, on the reverse strand, counting down.
CATTCTCATAGGAAGATTAGTATAATTATACTCTAAAGAACATTATGTGGTCTAAACATTGGGCTTATCTCGCTTCAAGGCAGAGCTTATCAAATTATTTTGACTCATGTATCTAAAACAATGTTTCTGGACTCGCTAGGTTTCAAGTAACTAGATCATAGGTGAACATTCTTGTTCATAGGACAAGGCCACATATAAAAATGTCAGCAATAAAGGAATTAGCAGTATACATATATACTATGGTATTACAATATATTAGCATTTGATTATTAGTAAAGATTATAATGATTATTTTTCCTTATCACACCCGAAATCACAGTTTTTATGGAAAATGTGAAGTAATGTTATAAGATCAAACATACAAATAACAAACAATAGAAATAACCCGGCCAGCTATATATACATTATTGATTCCACATAAAGAGAATTCTATCTAATCTGTATCCCACCTCCCACTTGGTAGCACAGCCATGTGTGTTCTTCCATGACGACAACTATTAATGACACAGTGGTTGGTTTCAGAGACGCGGGTATATAATCACAACCTGCTCTGGAAAATCTCTGCTGGAGCCTCTTGTTCAGTCATCTGACAAGGGGTCATTAAGAAAAATAAAGTATGGAGGGAATGTATTCTGAAATATCTGTGACTGGTTTATGGGGTGCTCCAGCCTTACTCAGACTTCAAAAATCAAATAAATAATCTGCTACAAATCGTAAGAGTTCTGTAGATCTGCTATAAAAAAGATGCTGTCACTGTCTGCAGCATGAATCATTTTACCTCTGCCTGGGTCAAATCTGATCTTCGTAAACATCTAATGGTGAAAATTCCATTTACAAGGGATGGATGCAGACATCAGAAGGAATTTATGAGCTCCTTAATAAATCAGCACCTTTCTTAGGGTATGTTCTGTATCAGACTGAGATTCCTTGGGCCCACCAGATGAAGTGATTCTGGGGTACACCAGGAAAGTGACTATAGTACCCTTCAAATTTGGGAGTCTTCTACTGGACCATTATCATGTCAGAGCCTGGGTCCACCAAAGCATCTTCTGGTACTGAGTATGTTCACATTTGATTCAGAGGTTCTGTTTCCAGCCATCACTGCAGATTCTGACCAAAAGCACAAATAAAAAAGTCCTGCAAGCACAACTTTTTGGATGGGGAAATGATGGACACCATAATGGAAACTTGACAGACCCCATTATAGTCACTAGGGTCCATCAGGATCTGTTTGTGCCCACCATATGAAACAGACCGTGGTTGAACAATTAAGTATTTTACTGAGAGTTCCTTAGACCAGGGATTGGATATCTTCCTTGATATACTGTATGCTGGGTGCGTCACCAGAATGGGTTGCTCGAAGTGACTGTTGTCACTTGTCCATGTCACTGTGCCACTGTGGGTCTTTGAGGGGCTACTTTCTGCCACAGTGCCTCACTTATACACAACTTGCACAGTGCACCAGTCAGCACAGATATTGACCTGCTCGTCCTTGAGTACTTGTTGCCTCTACACCATGGCCTTGTATGAAAACCTTACTACATACGGTGGCAAGTTTGCAACATGACCTTCCATATATACAAGATATGGTTCCCAGGTCCCAAAAAAACTAACAAGGTCCTGGTCCAAGTCCTTTTTGGAAAAAGGGTGCCATTAGAAAATTACATGGCTGTGTTGACTCACCAGGCAGATGATGATAGACTTCTCAAAGGATAGATATGAATCTAAAGTCACTATGCTGGAGGTGGGATCACCCTTTTAGAAGATGGACTACATGCCTTAAAAGATGATGTTCAAAGCTTAGGGAAGCTCCTGCTAACATACTTATTGAGAACTAATATTTTATAACTTTTAAGTAAGGGAGAGGTGGAAGTGAGAAAGACTGCAAGATCAGACTACACAAGGTGTTAGTTTGGTAGTCTGTAACCATGGAGACACACAGCTATGGAAAGGAGCTGTATACACAACACAGATTTTAAATCAAAACTATTTACAAAGTTGCTTAAATAGTTATTTGAGAGTTTACCCATTTGTGTAATAACCCCCTTTAAGCACTTGAATTATGGATGACTACTATGCAGTATAATGTAGGATTCACAAATTTTACTTATTTCTATATTTTTTCTTGGACCAAACTAATTTCCCAAGGATAACACGAGAGTCTTGCTGCTTCTATGGCTGCAAGATTAGTATGAGAAAATCCATAACGTTGTTAAACAGTTCATAGAGTATTGATTTTTGGTCACATATCTGGGATTATGGGTCTCCAGGGAATATTTTTCATATTGCTATTTCTGTAGCTGGATGTTAAATCATGATAGAAATTGTATTTTATAACTGACGGGCAGATGTGTTTTCAGAGCCGGACTAAATTTCATGTCTTGAGATACATAGCTTGAAGCTCCCGGGCCCCATTGCAAAATCCGTAATAGGGACCCCACCTACCATGTACCATTTATAATACTGATACCTTCTGGCAGAGGAGCCTTTGCTCCCCACCTCAGAGTGTATTCACATATACATGTAACCTTCATGGTAGTTTTCCTCCAACGTGATACACAAAAGCCAGATGGAAACTGATTCCAAAATGGGGATATCCAGTGTTCATCCGGTGTTCCAGGCATGGATCTACAAGGATCTGGACAAGGATCTGGTTTATGGACAGATCCATCGCAACAACTGATGGACTAGATGCAAGAATGGATCCCATAGTATTGGGGAATTGGGGCTGGAAAACCCCTTTACGGTTTTGTATCAAGACTTTTTACTACAGTTTTCAGGTTTTGTCCTTGAATAAAGAATTAGATGTGTTTGTGTAAATAAGGCACAATCATTGGATACCCGGAAGTTCCTCAATCCTTTAATGTTCTTTGCACATCAATTACTCTTCATTTTTAAGATCTCTACTTGCGGTCAGTGAAACAATGACTAGAAATAACACAGTACATCAGTTTTCCTCCGAGCGTTCCTTTTATTGGCACAGCTTTGGAGCGAATTGTGAAAAATATTGCAGAAGAACCGAGAATGAATCATCTCGATGTGTCCTGTGATGCAGAACCACGTACAATCCGGCTCTACATCAGAACACATGCCCGTCACCTGAAAGTGATGTAGTGCCTGGTTCTAGTCCATGGGTCTGACATTTGCCAGCTTGGGAAAGCAAGACACAAAATATCAATCCCATTTAGGAGAAGGTAAAGTTCTTTCAGAGCGGTGACTTGAAGGTGACCAGACAAGTAATGTTTAAGAGCAATAGTTCTAGTCACCAGGCATATACATCTAATATAGACACACAAGGGCTTGACAATAGAGTAAATATTTCTAGGGACAAGGTTTTTGCACTGTAAGCTACCCATTACCTATATTGGGGGTCGAGTGTTGGAGGCATGTGCCCCAAGCATTGGTGGCATGAGCCAAGGGAATAATGGCTTATAAGAAACATCACTATGGTGGTCATATTATACATAGTAGTATTTAAGTGGGGAAAATTGTGGCAGAGGGCATCCCCTCAGAGACCCATAGTGGAAAAGATGGAACAGGCTGGTTACCATGATGCAACCCTAAGGACCAGACTGTAGGGTCGTGTCAGAAGTAACCAATAAATCTGTTGATTTGTGGATCCTTGCTTACAAGTAGAAATGAGCGAACTGGTTCACAACTATCCAAGTTTGGAGTTTACTACCAATGATTCATTATTATACTCTTGGGTCTCTTTTCAAAAGGCTCAGAGGAGGTCCACACTCTTCAATAAGAGGCCCAGGGGAGGTGCATAAACATAACAAGCAGTTATACTCACTTACCCTTACCTCTCGTGGGCTACCTTGTGGTGCCCGGTGTTCTTTCCCAGGCATCTTCACAGGGGCGTAACTACCGGGGTAGCAGTGGTAGCGGCTTCCACAGGGCCCGGGACATTATGGGGCCCAGTGGGCCCCTGATGGTTTTTTTTTTTTTTTCTTAAGTAGGCCGTTACCTTCTGGTGTAACCCCAGCAGGTAACGTGCCCTATATACTTACTGATCCCTGCTCCTGTTTACGGCTGCCTGCGCTTCCCCTTCTGCAGAAGCGGAGGCAGCTGTGAGCAGGAGCAGGGATCGATAAGTGAGGTTGCGGGCCCGCGAACCCCACAAAAACAGCTATCATTATACTTGGGGGTCTTTTCAGACCCCCGAGTACAATGATCGGAGGGCCAAGGGAGGTGAGGGAACATAAAAACACTGTTACTTACCTCTCCTACGATACGGCAGGCTTTGGGCCTATTTAGTGATGTCCCAGATGTCACGTGGGCCGGGCCTGAGTCATTATGTGTCACAACGCAGGCCCGGCTCACCTGACGTCTGTACCAACATTGAAGATAGCTGAAATCAGCGAGGAGTGCATTGGAGCCAGGGAGAGGTACGTAACTGTAAGGGAATCACTAGAGGAGCGATTCCCCAGAAGCTGCTGGAGAACTAGGGGGGGAGGGGCACAACGAAACAGTGGACCCTAAGCTGAATCCCCCCACTGTCCCTGGCTAACTTGCCCGATCTGTCCTAGGTGACAGCCAGCAACCACGTCGACAGTCCCTCCTTATAATAAGTGATCACATAGAACGCAGACAAGACGCACAACAACAAAGGGAGGTCAGCTAGCCAAGGGGTCAGAAACAATCGAGCAATTGCAGCACAGAATCTATATCCAAGAGAATAGTCAAAGTCAAAGCCAGTGGTCAGAAAATAAGGTAACAAAGTAGTAAGGTATATCACAAGGAGAGCAGGCAAAGACAGAGCAAAAACCGGCAACCATGTGAGGGCTGACAACCTGTTTATAGAAAGTCTGGGACCAGCCCCAGATCTGATAGGTACACAGGTTGTCAATCACGAAGGCCAGGAAGAGATTAACTCTATGCAGTCCAGAGAGAAATGTTCCTAATTACACGGGTGTGGTTTTACACAGCAAGAGAACTAGGACAGTGTTCAGACTGAGCATCAAGAAGCTTACACAAAGAACCAAACTGAAGACGCCTCTTTCGCCACAGCGTGCGAGCGGAGGGCGGCGCCGAGACCCGAAACGGCAGAGACGTTACAGTACCCCCCCTTTATGAGGGGCCACCGGACCCTCACCAGATAAACCAGTTTTAGTAGGACCCAGTATTTTCTCTGCCTTCAATTCAGGGTCTTTGTGCACAACCACAGACACTGGTGGGCCAGGCAAACATTTTTTATTCACCTGGTGTTTCCCACCTTTTGCAGCCGAGACAGTCTCCTCAGTAACACAATTTAAGGTGTGCAAAACAATACAGTGGGATGAGCACTGATCTCCCCATTTTACCAACTCCCTTTTACCCCAATCAAAAATAGGGTTATGGAGGTTCAACCAGGGGAGCCCCAAAATAATATCAGAAGACAGATGCTCCATAACAAAAAAGCTCATGACCTCTGAATGAGCTGAACCCACTTGCAACGTTATTAAGGGAGTCTTGAATCGGACCTTACCCCTGGCCAGTGGGGCAAAATCCGCTCCAGTAACCGCCAGAGGAGTGTCAAGTGGCAAAAGCTCAATGCCTAAAGCTGAGACCAACGAGAATGTGACATAGTTTGCCTCAGACCCAGAGTCAACTATGGCTTGGCCAGAAACAGATCTGTCCCCAGAGGACAGAGACACAGATAACAACATCTTATTGTTACTACTGGCAAATACCTGGTTGCCTGAGTGGTTCTTCCGATTACCACTCAGGCACTGAAGCTTTTCCCCTAGTCTGCGAGGTCTGATCGAGCAGTCACTGATAAAATGACCGGAAGCACCACAGTACAGGCAGAGGTTGTTCCTGAGACGATGCTCTCGTCGCGTCTTGGCATCCATAATTCCCAGTTGCATAGGTTCCTCACCAGGAGTCATGGGAGAAATAACAGGTTTCTCAGGAGAGAGTGAGGGAGAAACAGAAAACTTGGAAGAAGCAGACCCTATTCTCTCTTTAACATTTTCCCGGATCCTGCGGTCAATACGGACAGCCAAAGTCATGGCCTGCTCAAGAGTGGGAGGATCTGGGTGACCAACTAAGAGCTCCTTAACACGGTCACACAGGCCTTGTTTAAAGTGGGCCTTTAGAGCTGACTCACACCAACCTGTAGTCACGCTGCACTTGCGGAATTCTGCGCAATATTCCTCAGCAGAGCGTTTGCCCTGCCGCATGGTGAGGAGTTGCGATTCCGCAAGACCAATGTGGTCTGGCTCGGCATATACAGATAGACCCCAAAGACAAAAAAAATTTTTCAAAGTCAGTCCACTCCTCAGCCCCTGGAAGGAGTTTAAGGGCCCAAGCTTGTGGATCCCCCTGTAGGAGGGATATAACTATTCCTACCATTTGGGCCTGGGATGCATGTGGATTAATCCGAAAATACAGGCGTCAGGACTCCCGGAAAGTCTCAAATTTTTCACGATCCCCTGAAAAACGATCTGGGAGTAACATCTTCACCTTAAAAGGGGAAGAAACAGGCGGGGATGCTGCAGCAGCCTCAGTAAGGGTCTGAACCTGGTTAGCAAGCTCAGCTACCAGGACTGCCAAACCTTCCAACTTGGCTTCAAGGCCCTGAATAGGATCCATGCTGACCTTATGGGAAGCAATGGCAGAATGTACTGGCCGGTTATTCTGTAAGGGAATCACTAGAGGAGCGATTCCCCAGAAGCTGCTGGAGAACTAGGGGGGAGGGGCACAACGAAACAGTGGACCCTAAGCTGAATCCCCCCCACTGTCCCTGGCTAACTTGCCCGATCTGTCCTAGGTGACAGCCAGCAACCACGTCGACAGTCCCTCCTTATAATAAGTGATCACACAGAACGCAGACAAGACGCACAACAACAAAGGGAGGTCAGCTAGCCAAGGGGTCAGTAATAATCGAGCAATTGCAGCACAGAATCTATATCCAAGAGAATAGTCAAAGTCAAAGCCAGTGGTGAGAAAATAAGGTAACAAAGTAGTAAGGTATATCATAAGGAGAGCAGGCAAAGACAGAGCAAAAACCGGCAACCATGTGAGGACTGACAACCTGTTTATAGAAAGTCTGGGACCAGCCCCAGAGCTGATAGGTACACAGGCTGTCAATCACACAGGCCAGGAAGAGATTAACTTTATGCAGTCCAGAGAGAAATGTTCCTAATTACACGGGTGTGGTTTTACACAGCAAGAGAACTAGGACAGTGTTCAGACTGAGCATCAAGAAGCTTACACAAAGAACCAAATTGAAGACGCCTCTTTCGCCACAGCGTGCGAGCGGAGGGCGGCGCCGAGACCCGAAACGGCAGAGACGTTACAGTAACACTGTTTTTTATGTTTGTGTCCTCCCCTGGGTCTCCGATCATTATACTCTGGGGCCTGAAAAGACCCCAGAGTATAATAATTGTTCATAGGTGGTCCACAATGGGGCATAATACTGTGTGCAGGGTCCACTATGGGGCATAATACAGTGTGCAGGGTCCACTATAGGGCATAATACAGTGTGCAGGGACCACTATGGGGCATAATACTGTGTGCAGGGGCCACTATGGGGCATAATACTGTGCAGGTGCCACTATGGCGCTTAATAGTTTGTGCAGGGGCCACTATGGGGCATAATAGTGTGTGCAGGGGCCACTATGGCGCATAATAGTGTGTGCAGGAATGTGGTTTGTGCGGGGGGGGGGAGCATGTCAAATGTTCACCTTGGGGGCCAGCCTTTCCTAGTTACGCCACTGCATCTTCAGGTCACCACTGAGGCCTGTGATTGGATCTGAGCGGTCACATAGATGTATGTTGATGTCATGAAGCTTTGATACAAGCATCAAGATGTCAACATGCCCCATGTGACTGCTGAGGCCCAGTTACAGGCCTCAATGGTGAGCTGAGGCCACTGATGTTACCCAGGACGCCAGAAGAGGCTTGAAGACAAGAACAATGAAGCCCCTCACAAATATTCATGAAATTAATGCAGTTTGCCCATCTCTACATACAGGTTTTACACTTCAGAGACTGGAAAGTAACCAGCGTTACCCCTGGTCCAGGAGGCCATGACTTCTGACTACGTCTACATGCATGCCTCCAGTGCCTATTGCCTGATCCAGCCGTGGTGTATGAGGCCTCCAGGACTAGTCATTCATGATGTTCTTATAGAAGTGTATACAAACATTATCAGTCAGACCGCAACCAGGTAACATTAGCAAATCTGTATGTGTCAGTCTACAAGACTCAGCATGCCATCCCAGAAGGCCCCCTGATGACCGCCACGCGCCATTAATTCTGCTATATCAAACGTTGCTTGTTTAGCTCTGTGGGGGACTGAAGAAACTACAAGCAGCTCTCTAGGAGAGAACAATCCAGCGTTTTGACTCCCTTGCAGTAGAAGAGGATGAAGAAGATTAATCGCTATAGCATGAGCCTCTTCTTGTGCAACTGCAATGTGACACGTTCTCACTCGAGAAAGCAGAACACAGCGGAAGGGGGCATGGGGGGGGCTAAATAGCGGAGGATAAATCACAATTGGTTTTACGGAGAAATATTACAGAGGAGGACAAGCTGGTAACACATATACATCTCATACTGTTAGGTGACAATTGAGAAGCAGTTCTCCCCCATCCTGAGTAGAGCTCATTTGCATTTTTTTCCCAGGAAGCAATGCCTGCACACCAACTGAGTCTCCTCAATAAAAACCAACACCCTCATAGAGCTTTAATATTAGGTCTCATGCACATGACCAAGTGTGGGCCAATCTTTTAATGGAATGGAATAACATCCGAGTGCCTTCCATGATGAAGGGAGTACAAATCCCAGAAAAAACAGAGGAATGTCCATGCTTACCAGTGAAGAATCTGTTTATTAGTGGCCATGTGAACCGAGAGCAAGGCAGGTGGTTTGGACTCCGCAACCAGAAATGAACGCACACGCGGTAGTTCAAGAAAAAAATATATATTTACTATAAGTTAATAAAGGTTAGTTAAAGGTAAAATGACAGGGCTAAAGACAAGCAAAATATACAATATAGCATGAACAATTTCAAGGCAAATTCTGCAATGGTTTCTACTTTTACTCTGTCCACTTCTGCAGTATGGACACTGAATGAACAATATACTCAAAACTATCCCTAACTGACCCTGACTTCACATTTGGGTGCACCCCCTTTTCCCCAGTGGTCCAGGTGGACCGCTTACAGTCCGTAGAAGCGCGCGGTGGGGCCCAAAGTCGGTCCTTTCTTTTATAGTGAAGCGTCCTCTCCTCACGGTTATCAGGATCTTGGGAGAAATGAAGTCCTCTTTAACAGACAGGGAAACCAACTGAATGCAATGTAATCCAACAGCAGATTCCACTCAGCACACTGACAGTCCTGCCGAATCCATACACTGAGCTGGGATGTAAGCCGGGATTTAGCAGGTGCCGTCCAGTACATCAACAGCACTGCGAGTCTCTATCTGTGGTATCCATATACACAGTCACAATGTCAGTCTCACTGATCAGCCACTGAGCACAGTTCCTTTCACGTGGACTCACTAGTCCTGTTGTCTCTTTACACTCTGTTTGTCTCTGGACCAAGATACAGCTTAGCTGTACAGAAAAATCTCCACACCAGTTCAATACAACACTTGCCAAGATGGCTGCTGCTCTCTGTCTCGTCACTTCCTGCTTCTCTGCTCACACTCTGTCTGCAGAACAGGCAGGCTGACATAAAAGGGGGGTCTCACTCCAGCATCATGTCACAATTACAATGGCTGCTGTCTTAAAGGAACAGAATCACAGAAATACATTCAACATTAACAGTTTATACAGACAAATGAAGCTTAAGACAACATTGGCTGTCTCTTACAGCCAAACACAACTAGGTTCTCAGGACCCACCTTCATATCAATAGGCAGTAACCGCGCTTATAGAATGTGACCTAGAAAGAGAGGCCAGAGTCAGGATCACATCCACTGATCCTGAAGCTGGTTCCCCTGACCTAGAAAGAGAGGCCAGAGTCAGGATCACACTCACTTGTCCTGAAGCTGGTCCCCTTGGCCAACAAAGAGAGGATGGAGTCAGGATCACACCCACTTGTCCTAAGCTGGTCCCCCTGACCTAGAAAGAGAGGCCGGAGTCAGGATCACACCCATTTGTCTTGAAGCTGGTCCCCCTGACCTAGAAAGAGAGGATGGAGTAAGGATCACATCCACTTGTCCTGAAGCTGGTCCCCCTAAGGTAAAAAGCGAGGCCAGAGTCAGCATCACACCCACTTGTCCTGAAGCTGCTCCCACTGGCTGTCAGGCCATCACTCATCTGCCCCTGAGTCTTTCTGATTGACATGTCACAAAAAGTTATGGCATCCATGTAGGGGTCGAGCTCTAGGGGGACGAAGAGGACCTGGTGGGGTCCTGTTATAAATTCTGCATCTCAGACTATGGGTGCTGTGATGACATCATTGTATGTCATACCTATTTTTCACAAACTCTGATATGCTTTATAGGCTGAATAGAATTAAATAATTTAAAGTGGTTTTAAAGGTCCTTTGGATAGGTCATCCATGGAACATTGCCTGTTTGAAGTGATCACAGCCAGAGGAGTGCTAAATCTGTTATGAGGCCCCTACCTACTTTGTGCCATTCATAATAGTGGTATATTTTATGTACCAGAGGGACCTTTGGGGCCTCCTTAGAGTCCAGGATCTGGTAGTGACGGCCACTGCTACACCCCCTATAGCTACGCCCTTGACCAGAGTGTTCTGTCTCTACAATGAAAACCACGCACAGCGCCATACATTATATAGTGGCTGTGCTTGGTATTGCAGCCTAGCCCCATTCAAATGAGCAGCACACCGACTATGATGGATATACATGACGTCACAAGGCCTGTGAAGCGGAATTTGATGATCAGCAGCCTCCACCAATCTACAATTGATGACATATAGGTCATCAAACTCATAAGGCTGGAAAACCCCTGTAATGTACATATGGAATTCAAAAGCTTGAAAATATGGCAGTTGAGAGGAGATAAGTACCTATATATAGTATATAGGGCAGATACATAGTATATAAGGCAGCACAGATACATTTCCACTGCTTCTTATTAATAATTGTGCGGATACAAGACTGACGTCTCATTAGACGTGAATGATGTTTATAGTCATAATCATTTCCTATAGATAACAGAACGTTCTCAATCAATAGTATAGTGAGAACCATTATATATATGTGCGAGGACGCTCAACCCACATCCCCCCGCCTACTGAAATCATGTCAGTATGAATAAATCTAATGTGCCAATTACTCCGCGGGTGTAGATGCGGGAGGGTGGCCATTAGTCAGAATAATTCCTAGTCTACATACGAGAGATGCTACCATGTTACCATCGCAAGACACCGACTACCTCAATGTGATCCTAGTAGATTGGACTGAGGTGTCATTGTGGTGGGGAGCGGAACCAATTGCCTCAGCCCACACACTATACAATGGAAATTTCCATTGGGTCCAAATGGATTCCAGTTTATTGGGGCATGTAGGGATTTTCTTTTCATCCACCATAAGGACCATTTTAGTTGAATGCCAGATTAGCCGACATCTTGGTTCAGGATTAGCCAAGGATTACATCAATACATTACATATTCTATAATAAGGGATTGTCCACTAGAACAATTAGTCATATAAGTGCGACCTGTCGGGTTACAGAAGATTAGACGGCCATGACATGCACCATTTAAAGGGAATTTGTCGCCAGAAAATGGTCACCAAAATTTTATGTTAACATATTTTTGATGATTTTATTTTAATTTTCCTTGTCACTATCTATATTTAAAAGAAAGCACTATATACTGCAATTTTCACTGGGTCTACTAATCCTAATAATAGACTGATATTTACTAATACAATACAATGCAATACAATGTGTATGGGGCTTCCCCATATAATGGGGGATATAAGGATTAGCAGTTGCAGTGAAATGCCACCGCCAGAGGAATCTATCTGGCAGCAGTTTATTCCCTATCCCCATTGAGAGCATGTGCATGTTTGGCCAAAGTGAGTATGCATGTGTCTGGGAAGGTCAGGAGGAATTGCTTTTGACCTACAGATATTGAAAATGTATGGGTGCCAATAATGGAAGAGATTTGAGTATTCATGTGGATAGAGTTTAAGGAAACAGCTGAGCGGGCTGTGCTACACTGTTTCTGCAATCCCCTATTCAGAGGCGTAACTTGGAATGGCTGGGCCCCAAGGTGAACATTTGACATGGCCCCTACACACACTATTATGCGCCATAGTGGCCCCTGCACACACTATTAGGCCCCATAGTGGCCCCTGCACACAGTATTGTGCCCCATTGTGGACCACCCATGAACAATTTTTATACTCTGGGGTCTTTTTAGACCCCAAAGTATAATGATTGGATATCCAGGGGAGGATATAAACATAAAAACAATGTTACTTACCTCTCCCTGTCTCCGGAACACTCCCCGATACTTTTGGCCCTCTTCAATGTTGGACCAGACGTCATGTGAGCCAGGCCAGCGTAGCGACGCATAATGACGCCTGCCTGGCCCACGTGATGTCTGGGAGGTCACCAAAGAAGCCCGCAGGAGAGGTCCCCTGGATGTGTGCAGCATGCTGCGTGTTGATGTTGTATGGTGTTGTAGGCCGTATTCGGCCGTAGGATTGCCACAATGGAATGCTGATGCAGTGCGTTTCGTTGCGGCTTTCCTCTGATGATTAGGCAGGGGCTGATGAATGGCGGGGACTCCTAATTGGCAGGGACTCCCGGCCTGTGGAATCTGCGGCAAGATTGAGCAAGGCGCTGATTTTTTACGTATCCTGTTGCGATCCCATTGCTTTCAATGGGAGGCAGATTTGGGACAGAATCCACTCCCGAATCTGTGGCAGATTCCTCCATGTGAACCTACCCTTGGAGTTATTTTCTCCATACATCCTCCAGCCATAAAAATGTCGGTGGTATTGTAACGCTCCCCCAGTAGACAGAAGAGGGGGGCACTGCATAAAGCGGCTCTTGCAGCCAAACCTCTGTATTTTGGGGTGCTGCTGCAGGAAAAGTGGGTTGTCCTAATAAAGTAACCCCATTAGATACATGCTTTTAAATCACAATTTTGTAAAATATTTTTTCTACATTTTTCTACACAGTAAGTCACAACCTAAAGCAGAGCAACCAGAACGGACTCCAAAAAACAGAAATTCCTTCCTCCCCGTTCCTTGTCACTATCACTCCTACCATTGTCAGTGATTAATCCCTTTCTAAAGTGCCGAGACCTGTTGGCTTTTCCTGACACTGAAGTGAAGTGCTCAGCAGCTGAGCCATCGCTCCTCCAGTCGCTGACAGTTTTCATCTATGCTCTTAAGGAAATACTTAAGTAGTACCAGGAATGGTGGAGGCCCCAGAGGTCGTGATCCCATTACTGTACTGTAATACTGGGAGGGGGGCCACAGTGTCGTAAAACCTTCATTTCAGCTGGAACAATCCTTTAGAGGAAGATACCTCACCTTGGTTAATAGGATTTATGCATACACTATTGCACCTATCAGGCAAGTGCACCTACTGTAAGTCAAGTAAGTATTATAAGGGCAAGTACACCTTCTATGAGGCAAGTGCACCTTCTACCAGGTAAGTGCACCTACCATAAGGCAAGTGCACCTGTTGTAAGGACAAGTGCACCTACTATAAAGCAAGTGCACCTATTATAAGGACAAGTGCACCTACTGTAAGACAAGTGCACCTATCATGAGGCATGTGCACCTTCTACCAGGTAAGTGCACCTACCATAAGGCAAGTTCACCTATTATAAGGGCAACTACACATACCATAAAGCAAGTGCACCTATTATAAGGAGAAGTGCACCTATTATAAGGAGAAGTGCACTTACTATAAAGCAATAACACCTGTCATGAGGCAAATGCACCTACTATAAGGCACGTGCACCTATAATGAGGTAAGTGCACCTCCCATAAGGCAAGTATATCTACTATAAGGCAAGTGCACCTCTAATGAGACAAGTGCACCTTCAAGTGTATAGCAGCATATTATAAACTCCAGAGCTCCCTCTTGTGGAGACTGCTTATCTTTTACGTATTTGTTAATGCAGGAGATTTGGAGCTCTGTATCAGAAAAAAATGGAACTCAAACTGCTACAAAGCTATAAGAAATGAATCAGTTCAGGATTTTGAGCTGTCTGTATTTTGATGTGCATTGACCCTGCGTCCCCGTGGGCCCATATTACTGACCCATAGACAATCTGTCAGGCTCTGTATTCTTTCCTAGAGGCAATACCTAGAGGTGTGAGATAAACGGTACCTTGTGGAATACATAAGAAAAAATTCTGCATAACGTGCCCTATTTTTTGTATATCAGCTCTTCTAAGGCTTCTTCTTAACCCCCTGATAACAAGGGTCAGGAATTGGAGAGGGTTGAGGCCTGCCCTGTGATATACTGCTCTCACATTCACTCCTAGTGGTGTGAACACCGTCTATAGAGAGATCTCCAGAACATCTCAAAGGTTTCTTGTCAAGTAGAAAAATCTGTTGCCGTCAATTCTCTTAAAAAAATTGTTGTTTTCAGCAGAATACCATTTCCTAAGTTCCCGAGTGAAGTTCTCTGAAGGTCTTCTCCTCCAAGTAAAGGTCAGCAGAGTCGTTCCTGACAGCGTCCATGTTCAGTTTTGTCTATTCCGTACATAAGGCATCAAGAGGCTTTCACATTATTGCATCCAGGAGGGGCCGCCCGGGCCAAGAAGCTGTCACCATCACTTCCTCAATCTGCTGCATTGTATGTTTTATTTTGGAGGATTAATCTCCGGCCTTGAACAGATATGGACGGCGGATCCTGGAGAATACGGCAGCCGTACTTGAGAGAGATGACAAGCTTCTTATCATAGACCTCACTGTGTGACCAAAGAAAGTCACCAAAATAGAGGACACCGCAAGAGACAATTTTATCTGATACATCAAGGTGGAGGATTATAAAAAAATGCAAAAAAAATTTACAAAAGATCCAAAAAATTTTTTACTTAAAGTGTACCTCTAACTATAAATCAGCTTTTCATAAATGAATAGTATGGGTGAATATAAGAAATTTTGTAATATATCTTATTAAAGAAATCTGTTTCCTTCTTCACTTATTAGACTGCTCTCTATATCCGGCTCACATACAGAAGTCTATGGAGAACAGAGGGGGGAAGGAGGAGGCTGTATAATGATTTATTGCCTCACTCTGTGCACCAGTAGAGTATTATCTTGGTGGATATAGCAGTGTTAAAAAAGCTCTCTCGCTCACAGTGTTAGCGGAGCTTAGCAAGTGCAGTGCGTGTGTCTTTTCCAGCAGCCTCCCCTTCCCTCTCTGTAGACTTCTATATAAAAAACATATGTATGTAAAGAAAGGAACAGATATAATTTTCAGGCATCCACCTGCAATTTTATGCAATGGCAGCCAATAGTCACCAACCCCCATCAGGTGATGCCTCTTTAAGCTGGCCATACATATTAGACTTACGTCTGGTAGGTTTCAGCGGAAACTGACGACCATCTAATGTGTATGGGGGCCTCTTGACTCTTCCCTGATTGCAGATGTCGGGGAAGATATTAGAATTTAACATGTACAATACTTTTGTTGGTGGGGAAGATATTGGATTACAACATGCACAATCTTTTAGTTGTTGGGGAAGATATTTTATTTTGACATGCTCAATTCTTTGGTCATTGGATTTCGACACTCAATGTTTTTATTGTTGATGGAGTCATTGGATTTCGACATAATCAATCCTTTTATTGTTGGGGGGTGAGACTAGATTTCGACATGATTTTGTCATCGGAGAAAATATTGGATTTTCACATGCTCGATACTTTTGTTGATAGAGATGATATTAGTTTTTGAAATACCCAATCCTCGTGTTGTTGGAGAAGATATTGGATATCGACATTCTCAATACTTATGTATTTGGGAAGATACTGGAATTCGACATACCCAATCCTTTGGTCATTAAATACGGTATTGAATTTCAACATGCCCAATCCTTTTGATGTTGGAGAAGATATTGGATTTCAACATACAAAATCTTTTTGGCATTGGATACGATATTGTATTTCAACATGCCCAATCTTTTTATTTTTGGGGAAGATACTGGATTTCGACATTCCCAATCTTTGTGTATTTGGGGAAGATATTGGATTTTAACATTCACAATTCTTTTGTTGTTGGAGAAGATATTGCATTTCAACATGCCCAATCCTTGTGTATTTAGGGAAGATATTGGATTTTAACATGCCATATCCTTTTGTTGCTGAAGAAGATACTGGATTTCAACATGCCTAATCCTTTTGTTTTTTGGGGAAGATACTGGATTTTGACATGACCAATCCTTTTGGCATTGGATATGATATTGTATTTCAACATGCCCGATCTTTTTATTTTTGGAGAAGATACTGGATTTCAACATGCCCAATCCTTTTGTTTTTGGGGAAGAAACTGGATTTCAACATTCCCAATCCTCGTGTATTTAAGGAAGATATTGGATTTTAACATGCCGAATCCGTTTGTTGCTGGAGAAGATCCTGGATTTTGACATGCCCAATCCTTTTGTCGTAGGATACGATATTAGATTTCAACATGCCCAATCCTTTTGTCTTTGGGGAAGATACTAGATTTCGACATTCCCAATCCTTGTGTATTTAGGGAAGATATTGGATTTTAACATGCCGAATCCTTTCATCGGAAAGGTATTGGCTTTTGACATGCCCAATCTTTTTGTTCTTAAGGACAACAAGCCACCATCTAAGGAGTCCGGTAGCCGCTTACTCCCATTGTGCCATTCAGAATACACGCAGCTCAGCTGGGGTATCAGGAGAGACAGTTGTCAGCCGACAGCTGTCTAATGTGTATGACCATCCTCAGACAGGATGTCCACCTATGACATCAGGCAGCTCCGCTGATGTGTTAAACAACTGGTGCCACCCCCCGCTACACTAAATATACACAGCTTCCGAATTCCCATGGATAATACAGTAAACACATGTGAGGAATCAGCTGTTTTTTCCCTCTTGGGTTCCTCATAGCGTACAATGTGGACGTGTAAATACAGCATGCCCTCTATTTGGTCAGCACAGCAGCTCTACATCCGCTCTACCTGCCTGGAAACTAATTGAGATCCCACAGCTTCCTCATTCCACAGGCTGAGGGTAGAAGGCTTAGAGGACCCCCGCAGCTCTGGGGAGGGGGAAGGGGGGTCTCCAGCAATCTGTCAGTTCATTCAATTCCAGCCAGAGGCAGCAACTAAGCAAACAGCAGCTTTTGTTCTCGACTTGTCAGCTTTTCCACCGCAGCAGGACAGTGTCTGTCGCCTGAGCTGCCTGGTGCTAGTGCAAACCATCTGAGTAGCATCCAAAAACATTGCCTCTATGAGAGCTTACCCCCAGCATCTGGTGCAAGTAGTGGTGCTGCGGGCCGCTGTAATATCGGATGAAGGTTCTCCAGAAGAGTAGGGCATTGATGGCCAGCCAGAAGAACTGGAGAGGAGAAAAAAATAACTTAACAAAGGATAACGAAGTAAATCTTAGGAATCCATACCATTTAGATGGAAGTTGGTTGCCCCCGCAGCTATTCTGTTAGACCCTGCCGTAGACATGCATGCTGGAACGGCTATGTTCTCTCAATAGGGAGAGGGGAGTAAGCCATGGCTAGATACCTATGGCAGTAGCTTATATTGCTGAGAACAAAAGGGTAGAGAATTCTGAAATCTAACATGCCCAATCTTTATCTCCCCAAACATTGGCTACCACAGGAAAATTGGGACATGCCCATACACATTAGATGGATGGCCAGTCTCACCAAAACCAATAGGTTCATTCAGACAGCAGTGGTTCAGTGGTTAGCACCACTCTGTATACTGTAGAGTTTGTATGTTTCTCCTACATGCCAAAATTATACTAATAGGTAAATTGGCTTCTTGTAAATGACAACTGACCCCTGTGGTTGTTGGGGATGAGCGCCTGTATAACAGCCCCTACTCCACAAAGCTCCCTGCACCTTCATTTCCTGTTAGAAAAGCGTGTTACAAATGCTTGTCATTGTCTTTAATCTAATGCCTATCCTTGTGCTACAATATCATAGAGGACATTATCCCTGTACTGTGACATCACTGTGTGTATTATCCCTGTACTGTGACATCACTGTGTGTATTATCCCTGTACTGTGACATCACTGTGTGTATTATCCCTGTACTGTGACATCACTGTGTGTATTATCCCTGTACTGTGACATCACTGTGTGTATTATCCCTGTACTGTGACATCACTGTGTATATTATCCCTGCACTGTGACCGCCCTGTACTGTGACATCACTGTGTGTATTATCCCTGTACTGTGACATCACTGTGTATATTATCCCTGTACTGTGACAACACTGTGTATATTATCCCTGTACTGTGACATCACTGTGTGTATTATCCCTGTACTGTGTCATCACTATGTGTATTATCCCTGTACTGTGACATCACTGTGTGTATTATCCCTGTACTGTGACATCACTGTGTGTATTATCCCTGTACTGTGACATCACTGTGTGTATTATCCCTGTACTGTGACATCACTGTGTATATTATCCCTGCACTGTGACCGCCCTGTACTGTGACATCACTGTGTGTATTATCCCTGTACTGTGACATCACTGTGTATATTATCCCTGTACTGTGACATCACTGTGTGTATTATCCCTGTACTGTGACATCACTGTGTATATTATCCCTGTACTGTGACAACACTGTGTATATTATCCCTGTACTGTGACATCACTGTGTGTATTATTCCTGCATTGTAACATCACTATGTGCATTATTCCTGTACTGTGACATCACTGTGACTATTATCAGGTGTAGTCTTTTCATAGAGACCTTGTGTGAACCAAAATCATCAAATACATCAATATCTACTGTATACAGATACGTATAAAACTGCCACTATCCAAGCCTGGACACAATTACTATATTTTAATTACATTCTATAATATAACTAGATTCTATACACTTGTATCTTAAAATCTTAATAAAAAAACACACACACCTGGATTTTTTTATAGCCTACACCAGTTCGTGTAAACCATTTGGGCAATTTTACAAGATTATTTCAGTCCTAAAATATTAACTTTACTATAATTGTATTTGTACCCCTGGCCCGTATACTAGGTATTAAGAAACTACAACTTTTACCATGGTGCGACAGCCAAGCTACACCTCGGGCATCACTAAACAGGTAAGTGCCAAAAAGTAGAAAAGTCAGAAATATACTTTATATAATACAAGTATTATACTGCAACTTTTCCAGCAAGTTGTTGTAAGGAAATATAATCAAAAGTAAAAAATTACAATTGCAAATGGTGTAAAAGAATTGAAAATCCATCCTACCAGGAAGAGGTGCTTGCAGCCTTCATTGTAGAGCCAGCTGTTACAAGGTATAGCCATGTCCTGCTCCAGCTGCAGTGTAATCCACAATGGTCAGAGCTCCCCCTCCAGCTGCAGGCTTCCTGTCTTCTCCCCTGTGATCTTCATGTCTATATATTCCCAGCGCTGTGTGAACTCTCACCATCCCAAAGTCTCTCCCTGTGGTTAATGATGTGGGACAGACTGCATTGTCTACAAAGAGCAGTCACTGCACACACAACAAGCTGCAAGCTTCACAGGAAAAAGTTACTCCAAACTATTTCAAAGCAGCAGGAAAAGTTAATAAAGTACAAAGATTCTGCAGAAGACACAATGTATCAAGTGGAAGAAAGTTGTCACCATAGGTAGTTTAGAATATTGCCCAGAAGAGTAGCAGGAAGCCAGCGCTCATCCAATCATCCCATATCTCTGGATTCCTGGCTAACTTTTTCCATTCAGATATAGTTTAACAAAGAGGAGGGTTTAGGAGAAGGGGGGCTGCCGGCTACAGGGGCCCTGAGGGCTCATTTTTACAAAAAAAAAAAAAAAAAAAAAAGACCCAGATGTTTGCTTTTTGTATTCCCAGCTAAAAATAACAACTATCAATTCAAAAAAGAGATATGAAAAAATATATCATAAACAATAACAATAAAAAGGAAAAATAATATAATATAAGAAATAAAAATAGTCAAGTAATACAAAGCAAAAATAAAACACAAATAATGAAACAAACATTTTGAAAAGTAAACATAAAAAAATATAAAACTGATTTACAATACAAGAATATCACTACTATAATACTGCCTCCTATGTACAAGAATATAACTACTATAATACTGCTCCTATGTACAAGAATATAACTACTATAATACTGGCTCCTATGTACAAGAATATAAGTACTATAATACTGCTCCTATGTACAAGAATATAACTACTATAATACTGCTCCTATGTACAAGAATATAACTACTATAATACTGTTCCTATATACAAGAATATAACTACTATAATACTGCTCCTATGTACAAGAATATAACTACTATAATACTACCTCCTATGTACAAGAATATAACTACTATAATACTGCTCCTATGTACAAGAATATAACTACTATAATACTGCTCCTATGTACAAGAATATAACTACTATAATACTACTCCTATGTACAAGTATATAACTACTATAATACTCCACCTATGTACAAGTATATAACTACTATAATACTGCTCCTATGTACAAGAATATAACTACTATAATACTGCTCCTATGTACAAGAATATAACTACTATAATACTGCCCCTATGTACAATAATATAACTACTATAATACTGCCCCCTATGTACAAGAATATAACTACTATAATACTGGCTCCTATGTACAAGAATATAACTACTATAGTACTGCTCCTATGTACAAGAATATAACTGCTATAATACTGCCCCTATGTACAAGAATATAACTACTATAATACTGCTCCTATGTACAAGAATATAACTACTATAATACTGCCCCCTATGTACAAGAATATAACTACTATAATACTGCCCCATGTACAAGAATATAACTACTATAATACTGCCCCCTATGTACAAGAATATAACTACTATAATACTGCCCCTATGTACAAGAATATAACTACTATAATACTGACTCCTATGTACAAGAATATAACTACTATAATACTGCTCCTATGTACAAGAATATAACTGCTATAATACTGCCCCTTATGTCCAAGAATATAACTACTATAATACTACTCCTATGTACAAGAATATAACTACTATAATACTACTCCTATGTACAAGTATATAACTACTATAATACTGCTCCTATGTACAAGAATATAACTACTATAATACTGCTCATATGTACAAGAATATAGCTACTATAATACTGCCCCTATGTACAAGAATATAACTACTATAATACTACCCCCTATGTACAAGAATATAACTACTATAATACTACCTCCTATGTACAAGAATATAACTACTATAATGCTACCTCCTGTGTACAAGAATATAACTACTATAATACTGCTCCTATGTACAAGAATATAACTACTATAATACTACCCCTATGTACAAGAATATAACTACTAAAATACTGCTCCTATGTACAAGAATATAACTACTATAATACTGCCTCCTATGTACAGTAATATAACTGCTATAATATTGCTCTTATGTACAAGAATATAACTACTATAATACTGCCTCCTATGTACAAGAATATAACTACTAAAATACTGCTCCTATGTACAAGAATATAACTACTATAATATTGCTCCTATGTACAAGAATATAACTACTATAATACAGCTCCTATGTACAAGAATATAACTACTATAATATTGCTCTTATGTACAAGAATATAACTACTATAATACTGCCTCCTATGTACAAGAATATAACTACTATAATACTGCTCCTATGTACAAGAATATAACTACTATAATACTGCTCCTATGTACAAGAATATAACTACTATAATACAGCTCCTATGTACAAGAATATAACTACTATAATACTGCTCATATGTACAAGAATATAACTACTATAATACTACTCCTATGTACAAGAATATAACTACTATAATACTGCCCCCTATGTACAAGAATATAACTACTATAATACTGCCCCCTATGTACAAGAATATAACTACTATAATACTGCTCCTATGTACAAGAATATAACTACTATAATACTGCCCCCTATGTACAAGAATATAACTACTATAATACTGCTCCTATGTACAGTAATATAACTGCTATAATATTGCTCCTATGTACAAGAATATAACTACTATAATACTGCCTCCTATGTACAAGAATATAACTACTATAATACTGCTCCTATGTACAAGAATATAACTACTATAATACTGCCCCCTATGTACAAGAATATAACTACTATAATACTGGCTCCTATGTACAAGAATATAACTACTATAATACTGCTCCTATGTACAAGAATATAACTGCTATAATACTGCCCCTATGTACAAGAATATAACTACTATAATACTGCTCCTATGTACAAGAATATAACTACTATAATACTGCCCCCTATGTACAAGAATATAACTACTATAATACTGCCCCATGTACAAGAATATAACTACTATAATACTGCCCCCTATGTACAAGAATATAACTACTATAATACTGCCCCTATGTACAAGAATATAACTACTATAATACTGCCTCCTATGTACAAGAATATAACTACTATAATACTGCTCCTATGTACAAGAATATAACTGCTATAATACTGCCCCTTATGTCCAAGAATATAACTACTATAATACTACTCCTATGTACAAGAATATAACTACTATAATACTACTCCTATGTACAAGTATATAACTACTATAATACTGCTCCTATGTACAAGAATATAACTACTATAATACTGCTCATATGTACAAGAATATAGCTACTATAATACTGCCCCTATGTACAAGAATATAACTACTATAATACTACCCCCTATGTACAAGAATATAACTACTATAATACTACCTCCTATGTACAAGAATATAACTACTATAATGCTACCTCCTGTGTACAAGAATATAACTACTATAATACTGCTCCTATGTACAAGAATATAACTACTATAATACTACCCCTATGTACAAGAATATAACTACTAAAATACTGCTCCTATGTACAAGAATATAACTACTATAATACTGCCTCCTATGTACAGTAATATAACTGCTATAATATTGCTCTTATGTACAAGAATATAACTACTATAATACTGCCTCCTATGCACAAGAATATAACTACTAAAATACTGCTCCTATGTACAAGAATATAACTACTATAATATTGCTCCTATGTACAAGAATATAACTACTATAATACAGCTCCTATGTACAAGAATATAACTACTATAATATTGCTCTTATGTACAAGAATATAACTACTATAATACTGCCTCCTATGTACAAGAATATAACTACTATAATACTGCTCCTATGTACAAGAATATAACTACTATAATACTGCTCCTATGTACAAGAATATAACTACTATAATACAGCTCCTATGTACAAGAATATAACTACTATAATACTGCTCATATGTACAAGAATATAACTACTATAATACTACTCCTATGTACAAGAATATAACTACTATAATACTGCCCCCTATGTACAAGAATATAACTACTATAATACTGCCCCCTATGTACAAGAATATAACTACTATAATACTGCTCCTATGTACAAGAATATAACTACTATAATACTGCCCCCTATGTACAAGAATATAACTACTATAATACTGCTCCTATGTACAGTAATATAACTGCTATAATATTGCTCCTATGTACAAGAATATAACTACTATAATACTGCCTCCTATGTACAAGAATATAACTACTATAATACTGCTCCTATGTACAAGAATATAACTACTATAATACTGCCCCCTATGTACAAGAATATAACTACTATAATACTGCGCCTATGTACAAGAATATAACTACTATAATACTACTCCTATGTACAAGAATATAACTACTATAATACTACTCCTATGTACAAGAATATAACTACTATAATACTGCTCCTATGTACGAGAATATAACTACTATAATACTGCTCCTATGTACAAGAATATAACTACTATAATACTGCCCCCTATGTACAAGAATATAACTACTATAATACTGCTCCTATGTACAAGAATATAACTACTATAATACAGCTCCTATGTACAAGAATATAACTACTATAATACTGCTCATATGTACAAGAATATAACTACTATAATACTACTCCTATGTACAAGAATATAACTACTATAATACTGCCCCTATGTACAAGAATATAACTACTATAATACTGCCCCCTATGTACAAGAATATAACTACTATAATACTGCTCCTATGTACAAGAATATAACTACTATAATACTGCTCATATGTACAAGAATATAACTACTATAATATTACTCCTATGTACAAGAATATAACTACTATAATACTGCCCCCTATGTACAAGAATATAACTACTATAATACTGCCCCCTATGTACAAGAATATAACTACTATAATATTACTCCTATGTACAAGAATATAACTACTATAATATTACTCCTATGTACAAGAATATAACTACTATAATACTGCTCCTATGTACAAGAATATAACTACTATAATACTGCCACTATGTACAAGAATATAACTACTATAATACTGCTCCTATGTACAAGAATATAACTACTATAATACTGCTCCTATGTACAAGAATATAACTACTATAATACTGCTCCTATGTACAAGAATATAACTACTATAATACTGCCTCCTATGTACAAGAATATAACTACTATAATACTGCTCCTATGTACAAGAATATAACTACTAAAATACTGCCCCCTATGTACAAGAATATAACTACTATAATACTGCTCCTATGTACAAGAATATAACTACTATAATACTGCTCCTATGTACAAGAATATAACTACTATAATACTGCTCCTATGTACAAGAATATAACTACTATAATACTGCCTCCTATGTACAAGAATATAACTACTATAATACTGCTCCTATGTACAAGAATATAACTACTAAAATACTGCCCCCTATGTACAAGAATATAACTACTATAATACTGCTCCTATGTACAAGAATATAACTACTAAAATACTGCCCCCTATGTACAAGAATATAACTACTATAATACTGCCCCTATGTACAAGAATATAACTACTATAATACTGCTCCTATGTACAAGAATATAACTACTATAATACTGCCTCCTATGTACAAGAATATAACTACTATAATACTACTCCTATGTACAAGAATATAACTACTATAATACTGCCTCCTAGCTGTGAGGTTGTGTTTCTGTAGCTCTCCTGATTCTCCTGATGTCTGGAGAAAGCCCAGGGCGGGGCCACCCTGGGTGGGGCAGCTCCCCTAGCAAGGCCCAGGCTCCAAGGCCTACTCTGGGAAACAACTCCCAGACAACTGAGAAAGTGGATGAAAATCCCAAAGTTTCTAGGAATGGAAGTAAGGTCCAGTGTGTCAGCAGTCCCAGTGCAAGTCAAGATGGGAAGAAAGTTATTGTAAAGAAAGCAGTAACAGAAGCAAGCAGAGGTACGGTACAACAATCTACCAAAGTAATTGTGCAGCATCCAGACAGAATGGCTGAATGTAAGAAGAAGCAAGCCGTGCAGCCTGTGCAGACGCCATTACAGGTTACAGGTGTCCCGTCCACTCCACCCTCCTGCAGACAGAGGAGAACGTCCTTGGAGAAACAGACCATGCAGGAGAACATGCAGCGGCCTGTACTGGTACGGTCTGAGCGGACAAGGTCTGGCAGTGGAAACTGCAAAACTGTAGTGAAGGCTGCGGATGTGACCAAAGTGAGACCAGCAGGAAGGCCTCATGGTACCAGTAGTGCGGTCACTGGGAACAAAGCGGGAAATAGTCCCCAATCTGCAGATTGTGGCCCCATGGCAGTGACAACAGCCGCAGCAGGCCAGAAGTCACAGGCTACACCGTCCAGAAGCCAAACTGCGAGTAGCCAGCCTGCAAAACTCCCCAATAATGCACAGACTGTTACAATGGCGGAGCGAGCACCTGTACTGCGCCTGGCAGACGAGATCCCAGCACTGGTCAGGAGACTGGAGACATTAAAGGCGGGTAAAATATATCTGCAGACAGATTGACTGCGCCTATAAAATAAGGGCTGCTAAACCTTGGTTAGAGGAAGGAGTGGACAAGAAGCTGAGCGCACTGGCGAAAGAGCTCGCCGATGTCGTACAGGAGACCGAGACTGTACTGGAGCAAATGGGACCGGTGGGAGAATCGTACAGAAACCAGCAGCGATTCGAGGAATACCGGAAGTCACCATCATCTCGCTCTATGTCTGAACCCTCTCAAGATGGCGGCCAGCAGTCCCATGCAAAGCCTATTCTGCAGCCAGCAAGTTTCCCTTTTAAGGAAGGGAATTTGTATGGGGAAGGAGCAGCTAATGCCAAGCCACAGCAAAAACCTGCAGCAGTTCCTGGCAAGGCACCACAAGTCCCAGCAACCAGAACTTTAGAGCAAGATCATGGACCCCTGCCTGAAGTAGCATCAGTGCAGACACCACAAGTCCCAGGAGGCAGGTCATCTCAGCAGGACTGTGCACTGTTACCTGAAGGTACTGGGGTAGCAGCACATTTGGGGTCTCAGGTTGTGAGTGTGTGGGACAGTCTGGACTCTGCTGTGCAAGTCACCAATAGTGACTATAATAACATTGTGGACTCTGCTGTGCAGGACTCTGCTGCCACTGACTGTCTGTCTAATATGTCTGATATTATAGATAATCCTGTATATAATAATGGTGCAGCAGGGGAAAGTGTTTCTCATTCTGGGGGGGATCCTTCACCATCTTTGACATTAGACCCCTCTACAGTCCAGTCTCTGGAGTCTGGTGATATTGCAGACATAGAGGTTGATGGTGGGGCGGACACAGCGCAGTCCAATGTACAGGACTTTCCCCCTCTAGTTACTAATGTAGTAGCAGAACCTCGTAGTGCAGGTGCTCAGCAGCCCACACAGCGCCCACAGGCACGCCAAGATGGCGGATCTGGTCATGCCTCCTCTGGGAATGCCTGGAGCCGCGGTGCTCCTTCTTTTACGTCAGGCACGAACTATACAGGCCAGGCTTTCAAGAGGAGGAATGTAGTCAGGTTTAGGCACAGAGGTGCCAAGGAAGATCTGCCTGATAGAAGGTTTGTGGTCAGAGGGCTCCTATGTACCCAGATGGGCTTCCTGCCGACTGACATCCTGGCAGTGATAAACCTTCCTGACCGCCAGGGGTATGATGTCAGCTTTAAGCCCATGTCTGATCTGGACCGTTTCTGGGCTAATGTCACCAGGTTCAGAGATACTGAGGGTTGGAATAAGTTCAGCTTCATCCCCATCTCTAGGCCAGATACAACAAATGTCACCATTGTATTCTGGAATGAGGCCGTTCCCCCTCAGGACATTGTCATCTGGCTCAGGAGACACTGCGACCTAATGTCCGATATAACTAAGAACAGGGACGAAGACGGGATCTGGACTGGTGGGTGGAAGGTCCTGCTTAAGTTGCGTCAGAACAACAATATAACCCAACATCTGCCCAACTCATTTTTTATTGGCCGAGAGAAAGGCATCTGCTTCTATGCGGGTCAGCCACGCAGATGCTTTAGATGTGGGAAGGCCGGTCATATAGCGAGCGTGTGCACCATGGTAAAATGCAACTTGTGTAATGAAATGGGCCACGTGAGCGCTACCTGCAAAAACATTAGATGTAATCTGTGTGGTAAGATGGGTCACCCCCACAGGGACTGTCCTGATGCTTGGCACAACATCCATAGGGATATCCCTGATGAGGACTTGCTGGCAGCGGCTGATGACATACAGGAGGAGGAGGAGGCGCTGTTGTCAGGGTCAGTAGTCACTGAGTCAGAGCCCCAAACAGATACAGGTGATACCACCCAGGACCAAGCCCAGTCAGAACCCATTGAGGCGACCATGGAGGTTGTTGACCAAGTTGCACAACCCTCAGTGGCCATCTCTTCTCCTGCCCCAACACCCACCAGTACTAAGAGAAGGAAAAAAGACAGATCCAGCCGTAAGCCTGAGGGTGAGTGGACCACTGTCAAAAAAACAACTAGGATGAGAGTAGATAGAACTGGTGATGTCACAGCAACAGCAAATAGATTCTATATTCTATCAGAGTCAGATGGAGAAGAGGAACTAGATAGAAAGATCCCACAAATGATGGCAGAGTACGATGAGGAAGAGGGTGATCCTCCTACTAAAAGGAGACCCCGCCGAGCTGAGGTGCAGTCTGAATCAGACATGTAAACAGCAGGTCACCAGGACAGCTCTGATTCAGATCTATGATGGAAGAAAGTGGATCTGTTTTAAGTTTGACCTATTTAGTTTTACTGTATGTTCTTTAAATTTTCTTCTCCAACAGGTGTGGACTCTTTAAGTTGATTTTGCTTTAAGTATTTTCTTGTTTGATCCTTCTTTGTACATACAAAATGTCTGGAATTACTGAAAGAATTTTTGTTTAATTGTATTTATGTTTGTTTTTACTTTAATAAAAATTGCCTCCTATGTACAAGAATATAACTACTATAATACTGCTCCTACGTACAAGAATATAACTACTATAATACTGCTCCTATGTACAAGAATATAACTACTATAATACTGCTCCTATGTACAAGAATATAACTACTATAATACTATTCCTATGTACAAGAATATAACTACTATAATACTGCCCCCTATGTACAAGAATATAATTACTATAATACTACCTATGTACAAGAATATAACTACTATAATACTGCCCCTATGTACAAGAATATAACTACTATAATACTGCTCCTATGTACAAGAATATAACTACTATAATACTGCTCCTATGTACAAGAATATAACTACTATAATACTGCCCCCTATGTACAAGAATATAACTACTATAATACTGCCCCTTATGTACAAGAATATAACTACTATAATACTGCTCCTATGTACAAGACTATAACTACTATAATACTACTCCTATGTACAAGAATATAACTACTATAATACTGCCCCCTATGTACAAAAATATAACTACTATAATACTGCTCCTATGTACAAGAATATAACTACTATAATACTACCTATGTACAAGAATATAACTACTATAATACTGCCCCCTATGTACAAGAATATAACTACTATAATACTACTCCTATGTACAAGAATATAACTACTATAATACTGCCCCCTATGTACAAGAATATAACTACTATAATCCTGTCCCCTATGTACAAAAATATAACTACTATAATACTGCTCCTATGTACAAGAATATAACTACTATAATACTGCTCCTATGTACAAGAATATAACTACTATAATACTGCTCCTATGTACAAGAATATAACTACTATAATACTGCCCCCTATGTACAAGAATATAATTACTATAATACTACCTATGTACAAGAATATAACTACTATAATACTGCCCCTATGTACAAGAATATAACTACTATAATACTGCTCCTATGTACAAGAATATAACTACTATAATACTGCTCCTATGTACAAGAATATAACTACTATAATACTGCCCCCTATGTACAAGAATATAACTACTATAATACTGCCCCTTATGTACAAGAATATAACTACTATAATACTGCTCCTATGTACAAGACTATAACTACTATAATACTACTCCTATGTACAAGAATATAACTACTATAATACTGCCCCCTATGTACAAAAATATAACTACTATAATACTGCTCCTATGTACAAGAATATAACTACTATAATACTACCTATGTACAAGAATATAACTACTATAATACTGCCCCCTATGTACAAGAATATAACTACTATAATACTACTCCTATGTACAAGAATATAACTACTATAATACTGCCCCCTATGTACAAGAATATAACTACTATAATCCTGTCCCCTATGTACAAAAATATAACTACTATAATACTGCTCCTATGTACAAGAATATAACTACTATAATACTGCTCCTATGTACAAGAATATAACTACTATAATACTGCTCCTATGTACAAGAATATAACTACTATAATACTGCCCCCTATGTACAAAAATATAACTACTATAATACTGCTCCTATGTACAAGAATATAACTGCTATAATACTGCTCGTATGTACAAAAATATAACTACTATAATACTGCCCCCTATGTACAAGAATATAACTACTATAATACTACCTATGTACAAGAATATAACTACTATAATACTGCCCCCTATGTACAAGAATATAACTACTATAATACTGCTCCTATGTACAAGAATATAACTACTATAATACTGCTCCTGTGTACAAGAATATAACTACTATAATACTGCCCCCTATGTACAAGAATATAACTACTATAATCCTGCCCCCTATGTACAAAAATATAACTACTATAATACTACTCCTATGTACAAGAATATAACTACTATAATACTGCTCCTATGTACAAGAATATAACTACTATAATACTGCTCCTATGTACAAGAATATAACTACTATAATACTGCTCCTATGTACAAGAATATAACTACTATAATACTGCCCCCTATGTACAAAAATATAACTACTATAATACTGCTCCTATGTACAAGAATATAACTGCTATAATACTGCTCGTATGTACAAAAATATAACTACTATAATACTGCCCCCTATGTACAAGAATATAACTACTATAATACTGCTCCTATGTACAAGAATATAACTACTATAATACTGCTCCTGTGTACAAGAATATAACTACTATAATACTGCCCCCTATGTACAAGAATATAACTACTATAATCCTGCCCCCTATGTACAAAAATATAACTACTATAATACTACTCCTATGTACAAGAATATAACTACTATAATACTGCTCCTATGTACAAGAATATAACTACTATAATACTGCCCCCATGTACAAAAATATAACTACTATAATACTGCTCCTATGTACAAGAATATAACTACTATAATACTGCTCCTATGTACAAGAATATAACTACTATAATACTGCTCCTATGTACAAGAATATAACTACTATAATACTACTCGTATGTACAAAAATATAACTACTATAATACTGCCCCCTATGTACAAGAATATAACTACTATAATACTACCTATGTACAAGAATATAACTACTATAATACTGCCCCCTATGTACAAGAATATAACTACTATAATACTGCTCCTATGTACAAGAATATAACTGCTATAATACTGCTCCTATGTACAAGAATATAACTACTATAATACTGCCTCCTATGTACAAGAATATAACTACTATAATACTACTCCTATGTACAAGAATATAACTACTATAATACTGCTCCTATGTACAAGAATATAACTACTATAATACTGCTCCTATGTACAAGAATATAACTACTATAATACTGCTCCTATGTACAAGAATATAACTACTATAATACTGCCCCCTATGTACAAGAATATAACTACTATAATACTGCTCCTATGTACAAGAATATAACTACTATAATACTACCTATGTACAAGAATATAACTACTATAATACTGCCCCCTATGTACAAAAATATAATTACTATAATACTGCTCCTATGTACAAGAATATAACTACTATAATACTACCTATGTACAAGAATATAACTACTATAATACTGCTCCTATGTACAAGAATATAACTACTATAATACTACTCCTATGTACAAGAATATAACTACTATAATACTGCCCCCTATGTACAAGAATATAACTACTATAATACTGCCCCTATGTACAAGAATATAACTACTATAATACTGCTCTTATGTACAAGAATATAACTACTATAATACTGCTCCTATGTACAAGAATATAACTACTATTATACTGCCCCCTATGTAAAAGAATATAACTACTATAATACTGCTCCTATGTACAAGAATATAACTACTATAATACTACCTCCTATGTACAAGAATATAACTACTATAATACTGCTCCTATGTACAAGAATATAACTACTATAATACTGCTGCTATGTATAAGAATATAACTACTATAATACTGCCCCCTATGTACAAGAATATAACTACTATAATACTGCCCCCTATGTACAAGAATATAACTACTATAATATTGCTCCTATGTACAAAAATATAACTACTATAATACTGCCCCCTATGTACAAGAATATAACTACTATAATACTACCTATGTACAAGAATATAACTACTATAATACTGCCCCCTATGTACAAGAATATAACTACTATAATACTGCTCCTATGTACAAGAATATAACTGCTATAATACTGCTCCTATGTACAAGAATATAACTACTATAATACTGCCTCCTATGTACAAGAATATAACTACTATAATACTACTCCTATGTACAAGAATATAACTACTATAATACTGCTCCTATGTACAAGAATATAACTACTATAATACTGCTCCTATGTACAAGAATATAACTACTATAATACTGCTCCTATGTACAAGAATATAACTACTATAATACTGCCCCCTATGTACAAGAATATAACTACTATAATACTGCTCCTATGTACAAGAATATAACTACTATAATACTGCCCCCTATGTACAAGAATATAACTACTATAATACTGCTCCTATGTACAAGAATATAACTACTATAATACTACCTATGTACAAGAATATAACTACTATAATACTGCCCCCTATGTACAAAAATATAATTACTATAATACTGCTCCTATGTACAAGAATATAACTACTATAATACTACCTATGTACAAGAATATAACTACTATAATACTGCTCCTATGTACAAGAATATAACTACTATAATACTACTCCTATGTACAAGAATATAACTACTATAATACTGCCCCCTATGTACAAGAATATAACTACTATAATACTGCTCCTATGTACAAGAATATAACTACTATAATACTGCTCCTATGTACAAGAATATAACTACTATAATACTGCTCCTATGTACAAGAATATAACTACAATATTGCTCCTATGTACAAGAATATAACTACTATAATACTGCTCCTATGTACAAGAATATAACTACTATAATACTGCCCCCTATGTACAAGAATATAACTACTATAATACTGCCCCCTATGTACAAGAATATAACTACTATAATACTGCTCCTATGTACAAGAATATAACTACTATAATACTGCCCCTATGTACAAGAATACTATAATACTGCTCCTATGTACAAGAATATAACTACTATAATACTGCTCCTATGTACAAGAATATAACTACTATAATACTGCTCCTATGTACAAGAATATAACTACTATAATACTGCCCCCTATGTACAAGAATATAACTACTATAATACTGCCTCCTATGTACAAGAATATAACTACTATAATACTGCTCCTATGTACAAGAATATAACTACTATAATACTGCTCCTATGTACAAGAATATAACTACTATAATACTGCTCCTATGTACAAGAATATAACTACTATAATACTGCCTCCTATGTACAAGAATATAACTACTATAATACTGCCCCTATGTACAAGAATATAACTACTATAATACTATCTACTATATCCTATACATGATTTGGGAGTTGATCTTTCGGTGTTTTACTCTCCCATCTTCTTATTTGCATTTTTCTATCTCTGAGGATATAATATCTTCTTTTCTAGATCGGTTTCTGTGTTCTCCTCCTAATTAGAATCCTTTCCTTAATGTTGTCAGTGCGGCCTCAGGCATGAGTGGTAATTGGAAGGCTATGGAGATTGCAGGTAATGATGTCTGTATTTAGAGGTCTGCGCAGAGTCTCATGTTCAATTGATCATGCACAGTTATATTTGCGGCTCACGGAGGAAAGAACATTTTACTGCTGTTTTTATTTTTCCAGCCGCTCAGGCAATTTTTTTTACCTGGTCTTCCTAAGGTATCCTTTGAATTACCAGGTAACAAGTCAGTATTACAACCTTCATTAGACAGTTGTCACTTAGCTATCAGGTAAATCCTCCTGTGTTCATCCATACAGTGCTGAACTACAACACTCAGCCTCCTGCTAAAGATACCATGTTACCAAACCTTGTTCACACTAGTGTATTGCTTTGTGATTAGATTTATACAGCCAGCAGTTTAAGCTCATAGTGCAAACAACCTAAGATAAATGATAAGCTAAGTAATGTAATGTATGTACACAGTGACTGCACCAGCAGAATAGTGAGTGCAGCTCTGCAGTATAATACAGGATGTAACTCAGGATCAGTACAGGATAAGTAATGTAATGTATGTACACAGTGACTGTACCAGCAGAATAGTGAGTGCAGCTCTGGAGTATAATACAGGATGTAACTCAGGATCAGTACAGGATAAGTAATGTAATGTATGTACACAGTGACTGTACCAGCAGAATAGTGAGTGCAGCTCTGGAGTATAATACAGGATGTAACTCAGGATCAGTACAGGATAAGTAATGTAATGTATGTACACAGTGACTGTACCAGCAGAATAGTGAGTGCAGCTCTGGAGTATAATACAGGATGTAACTCAGGATCAGTACAGGATAAGTAATGTATGTACACAGTGACTGTACCAGCAGAATAGTGAGTGCAGCTCTGGAGTATAATACAGGATGTAACTCAGGATCAGTACAGGATAAGTAATGTAATGTATGTACACAGTGACTGCACCAGCAGAATAGTGAGCGCAGCTCTGGAGTATAATACAGGATGTAACTCAGGATCAGTACAGGATAAGTAATGTAATGTATGTACACAGTGACTGCACCAGCAGAATAGTGAGTGCAGCTCTGAAGTATAACAAAGGGCACTAAGAGGGCATTTACTATGTGTAGAGAGTCTCTGGATAATGCTCCGTACTCCCATGATTTAGCTTATGCCATTTTTGTCTTTGCTGCCCGCTTGATGTGTCTATCATATAGTTTGACCACCAAATCCCGTCAGAAAATATATTGGATAAAAATAGTTGTCACTGACAAAGGGAAACAGATCTCGTCCAGGACTCCAGATCAGCTCTTTAAATGGATTCAACACTATCCAAAATCCAGCGGCATGTGCCAAGCAGGCAGGTGCGGCTCCATCGAGATGTGTGGAGGACGTTCATGAGATGTTAGTGGTCTAATCAAGCATGAAGGGACATGTTCTGTGCTGGTTAGACGGAGCGCCGAACTCCACGCCAAGCTGCGGATAGATAGATACATTCCTCAGTAATCCGGGGAGGGGGTTGTTATTTCATTATAACGCTTGGAATTTACTGCATTCTGTTTTGCAGCCACCAGCCTGACGGGCCCGGGTCTTATTAGATCACAGCTCACTTTACTCCATTTATTCGCTGCTTTGTGTGTGCGCCCTCGAAGAATTGACATTTTAGCTAAGCGTGTTTCCAAATTCATCCTGACTATCGAGACACTTTTGATGTCAATAGGGTCTCTCAGGGTTGGCTGAATCAATCCTCTTTGAAGGTCTTCCTAACAATATTTTAGAAAATACAGTGGTGTGCAAAAGTTTTAGGCAGGAAAAAATGCTGCAAACTAAGAATGCTTTCAGGAATAGAAGGTTTAATAGTTTATTTTTGTCAATTAACAAAGTGAAGCGAATGAACAAAAGAAAAACGTAAATCCCATCAATATTTGGTGTGATCTTTGACCTTTGCCTTCCATCAGTTCTTCTTGGTACTTGCAAACAGTTTTTGGCAGGGAGGTTGTACCCGCCATCTTGGAGAACTAAGCACAGATCT
This sequence comes from Leptodactylus fallax, assembly GCA_947044405.1. Lineage (NCBI taxonomy): Eukaryota > Metazoa > Chordata > Amphibia > Anura > Leptodactylidae > Leptodactylus > Leptodactylus fallax. The sequence continues at coordinate 4,704,013 of CAMRHE010000133.1, read as the reverse complement.
TCTGTGGATGTAGGCTTGCTCCAATCCGTCTGTTTCTTCATGTAATCCAAGACAGATTGGATGATGATGAGATCAGGGCTATATCTGTGGGGGCCGTATCATCACTTCCAGGACTCCTCCTCCAAAGGGCAAAGGTCACACAAATTGATGGGATTTAGATTCTTCTTTATTTTCAGAGAGGGAAAGAAATTATTTAGAAAACTGTTTTGTGTGCCTCTTGTGAGTACTCAAATGTGGCGGTGACAAGCTGCATAGGAGACTGACAGAGAGCTGCAGCATCCCCAAGGCTTGGTCTGTTACAATGGAGGCGATGCCTATTAGAGCTGTTGATCCAGAGATCACAGTGACTGGTAACTACACCCTGTTGTCCTGACATGCACTGGACAATGGTCTAGCTTGAGACTGCACGAGGAAATATTAGGAATCTCAATATCTGTGCTCCCGCCTCTCCCATTTACATCCAATGTCACCTTCAGTGCAGTACTGCTCACAACCATCACCTTAAGGTTGCCATGCCTACTATTCATGTTCTGGCTGGGTCTGGTCTGGAATTTTGAGAGGCAGAGTCAATCAGATTGCTGCCTTATTGTCCCATTGAGACTTATCACCTGCTTGTGATTACATTTGTATTCTGGCTCTGTACTCTCAGAACCTATCCGGTTTTCTGTTGATTCCCTGGTTACTGATTTTGGCTTATTCTTCTGGTTATCTGATCTCTTGCTGATTTTGCTTTATCTGTGAACTCCTGGACTTGACCCTGATTCGGACTCTGGTGTACCTCTGATGTTGCTCTGGATTTTCCTGGATTTTCTTGGATTTTGACTTTTGCGTTACTCTCTTGCCCTAATAGAGTTTCTGGTTTGGTTCTTAGTTTGCTTTCTGGTACCTTGTCCTGGGGTTGCAACCTGGGTCCCGAAGTAGCCAAGTCTAACCTGCCTTGTGGCAGGCTGTACCATGGGAAAACCATAGACATTGTGAACCAGGACGGTGTTATAGGTAGCTTGTTTTACTTGCTGTCTTATGTCCTGCTGCATATTAGGAAATTGCTTAACCAGAAATGACGTCATCTGTGGAATTTCTTAAGTGGCAATTCCATAACAGGTAACCCTTGGAGTAGTGCAGTAGTTTCAGACTGCAGTTTTTGACCAGATACTGTGGGAGTGCCTGCCCTCGAACTACTGTTTGTGTCCCACAAATATGGGAGAGACCCCCCAAGTTCCACCAACATGAGTCACTCTAGGAACCTGTTGAAAACTGTATGCCCTCTAACAGAGATTGTGCTGAAAAAAGCTCTGTGCCTTTAAGAGTTTCTGTAACTGCCAAGTCTTATACCTATTTGTTCCTGTAACCACCAAGCCTTGTACATTGTACTGTAACCATTAAGCCTTGTGCCTCCTGTTGGAGTAAATTTACATTCAAACTATGTGTGTTCTTCATTACTCTTCTGTTATCTATTGGGGTCACCTAAAGAGGCCCAAGGGTCACACACAGAACTGACCTACTAGGGTCCCTGACCTAGAATGAATGTAGAGGTGGCTGCGTACTAACCAGGCGATTAAGCATGCACTGATAATTGATGCCTCCTCCTATAGGCTTGTGCACCAAGGTGCAAATATAATGTAGATGGGATTTATCATTGGGATGAGGACTGAATGTTATAATCTGATGTGATAGATCTGCCACTGTACAGATTCCTCTGTATCACAGCTGCTGGTGTGTAACCATGTATCTCCTCTTAATCTCCTTCAATTCCGCATGTTGACACTTGTCCAGAGTCAAGAGCTCTTGGGAGGTCACCTGAGGAATTCCTTGGTCCCAGTGCATACAGCATAGAAGGATTGTAGCACACACTGGTTATCTAAGCTTACATAAGTGTCATAAGAGACTAAAACTTTTATGCAGTTTATACTGTATATAAATTATATCCTGTATATAACGTGTAAGGTACACATATGTTTAGAAATCTCTATAACTATTTTATAGATAGATAGATACTATAGATAGATAGATAGATAGATAGATATGAGAGATAGATATATAGATACTATAGATAGATAGATATGAGATAGATAGATAGATAGATAGATAGATAGATAGATAGATAGATAGATAGATAGAGTCTGGATAACAAACCCAATCGGAGCTGTAAGAGAAGTGATAAGGCTTACCACCCAGCTTTCCCAGATACAGATACTGAGTTGGACTCACAAACTTAAATTTCTTCAGTGAAAACAAGAGGTTAGGGGCCACCTTGCTCTGTTTCCATGCACTCAGGGCATCTTATTTTGTCTGGAAGCAGCACATCAGGTGTCTCCCAAGTGTAAACCGTCACATCAGTCTGGATATTGGCTGTGGATCCCGCTGTTCCCGCAGTGTGCTAGTTACCTATGTGATCTGAATTCTCAATAATCCTCAGAACCTGGCAGAGTTTTCAGGCTTCGGAGAAGACCTCATGTGTGTACGAGGTTATTACATCCGAAAGCCAAGAGGCATAATCACCGGGAATAGTACTAAGCGTTGTTTGGAAGTGTGACGGCAAATTTCTATCTAATACCTGTGGTCATTTCATTTATGAGACATTGTGGAAGCCTCGCAAAGTCACACAAAGGAACAGCCAGCCACAAAGACTCTGGCACCAGCATTTTTGCTAAATTTACACAGTAGGGCTGGGTTCACATCTGCACTGGAGTCTCTGTTGATGGACTTTTCTCTCTGTTGCAGATGGCATACCCCATTATGGTCAGTGGGGTCCACCGTTGTCCGTGTGTAACCGCTGTTTTAGCCAACTGGCCCTCCATTGTTTGGGGACCCAAATGACGGAAAGCACACTAGCGGGAACCTAACGTAAATACACAAAAAATGCAGGTACTTCCACATTCATTCTCATATTACAATTAAAACTAAGACATATGTAAAGAAATCTTCTGTGTCCCAGGAGATCAGCCATGTCCTCCCTCCTCCTGCAGCAGGAGCCTCCCCCCTGGGTATGCAGTAGGGCAAAGACATCATTACACCCTGCCCCTTCCTATTCACTGTCCTAGCATCTGGACAGGATCATGTACCCTAGGAGTTAAAGAGGTTTACCCACGATAGACATTTATGGTATATCCACAGGATATACCATAAATGTCTTATAGAAGCGGGCCAAAGTTTGGGACCTGCACCTATCTCTAAAATGAACCCACCCACCCCTCAAGCCACTGTGCCTCTCTACTTACTCAGCCTCAATCTCGCCGAGAAGATATGGTCGGACTGTATGGAAAAAGTGTAGCTCAGAACTACGCCGTTTCCATAATGCCCGTAGAAGTGAATTGGAGTTGCAGAAACAGCATAGAACAGTGAGCAACATTGTTTCCGTAACGCCCATTCACTTCTATAGGTGGTATGGAAACAGTATAGCTCAGAGATACGCTGTCTCCTTACAGCCAACCATGGCTGAAAGTCTTCTAAGCGAGGTCGCTGTAAATGGGACATGGAGGTTGGGGACATTTTAGAAAAAGGGAGCAGATCTCAGATGTTGGACCCATATCCTGTCAATATGCCCTAAAATGTCATTTGTTGGAAAACCCCTTTAATAGCTTCCACCAAGGGTTCTGTTAGTTACCATCGCTCTTGACTGCAAGGACAATGTAGTAGACACAACTATTTTTGTTGTCGATAAGAGGGACACCTCATCAGAATTTCAGTAGACCCCATTATAAGGTAGTGTAGTCTGTCACCCACCACCTGGATCTGTTATAAAATGGATCTTCATACAACTGTTCGCCATTTCTCAAAGTGGATTAGGCGAAGGACGTGGTATACTTAACAAGTCCATTAGGTCTCAAACTGGAAATGGATGTTGATATCACCAGTCTTCTCCAGATACTACAGCAACCAAAGTGGAAGAAAGGAAGGTCGGGAGTAGTTGTCGGTCATGGTTGGGTTCACAGTGGCAGTAGTCAGCTCCACTAGATCTCTGGTACTTTGCAGGAGCTGGTGCCATGCTGATGAGGAGGTCTGCAGGGTTTATGGTGGAAGTTTTCCCCTGTGGCACTCCCTGTTGTACATTTCCCACCTGATGGTGGTTGGGTTGACCTTGATGCTGTTGTAGGATTGAGAATTCATAAGTAGAGAAGGGCAAACAACCCAAGATTCGTTTCGAGATTGGGTGGCTCGGGTCCCTGAATTGTTTCGGGTTGAACAAGTTTGGATAGAACTGGAAATTCACATGTGACCGCTATGGCCCAATCACAGGCCTCAGTGATGACCCTGAGCACATGACATCACCAGGAGAGCACCAGATGCTACAAGGAGGCCCAAAAGAGGTAACGGAAGGTGAGTATGGCTGTTTATATTTTTTTTTCACCTCCCCTGGGGCTCCACTTATACTCTGGGGTCTGAAGAGACCTCACAGTATATTAATTTACCGCGACCATTTTAGTTTGTCCAAGACAAATCCCCAATGTGTTAAAAACCAAACAATTTGGAATACCTGCAATTGCCCAAATTGAGGGATGCAGGTTCCTGAAGGGTATTGGGCTTGGCCTGAGGCTCATAGGTCCCAGACATACCTTCATCCAAAAATTCCCTTCACTGCTTATTGCTTGTCCTTAGCCACCTAGATAAATCCCTCACATGGAATGAGATGTCGTGATGTCAGGGTTGTCTCTTCATGAGTCTCCACTGTTCACTTATCAGGAATCAAGATGGTGCCAAATTCTCCTCTGGTCCAGGACACCAATCTGAGTTCTTCCCGTCTCTGATACTCTGCATGTTCTCAGTTTTTTCCAGTACTAAAGGGCACTCCTTGGGCATGGATAATCTGCTGCTCTAACAAAAGGGTGCGTGCCAGCAACTGGGATTTTATCCTCCCAACGCCCAACCACTCTCTAGCTCCTGCACTCAGAAGGGTAGGGCCACCACCTTTTAGTCTTCAGGGACTGCCAAGAGTCGCTAGAAGCCCCAACTTCATTGGTAACGTGGAAGGCCAGCAGCCTGAGCGGGTCCAATTTTGCTCTATAAGACCACCCTCCCCTATGTTCACTCTGACCCCAAATCTGGTGCACGATCCCAGTCCAAGATGTATTTCTACTTCATAAAGTGATATTATGTTATTAGGATATGCCATCACTTTGTGGGGTTCCATGCACTAAAATCATGAGGATTAGCAGTCCTTTTGACATCCAGGTCCTGCACAGTGGGTGCCCAGTATTCCACTGTCCAGGGAACAACAAAGCCCATGCAGACAGCCGAGTGTGCCTCCAATGTGGGGCCAAGTATGCAGTGGAATGCAGTTGCATGAGTGACGTCTGAGTGTCATCCGATTGCATTCCTTTATGCACTTACCTTTATAGCGGCTTCTGATCTGTTCTGTTCCGATGACTTGGAGGATAGGACGATCGGGGGCCCCTTCAGATGGCACCCTTAGACTTGTGCATAGAGCCTTAAGGGGATGAAACACCAAACAAGTGCTGCTGTCCTTTCATTCTCAGGATCGAAAGCAGTCCCAGAAGTTGAATTGGTCTGACTTAACTTTATAGGATTGGAAACCCCTTTAAAGTGAGTCAGTTACCAGACTCACACATATCAACCAAACCCGGAAGATAGATATGTAAGTGTCACTAGACCCCAGCATATCAACCAAGCCCCGCAGATAGATAGGTTAGGTTCTCCTGAATCAAACAGTATTTCCCCTTGTGAATCGCTGCCTCCGTTGTAAATATGTAATTGAGCACTTTAGAGCAATGACAGTGCCCTCATTGCTCCAAAGAGCTCATTTGAATATTCCCAAAAACAGCAATATTTCGGCAAAAGGAGGCAGCGCTTCACAAGGGGAAAACACCATTTGTTTCAGGTGACCCTAACCTATCTATCTGCAGGGCTCAGGCTGATATGTTGGATTCTGTTGACAGACTCCCTTTAAGGAGCCCTGAAACTTGAAGAATCTAAACCTTTGTACACAAGTTTATAAGACACTCCTGTAGGTTGAGCATATTTGCCAAAACACAAGTCTTCTGTAGAATAGCTGGTGAATCACTGATAGGTTTTGAAGAGGAATCTACTTTTGTGAATCTCGTCGACAGACCATTAATTAGGCATCTCATTTACGTCGCCTGTCATGGAATGGATTGACTCTTGGAACAGCAGCTGCGTTGTCATTAAAATGCAGAAATCCTGACAAAATCTCATGCCTGTTCCTTTCATTAGAGACCAGGAGAAGCGGCACTGCACATAGCTCACCCGTGGCAACATATCCTGACATACTGGGGAATTATCTTTTAATAAATGGCACAGATAATGTGAGAGATTTCAGTGGGCACCATGTAGCGTTACAAATATGACAGACCATGGGAACTTTATTAACAAGGGATGACCGCGCAGCATGGCCCTGACTCTGCATACAGCGCTGCACCGAGCCTCCTAGCACAGTTTATGGAGAAATTGCTTACTGCTAACTGAGAAGACATTTGTAGTGCATATATAAAATTAGCACTTCTTAAAGGGGCAGTATGGAGATTAGGGTCAATACTTTCAGACATAGCTTTGTTTTAGCATGTTACAGTAGCTTCAGTATGTGTAAATTCTAGCTCATTTTGCTGGTAACTATATATATATATATATATATATATATATATATATATATATATAATGTGTAAAAAGTACTAAGAGCGATAGTAGGTAGCACTAAATTAAGGAACAATTTAAAGGGAGTCTGTCACCAGAACCCAGTATATGAGCTCAGGTCACAGATAGATAGGTTAGGTTCACCTGAATCAAACGGTGTTTTCCCCATGTAAATCGGTGCATCCGTTGCCGAGATATCGCCTTTTATTTTCAACATGCAAATGAGGTTGGAGTAATGTGGGCGCTGCCATTACTCCAAAGAATATTTGCATAGTGACAAAAACAGCAATATCTCAGCAATGGAGGCAGCGATTTACAAGGGGAAAACACCGTTTGATTCAGGTGAATCTAACCTATCTATCTACGGGCTGAGCTCATATATTGGATTCTGTTGACAGACTCCCTTTAAGTATATACTGAATGGTACTGCTCACTCCCATTGACTTGAATGAGAGAGTTGCAGTACCATTAATGGCCACTACACAATGTACAGAGGTGAACCTGTTCCAGAACACATCAGCACCTATGATAAGTTAATTGTGGGTATGCAAGAAGCTGAACCCCATCAAACTGATATGATGCCGTGGGATCAGTCACCAATCTTAAAATGTTGTAAAAAACTTTTCTTCAAAAAGTAGTAGTCCCAGCGCTGCTCTGTGCTCTACAGCCGGCGCAGGTGCAGTAGAGGTGGATGGTTGGCTACAGAGCAGCACAGGGACTACTGCGTGCACCAGCAGAATCAGAAAAGAGGGAGAGGCCGTCCTGCAGGAGGAAGACTGGAAGCAAGTCACATAAGTATAATGGGGTTGGGGAGTGGGCGGGATAGCTAGAGAGACAGGGAGGGGGTGTATGGAAGGGAGGGAGAGAGGAAGGGGGGGAGTGAGGTGAGAAGGAGCTAGCGTGGAAGCTACATAGCAGGAAGTAGAACCATGTAAACAAATGCAGAAGATGCCAGGAGCTCCCAGAGGCACCAATAAATCACTCAAAACACTGCTAAAGGTATATGGGTGTATTTATTAACCTATTAATATCACTAACAGACCTTCTTTAAAAAAAAAAACAAACATTTTTTGCCCTGAAAACTCCTTTAAATACGGACTACAGCAAATTTTTACATTTCCCATCAAAGCAGGAAAATAAATCTGGAAGTGTAGCAATTTTATATGAAAGGCGATGATCACATAGAATATGGTAACCAAGCGCGGCAGAGCGGAGCGCCGATTGTATCCACCTGCTCTGTGATTATTAATTTGGTTTCATATTTCAGGATTTCATCATTGAATTAAGAGAAATAAGATGAGATCCGGGGATGAGAGAAGGTGACATATGGCAGATGCTTCATATAGGAAGAGATGAATGTGACAGGAATATGGCTGCTATTATATTTCGCTACCTGGGCCCTGTGTATGCTATAACTGGCTAGAAATGAGTAAATCTAAATTTACCTCTGCCCTATTTCTCAGCTGAATTTCCCAGTGCGGAGATGCTGGTATTCTATAGAAATGATCCTTTCCTGATGGGGGCGTGGCCAGGGACTCAATGCGGTGAGACGCACATCTGGGGAGCTCCTGCCTGATCGGTTTTAGAGTGGGACCACTAGCCTTAAATAGGACCCCCATGGCTAAGAAAACCACCCGGGCACCTGCTACAGGGGACTGTGCATCAGCGGACAGGTCCGTGCAGCCTACCTTGTCCGCGTTCCTGCAGCCGACAGCATCTACAGCGCGGGCCTCCACGAGGTGGCGGCCATCTTCCTCTGCCGCGCCGGCCGCTTCCGCTACGACATCCGCGATGGCCCCGCTAGCGACACGAGCGGCATCTACCCTGCAAAGAGGCCAGCCGGCCAGACCTCCAGCCCTGCTAGCGACAGAGCTACAAAGCCTAGGCGCTGGGCTCCAGCGGACCCCTTCACTGCCGGGTAAGTCAGGCGCGGCGGTAGCACGTACCGCAGCGCTGACTGCCCCCCCTCCCCCGCTGCTCCGACCGGCGCTTGCATCAGTGGGTTCCCCCATACAGATCCAGGGGGACCCAACAGCCCAGGAGGCGTCAGTAGCGGCCTCCCAACCCCATAGGCCTCTTCCTGGCCCTGAGCACCCGCCAAGCCCTGTGGAGGAGGATTTAACCCCTCAGCTCCCTCCACAACCTCTTAGCCTCCTGTCCTCACAGCAACCTTCACCCCTTCTCAGGGATGAAGAAGCAGACCTGGGGGCAACTCCATCCCTCTCTTCCTATGCTATCCACACCCAGCCGCCTTCTCCGTCTGCCCCGCTACCCCGACTTCCTCCACACTCTGCTCCAACAGCCTCCTCTGATCCTCCACCGTGGCTTGCTTACCTTGCTCACTTACCGTCAAAAGAGGACTTTGATTCCTTGGTCGCTAAAGTCACAACGGCATGTCGTTCAGAGATACGCACAGAAATCGCTGTCCTGCGGCAAGATCTCCAGCATATTGCTAACCGGGTTGATACCCTTGAGGAAGATCATGATCAGACCCGATCTCATGTGTCTCTCCTCCAGGACACCGTCCTCTCCCAATGCCAGGTGGTTAACGACATGCAATGCCATTTGGAGGACTTGGATAACCGGGGCAGACGTAATAATATCAGAATCAGGGGGCTGTCTGAGGCTAACCAGGAGGAGGATTTGCATACTACCTTGGAGGAGATTTTCAATTTCATTTTACAGGAACCACCTACGCATAAAATCAAGTTAGATAGAGCTCACAGGGCCCTGCGCCCCAGGGGATCAGGCCCCACTCCACGCGATGTTATTTGCTGTGTGCACGACTTTGCACTAAAAGAAACTATCCTTTCCAAGGCCCGTCGCCTTAAAGACTTTGAATTTGCAGGAGCCAAGATCCAGCTTTACCAGGACCTTTCCTGGATTACACTACAGAAAAGGAGATACCTGCGCCCTCTGCTGCGGCTTCTATGCGACCGACAGATACCGTATCACTGGGGGTTCCCCTTTTCTTTTTTCTATCCTACGGTTCTATGCAGATCTGGAACCATTCTGCACTGCCATGGACATTCCTCCTCCCGACCTGCAGAATTGGGAGTTGATTGCCCCACCACCACCGCCACCCCCGGTCTGGACGGCCCGGAATCCAACTAGGCGTCGGCAACGTTCTTCCGGAAGATCGAGGGTGGAGCCCCCTCCTCTGTGACTGTATCTTTTTTCTCAGGCCTCCTGGTTCCTGGGAGGGACACGTCTACTTTGATTACTAGGGGTGTCCTGTTACTACTGTTTTTTTTACATTTATACGCAGTTTTTTATGGTCCCACAACTGTTCTGCATCATATTTATGCTTTAGTATTATCAGTCAGGCGGGTTAGACTCCCCCCCCCCCCCCAGTACCAATAGATGTTATTCTTTTTAGGTCCTCAATTGATGCTTTGGATCTTCTTATTGCTGATCCCCCCCCCCCCCGTCTCCCACCCGCCCCCCTTTTATTATGGGGGCTTCGTCCAGCTGTGGACCCACTGATTGGGCCCCGGTAGGGTCACTAGTGGCCCTACTTTGGACATTTTTTTTTTGCCCCCGGCCAGGAGATTTAGTCCTGACCACTAGATTTAGATTTTGTTTAGTTGTGTTATCTAAATATTTTTGTTTTGTTTTTTTATTTGTAATGCCTTGTATTTTTTGTATGTCCTTTGTCTTTTTCCCCTTCCCTTCTATCCCTTTTCCTTCCTCTCCTTCTTCAGGTTCGGAGACCCGTGTGGCTACAGTGGCCTGGATCCTCTACCTTTACTTTTTCAAGGACTCGGACCATCAGTGGCTGGGTGAGATCTGCTCTACCTCATTTTCTTCTACACTAGCAACAAACTCACTTAGTATTCCCCATGGTTAGGAGCATTACATTAAATGTCAAGGGCCTGGGCTCCAACACAAAACGGCGAATGGTCCTGCGGGAGCTTCGCTCTCCTCAGGCAGATGTAGCCTTTCTCCAGGAGACTCACTTCGACCATACTGGCACGTTTAATTTTGCCCGACATTACTTCCCCTCTGCTTACTCTGCATACTGTAATCGCAGGAAGGGAGGAGTAGCTATTCTGTTTTCCCGTACCTGTCCAATCACTGTCTCGGCCTCTCACATAGACCCCCAAGGTCGATATATTATTCTGGAGGGGCTATTATATGGTCAACCCATCACTTTATGCAATATTTACGCCCCTAATTCTTCACAGATCCCCTTCCTTAAACAGGTCCTGAGGAAACTGCAAATGTTTGAGGGATCTGCACTATTACTCGGTGGAGACTTTAATATGATCTTTTCAGAAAATATGGATAGATCCACCCTCACTAGTGCCCCTCCTGTACCCTTTCAGACGAGACTAGCTAGAGAGTTCCGCTGCCTTGTACGGTCAGCTGCCCTCTATGATCTTTGGCGGGTGGATAATCCCTCTGCCCGCTCCTTTACATTTTACTCCCACCCCCATAAAACCCACTCTAGAATAGATTATTTTTTGGGAAATACGTTAGCCCTTCGCTTACTAAAGTCTGCTGACATAGGCCCCATATCCTGGTCAGATCATGCTCCTGTGAAGCTTACACTGTCCTCCACCCCCCTCTCCGACTAAACGCTGCCACTGGCGACTTAATGAATCCCTCCTTCATTCACGAGAGACCCAGGGTAGGCTTCGAGCTCACCTCCAAGAATACTTCCGAGTTAATTCTGACTCAGTTTCCGCTGTGTCCACACTGTGGGAAGCCCATAAGGCAGTAATGAGAGGTCACTGTATTGCGTTGGGAACACAGTTTAAGAGAAACCGGAGGGTCAGAGAGGAGGCTTTAACTAGTAAGATCAGATCCCTCACTGAGCGACTAACGACGCGACCCTCGTTATCTTTACTGCGTCAATTAGTAGCGGCCAGGGCTGACCTCCGCGACCTCGCCACCCAGGCTACTCGACGCCTCCTCCTCTACAGTCGCCAGAGATACTATGAGAGGGGAAATAAGGCCCATACACTTCTAGCTAGAACCCTGAGGGACCGCCAGGTTTCGTCCACACCCCATGCCGTCCGAGATTCCCGGGGCACCCTTCAGCATCATCCCGATGCCATAGCGACCTTGTTTAGGGATTATTATACTAAACTGTATAACCTTCCCTCACCTGCTAGGAGAAACCCCACCATTGCAGAGACAGACTTGCATTCTTACCTAGCCTCGTGTCAACTCCCAGCCCTCCCGTCCTCAGCCCTCTCTTCGCTTAATGCTCCAATATCAAGTGAGAAGTTAGCTGCCGCTCTGGAGGCTCTCCCTAATGGTAAGGCTCCGGGCCCTGATGGGTTCACCTATGCTTATTATAAAACTTTCCATTCTGATCTCCTCCCTTATATGTGTCAGCTTTTCAACTCATTCTTGGAGGGAGCTCCGATCCCCCACACTATGCTGCACTCTCACATCTCCCTAGTTCCAAAGCCTCACAAAGACCATCAGGAGTGCTCTAATTATCGTCCCATAGCCCTCCTGAATACAGACCTCAAACTTTTTACAAAAATCTTAGCAAACAGGCTTGGCCTTTGGCTTCCGTCTCTCATCCACAAAGACCAGGTGGGAGATAACACTAGAAGGGGGGAGATAACACTAGAAGGGCAGCGGACTTGATTGATGTAGCCAACTGTCACTCTACCCCCACTTTGCTTCTAAGTCTAGACGCTGAGAAGGCCTTCGAACGCCTTGATTGGTCGTTTATGACGGCCACTCTTGAAAGTTACGGGTTCTCGGGGGCCTTCCTCACGGCTATAAGGGCTCTTTACTCTCACCCCTCAGCAGTTGTTAAGCTCCCTAATGCTTCCTCCCTTCCCTTGTCCATCTGTAATGGAACCCGTCAGGGATGCCCCTTATCTCCACTAATATTTGCACTATGTATTGAACCCCTGGCAGCTCAAATTAGATCTGCCCCAGATGTCTCTGGGGTATTTGTGAGGGATAGAGAATTTAAGGTTAGTTTATTCGCAGATGATGTCCTGTTGACTCTCACTAAACCCCATACCTCCCTTCCAAACCTTCTCCGTGTTTTAAAGGATTACGGAGACCTATCGGGATATAATGTTAACCCTAGTAAGATGGAAGCCCTGCCCCTAAATATCACAAGCGAGGCCTTGCAGTTGCTCAAGTCTAACTTTGACTTACAACGGAGAGACCGCTCCCTACGCTATTTGGGTGTTCAGTTTTCTTCTTACCACACGCTTTACACGGCCAATTATCCTCATCTGTTTCATGAGCTCCGTTCTCTTCTAGATAAATGGCGCCCACTTCATATTTCTCTTATAGGCCGTATAACTGCGGTCAAGATGACCCTCCTCCCGAAACTTCTTTATTTTTTTGAAACCCTTCCAGTGGCAGTCCCCAGATTTGAATTGAGATCCCTGCAGAAGGCAATATTCCAATTTATATGGAATGGCAAACGCCATCGCATCCCCCCGATCGGTGATGCTGGCGGGTAGGTCGAAGGGGGGACTGGGGGTCCCACACATATTGCACTATTATTGGGCTGCCCATTTGCGTAGTATTCCGTTCTGGGCGACGTCCCAGGCACATACGAAATGGGTGGAGATAGAGAAGCTTTGGCTGGCTCCTGTACACCCCAACGCATTTTTGTGGTCCTCCTCCCCCCCCCCCCTGCCCACGTCCCCGCTGCTTGGCCCTATCGGATTTACTCGGACTATTTGGAACACCTGTTCTAAGTTGTTTCGATTGGCCTCCTTGCACTCGTCTATGATCTCCTTTTTATATAATGCACGTCTCCCAAGCGAACTCACTGCTGCTATGGTCAAGCCCTGGAGCAAGCTGGGTTTATTCCACATAGCGGATTTGGTCGACCCGTCGTCCTTGGAGCTCAGGCCCTTCGATTACCTCACCTCTACACAGCACTTGCCTACCTCAGAGTGGTTCCACTATCAGCAAATAGTTCATTTTGTCGTCTCCCAATTTGGATCCACCCGGGTCTCCCTCCCTTCAGCTTTTGAACGACTTTGTCGGGCGGGCACCTCTACTAGAGGCCTGATTTCTAATATTTATGGGCTTTTGTCCTCTCAGGGGGGGCAGGCCCCGGTGGTCCACAGATATATGACCCGGTGGTCTGGAGCCCTGGGCGAGCGAGCACATCTCACACAGCCAGTGGCAGGTTATTTGGTCCCGAGCAGCTAAATCCTCTTCCTGTGTAACGTTCAGGTAAACGCAATACAAGATACTCATGCACTGGTATCATACTCCAGCTCTACTGCATACTCTCAACCCCACTATTCCTTCTAGTTGCTGGCAATGTCAGGCAACACCAGGAACATTGTACCATATATTCTGGGAGTGCCCCCTGGTCCGCCCTTTTTGGACTGAGGTTGGGAGGCTGACTAATATTCTCTTTCTCCAGGGTGTTCCCTTGGACCCCATGGTTTATTTGCTGAATCTCCCTGTGATGAACCGACCCTCAGTTTTATATCTTTCTTGGAAGTGTGTTTTACTTGCTTAGGTCAGTCCTTCCCCCACTTGGAATGCGGTGCTTTAGTTGAGTCCACATTGCTGGACGATAGGCTTCACTGGTTTTATGTGTGTTCATTGGAGATGGCTTGCTATAGCCAGGCACTTTTATTATCCCTGGCCAGATGGGATGGGGGATAGCAAGCCTTAACTTCAACCATCTCTCCGAGGGTTCTGCAAAGGTGGGAGAAGGGGGGTGGCCTGGGTGCAAGGGGTGGGTGGAGCACTAGCCATATGCTGTGGTCAGACCTGGATTCTGGGGTCATTCAGCAAAGAGGCAGTAAGGAGCTCTGATCTGGGAGAAGATGAGAGGGCCTGCCCTACTGAGGAATGCTTTGAGGGCCTAGTTCTGGACAGCATGTAGAAGGATTGTTTTATGCAACTTGCTTAAGCTTGCGCCCTAGGCCCAAAATTCTGCTGTGGCCTAGAGAAACGGACTAAGAGTCTATTGTGTTGAGCATGGAAGAGAGACAGCTAGGACAAAGCTGTGTGCTCAGGTATTTTTTCTAATCTTTATTTCCTTTTATTTTGGTGTATTGTATCATTGCCCTTTTGCTTGTATGTTTATGCTTGATCATATTAATATTGTATATTTCTGTATATGCTATTAATCCATACCGACCCGCTTGGGTTATTAAACATATAAAATTTATATCGCTCGTTCGTTATATCCTATGACCCGGTCTACTCACGGTGTGTGAGTGAGAGGTTAAGAAAGAAGTTTGATCGCAGGCGTACCAGGCGGCTGGGCGAGGCGATATTCTTCACACTCCCTCCAAAGGGTCTTGGTAAAAATACATCGAAATTATTCCTTTACTTGTGTACTGCGGCTAAAACACTTATAGCTCGCCATTGGAGAGAAGCCCTTCCCCCAACAATCCCAGAATTGGTAGCCCGACTGAAGGATATACGCAGTCTGGAGTATCTGACTGCTTCCCTTAACCATACGGTGGAGGCATTTGAAGCGGTTTGGTCCCACTGGGATACCTACTGTGCCACGCAAGGTCTCTGAAATCTGACCCCCGGCTTTGTTTCTTTCCTCATTGTTCCTTCCCTTTGTCTGTTTTTGTGTATTCCCCAAATTCTATTTTTGTGTTGTTATTTTTATTTTTGTAGACTTAACGAATTGTATGTTCTTTATTTGATCTCTGTCATTTTCAAAAATATTTTAATAAAAATTACAGTTTAAAAAAAAGAAATGATCCTTTCCTGAAGATCAGTTTGTGTCACGCCTAGACTGCAGCTTTTGTATTGAGACGACCACCAAAAATTGTAGAGGGGTAGTCCAATAGCCCCCTCCTATACCATATCACATATTTGCACATACCTCCCAACTTTCAGATGACAAAAAGATTGACAAAATCTGTTCCACGTACAGATTTTTGTTGTGGCAAATATGTGTGGAAAAAGCCACGCTTCTAGTCCCGCTTATGCCCTCTTTGACCCTGCCTAATCCTATCCAGTCTTTTTTGTGCCCCCACACTGTATAATGCCCCCTAAAATTTCATGCCCCCTTGTATCTAGGGGTGAATCTAGCTTTTCTGTTGCCTGAGGGAAATTATAGAAAGACACCCCCCCAGCCCAAAAAAAAAAAAATATGCACACAGTAGTTGACCCCTTTTTTTGGCCCTCTCCCCAATATATGACCCAATTTGTTGCCCCCAATATATGACCATCTTTTTAGGTCCCCCACAGTATATGACCCAATTTTTTGCTGCCACACAATATATGACCCCTTTTTTGCCCCCTCAGTATATGACCCCCTTTTATTTGTACCCCCACAGTATGACGCCATTTTTGCACCCCACAATATATGACCCCTTTTTTATCCCCTCAGTATATGATCCCCTTTTATTTTCACCCCCACAGTATGATGCCATTTTTGCCCCCAATATATGACCCTCTTTTCTTGGCCCCCACACAGTATATGGCCACAGTATATGCAATAATACAATACGTAGCGTCCGATTAGAAAAAGAATGCCCCCCTCCCAGTTTACTCTATGAGGCGCCGCCTGAGGCCATTGCCTCAAGTCACCTCATGGAATCCAATATAATCCACCTTGATTTCAATACACTTATTCCTCGTCGCCTCCAGTGATTGGATACCTTGATAATAGGAGGAGACTTCTTGCTGCTGCAGGACGCTGTTACCGCCTCTATTGTCATCAGGAAATCCTTGTCCACGCAGAAATTTCTTCAGGTTACCAAAGAGAAAGTAATGGCTGGGAGCCAGGTCTGGACTGTAGGGTGGATGGTGGAGCTCCATGAAGCCACATTCTCTGATAGCAATTTATGATTTGCGAGACTTGTGAGCCGGTGCATTGTCGTGAATCAGTAACACAACCTGCAGACAACTTATAATAATAGGTATAGTATAATAGGCGAAGGTCCAGGGGAGGTGTAAAAAATAAACAAACATTCATACTCACCTTCCGTTACCTCTTTTGGGCCTCCTCACAGTGCCCAGCGCTCTCTCTTGTTCTCCTCAGTGAAGTCATGGGCTGGGATCACCGCTGAGGCCTGTTATTGGGCCTCAGCAGTCACATGGGCACGTCAAGCATCATGACATCACCAGGAAAGCAACAGACACTGCAATGAGTCCCATAAGACGTGAGGGAAGGGGAGTATGAATGGTTTTTATTTTTTTCACCTCCCCTGGGCCTCCACCAATTATACTCTGGGCTCTGAAGTACAAGTTGTTGGTTCCAGACAGAGCCAAGCTAACCTGGACAGATGCCAATTCCTACAGGGCTTGAGGTCGTCCATGGCAATTGCTTGTCAAGCTAGCTTTATATTAGACATGGGGCCCATCATGACTATTGCCTAAGGACCAACATTCATCTGGACCAGGTCCTGCACTTAGGTACAGTGTATATGCTTTAGGAGCACTTACCATTCACAAGGGCAGTTCTAAGAAGACAGAAATTTGCCAAATACTGTTGTTGATAAGATGTCACCTTGACAGTCTCCGAGCTCTCCACGTTCTTCTGTGTTCTTGATAGTATGAACCTGCCACATTAACTAAATAGAAGGAAGGGGGGCACATATAGTGACCCATTTACGGTAGGTTAGAAAACAATAACGAATTCTCCAAGGTTCAGACAAGTGGGACAAATCTTGAGGAATCATATAATCTTTCCTTCCGGTCTATGGCCCCTTAGTAGGTCATATCCAGTGCGGATATTATAGTAATATTGCACTGGAAGAATTTAATATTTAGCCCCCACCCCCACAGGCAAGAAAACTACTCATGTACACATGTAGGAACACAAAGCAATAATCCTGTATAATGACATGAATGCCACAGACGTGTCCCCCGGTGCTCTGCGGAGAGATGAGCTGGTAGTGTATAGCCACATGGTAAGAGATCATTATGGCAGTAATAATAAGTGGAGAATATGGCACTATTGGTCAAAGAGCCCCCTGCCTGGGGGAGAACTATAGTCCTAATTTACACTAGGTGGGATAGATAGATAGATAGATAGATATGAGATAGATAGATAGATACATAGATAGATAGATAGATAGATAGATAGATATGAGATATATAGATAGATAGATAGATAGATAGATAGATAGATAGATAGATAGATAGATAGATAGATAGATAGGAGATAGATAGATACATAGATAGATAGATAGATAGATATGAGATAGATAGATACATAGATAGATAGATAGATAGATAGATAGATAGATAGGAGATAGATAGATAGATAGATATGAGATAGATAGATAGATAGATAGATAGATAGATAGATATGAGATAGATAGATAGGAGATAGATAGATAGATAGATAAATAGATATGAGATAGATAGATATGAGATAGATAGATAGATAGATAGATAGATAGATATGAGATAGATAGATAGATAGGAGATAGATAGATAGATATGAGATAGATAGATAGGAGATAGATAGATAAATAGATATGAGATAGATAGATATGAGATAGATAGATAGATATGAGATAGATAGATAGATAGATAGATATGAGATAGATAGATAGATAGATAGATATGATGATAGAGATAGATAGATAGATAGGAGATAGATAGATAGATAGATAGGAGAATGATAGATAAATAGATATGAGATAGATAGAGAGATAGATAGATAGGACCCAGAACAGGTCTACAGTGTGGTATGGCTCTGATGTATGGCTGTGGATCCTACTTGCTCTGTGTTCACACTGTAAACCTGTTCTAGGCCTAAGAGAGGTCTGTTTATTTAGTGTAGGGTCCCATCTGAATGAGGTCGCCTTGTCGGGGCAGGTCCTGTTCGATCAAATATGTATAACCAAGAACCTCAAATTTATATACTGTATTTAGTCCATAGACCTATATATATTGCGACAACTTGGGGGAATTAATTTCAAATGGCGGCAGACTCCTGGTCCGGACAGCGATGGTTCGTGGTACTGGGCGCCGGAGAGATGGCGTTCAGACGGTCCAAGTGTAAAATAAACGGGCTTTATTCAGCTTACATGCAACATAACAAAACAACAAAAAACCTAGGCCACAGTTAGGGCACTAACTCACTCCTTGAGCCCCTAACTAGCGTCTGGGGCAATAAGAAGCTTGACTTAGTCTCTGTAAGTCCTCTCTGGACCCCAGGCCTCTGGGGACAGACTGCCCTGTCTGCCTTTTGCTGGATCCACCATTTCCTGCTTCCTGCAGGAGACTCCAGCCTTCTAGAGTTACGCCCCCACCCAAAGGTGTGGATGAGGGCCTTTTCAGGGCTGGCCTGGGTCGCTCAACAGCGCCCTCTGGGTTCACATACTCACAATATGTATATATAGATATATATCTTTATGTGCCGATAATGGCAGTGATGCAGTTTACATCCTTTTTCTTTATATGTCCTAGTGCTGTGTAAGGGTGCTGCTGCATTTTTGTATTTTTAGATAGATAGATATATATCAGATAGACAGATAGATAGATAGATAGATAGATAGATAGATGAGGTTGGATAGATATGAGATAGATATGAGATAGATATGAGATAGATAGATAGATAGATAGATAGATAGATAGATAGATAGATAGATAGATACTCTAGATAGATGATAGAGTAGATTGATAGATGATAGATATTATATAGTTTATAGATAGATGTCAGATATGTAGATACAGTAATTATATAGATAGAGAGATAGAGTAGATAGCTATATTACATAGATACTGTAGATAGATGAGAGAGACAGTATATATATTACATAGATAGATAGAACTAGTGATAGTCTACAAACATGCGCAAATGTATTGCCAATATAGTTTTTTAAGAATTCCTAGAACGTGACCTGAGGGCTTCCTTACGTCTTCTCTATGTTCTTGCACTTTTTGCTGACGCGTTCCTTTTCCTTGCCTAATGCCTTATAGATAACATGACTTCTCCCTGTGCGTAGTTTTGGATTCAGGCAGATGCGCCGCTGATCTCTGCGTACTCCTCCTCTCCCGTTGTCTGGCACACATCCCAGTGCTGAAGAACTCGCAGGGCACTGTTTGTTTTATTCTCACAATGCAGATTTCAGCAGAATATGGTGGACATATCTGAAAATCAAATATCGCACCATATCTGTAATATTTACTTAGTGAATTGTGTTTGGGGCGGCTGAGCCTTTTTTCTGCTATTTAATATGTAAAGAATGTGCATATGGAAGTTTTCTGGGTGATACTGTATGAGCGACCACCATAGGATAGGTATCTGACCGCAGGGGGCCCCACTACATGGTTGCGTTGCAGTCACTACCGGGCCCTGGACCCTAAGGGGCCCCAAAGATTCCTCTGCTACATAAAATATACCACTATTCTAAATGGCACAACGTAGGTAGGGGACCCATTACAGATTTTGCATTGAGGCCCAGGGCTTCTGCTTATCACCTATCCTATGCATAGGTAATGAGTTAAGAGTTGGTGGAATACACCTTTAATTTCAGGCAGAGCAATTCTGGAGCATCGTGTCTTACAACTTTGCCTGTTATCCCTCCTGGATATGTATAACCAAATTGACAACTGTGCCATTCCCCTACACAATCTAATACAGTGCTAACTGGACAGAGGCAAACTGCATAGGGATGACAAAGAGAATGCTAGCTTCCAGATTTCCAGGAAGAATTACAGAGGAATGGCACAATGTACTGAAGATTTCTAAAAAAAAAAAAATAACTGCTTTCTTTGGGGACTTGGACCCCATATACAGGACTGAGTGTGCAGTCCAAGGGGATGTCTGATGCTCCATTCTCCATTCTGATAACTATACAGCTTCGTGAAATCCGAACAGAATGGAACCCCCCATTGAAATCAGTGGAGGACTGAAGGCACTTGGATGTCATCCGAGTGCACTCCATTAAAAAAAATCAGATCCCCCCTCAGCCTGCACACTTAGTCCTCAGGGATTTCTAGGGAAATATAGCTCATATGAAGCCATGATAGGGTCATGTTCTTAAGACCTTTGCCCCCTGTACTGTGTATTGCATCTCCTAGACACAATGAATACAATTTGTAGGATCAGAATCCTCGGGGCTGTGATCCATAAAATCCTTTGTACTCTCCGGCTCATGTAACAGGTTTGGAGCTGCCGTTACATTATTGATGATTTGTCCCTAGTAAATAATTTAAAGAACAATATTCAGCTACAAACCCAATAACAGGGAATTTTCTGTAAAAACGGATTTGTGCGGCCGCTCAGGGTGTCGAGGCGTAACATGAAGCTTCTGACGCACAAGGTATAACAAGTTGGACATTTTCTGTGCAAGTTCGTTTTTGCTGACTTTTTCTTCTTTGCCAGCTATGACACTGAGCACATTCTCTCCCCGCAGCATTGCTATGAAGACCGGCGTTCACTATGCCAGTCTTAATAAATCCCCCCTTCTGTCTCTTTGCCATAACTAGAATAACCTACATTGAGGGCTGTACCATTAGCTTACTTATGCCCCAATGGTTTGTTCCACTTAAAGCAATAACATGCAAATTCGCATCAAAATAACATCAGATAAGTGCAAATAACTCAGTTCCTGTCGCACCGACACGCCACAGGGCCATGCATGAGGTTTTTGTGATTTTACTAAGATTTGCGCTTCTTAAAGGGGTTTTTCGGCCCTATGAAAAATAGGATAGGTCATCAGTATATGATTTTTTAGGATCCAACTCCCGGACCCTGCACAGATCAGCTGTGTTAGCAGCCCCCCGGGCACCAAAATCTGTTAGTGGATGGCAGTGCGTGCAGCACCGCTCCTATACCAGTTATAGCAGCAGCCCCGTCCACTGCATAGTGGTGTCTGCACGGAATTGCAGCCTTATATACAGATACTCAGCCCCTATAATAGGGGATAAGGCTTGTTAGTAGGACAACCCCATTAACACTAAGGCAACGTGAGTAATCCCCATGTTTGGTGGGCGGTTTATTTGGAATTCATAACTTTTTTTGGTTTATCTGTCGAAACATAGCTATGTCAGGGCTTATTCTTTGTGTGATGAGTTGTACTTTGATTCGGTACCATTTTGGAGTACATATAATGTTTTAACTTTTGTTAGCGTTTTTGGGGGGTCCGTGTTAAAACCCCACAATTCTATCATAATTTTTTGCGTTCACGCTGCATTAATAATGACATGACAGCTTTGTCCGGTGGCTCATTAAAATAACGGTGATACCAGATTTATATGGATTTTTATTAGGTTTTACTACATTTTCTACTAAAATGTCATTTTTCGCAAATAACTAATTTTCCTTTTGTCACCGTATTCTGATGCCTATAACTTTTTTACTGTTTTGTTGACAGTCAGGGCTCTTTATTTGCGGGGCAAGTTGTACTTTTTTTTGGATCCCAATGTTTGGTATGTATGACTTTTTGATGACTTTTTATTGCTATATTTGTGGGGAAGCAAGGTAACCATAATACATTAGTTTGAGCAATGCAGTATATTATTTTTTATGGCATTCACCGTACAGGATAAATATCACTATTTTTGGATAGTGGGGGCTTATACGCACATG
Organism: Leptodactylus fallax; assembly: GCA_947044405.1. Lineage (NCBI taxonomy): Eukaryota > Metazoa > Chordata > Amphibia > Anura > Leptodactylidae > Leptodactylus > Leptodactylus fallax. The sequence continues at coordinate 4,681,929 of CAMRHE010000133.1, read as the reverse complement.
GGGATACGTGATATGTTTGTTTATTTTATTTTGTTTACATTATGTGTTTTTTTTGTAAATTAAAAGGCGGGTCTTTTTATTATATATTTATTTATTATACTTTATTTTTTTTTTTTTTTTTTTTTTTTTTTTTACTTTTTTCCTGTCCCACAAGGGGTTGAACCTGGGATCTGCTGTTCCCCAGCACAATGTACTGTGTCTGAAATACATTGTATTGCAGTACATCATACATAGGCTTCCTATGTGCAATAGGGCTAGGCAGCCAGGAGGCTGTTGCAATCTCATTGCGGAGGATCTAAGGGGTGGCAGGAGGAGGCTCAGCACGAGATAATAGTACGCCACAGAACGGGAAGGGGTTAAAGAGGATAGTCAGGGTTCTACAAACAGCGCCATCCTTATCCTTGGGTTGTGCCTGGTATTGCAGTTCAGTAACTTTTCCAGCATGTATACACTCTATAGTCAGCCATGTCTGTGTAACAGTTTGTGTTGCTGATAATGATCAATACTACAGTATACTGTCCATGACATTAATAAGAGACAAGGAGGCTGCGGTTGATATTTCATTACTCTCATGTGGTCTGTGTAAACATGATTCTCGTATCTGCACGTCAATGGAGTAATGCTAAGCAATCCCGTGTCTCTTCGTGCTGAATTTACAGCTTAACCCTTTAAAGAAGCAACTATTGTTTTAGTTTTTCTTATTATTTATTCATATATTTTCTACATATTCATAAAGCCATAACTTTTTTAGATTTGTCCATTGATGTAGCCCTGTAAAGCTTGTTTTTTGCAGGCTACATTTTTATTTTTTAATGGCACCATTATGGGATACATGGCAGATGTGTCAGGAAGAAGTAAACTTGGCTATAAAAAAAATAGGGATGTTCTAGTTGTGTGACATGGCTAAGGGGCTAGACGCCCTGAAACGCGTAGACTTGGTTACGGATCCTCTTCGCATGTAACTGTTGTTACTTTTTTTAAAATTTTATATGAATTAAAAGTTATATTTTATTTAAATTTCTGCATGCTGGAACCTTTTATTTTCCATTTTCCTAACATTCTGCTCCAACGAAGTCCGGAGAGTTTTCTCTGCATCCTATGATAAATTTTCTATGGAACTAATTGGCATATGAATATGGTGAGCCGAAGATTTAATTTTCTTTTATAGGCCACAGGTCTGCGGCCTACAAAATCAGAGACCTTTTAAAACAGATTGGGGGTCGTTCTCTCCCCGATAGGGAACACTTTTAAGGTAGAAAATATACCCGTATGGGGCTTGTAGTTTTACACGTGTTGAAGAGACGGACAACCCTTTCAACAGATATCCAATGACCATCGCTAAGATGAGGTAATGTCAAAGGTCAAAATTATCCAGGACGTGGCCTTTTCTTTGGATTTCTATGGATAGATTATTTCACAGATAACCCGTTTGCAGTACGACCCTCTACTAGGCCGCAGCTGAAGCCTGTGGTGACCAGAACCACTTGACTACAATACTGTCTGCCCCTTGGAGCTCAGCTCTTGTGACCTCAAAGTAGCATTTCCGGCCTTTTTTTACTGAAATGTTGAATTGAAAAAGTTTGGATTTATTTTTTTCATATTAATTGAATAAACTGAGAACTCTCCAAACACAGAGGACAATAAAACAAACTTATATGTTGATGGAAAATACATTTTCCTCATTGCCACCAATGCCCATTGATACGCTCGATACGCCTTCAGTCCAAACCATCTCGCTGCGAGGATGACAAGATAATTGCTTTTATTTTTATATAACCGTCATACCAACACTTAGCACCGAGTTGAGTCATCAAAGTATCAAGCAAAGTATTCAGGGTAGAAAGCGCTTCAATCTTCCCCTTTGTGATGCTTAATTCATAGGCTTTTAATGGTTTCTCTATAACTGATTCCATTCTGTTATTCACTATCTATCTCTCTCTCTCTCTCTCTCTCTATATATATATATATATATATATATATATATATGTGTGTATGTGTGTGTATGTATGTATGTATACACTATATATATGTGTGGGTATATGTTTATGTGTGTGTGTGTATATATATATATATATATATATATATATATACAGTCATGGCCAAAAGTTTTGAGAATGACACAAATATTATATTTTCACATGATCTGCTGCCCTCTGGTTTTTATGTGTGTTTGTCAGATGTTTTTATCACATACAGAAATAGAATTGCATTCATATTATGAGTAACAGAAGCTTATATTGACAGTTAGAATGAGTTAATGCAGCAAGTCAATATTTGCAGTGTTGACCCTTCTTCTTCAGGACCTCTGCAATTCTCCCTGGCATGCTCTCAATCAACTTCTGGACCAAATCCTGACTGATAGCAGTCCATTCTTGCAGAATCAATGCTTTCATTTGGTCTGAATTTGTTGGTTTTTGTTTGTCCACCCGTCTCTTGATGATTGACCACAAGTTCTCAATGGGATTAAGATCTGGGGAGTTTCCAGGCCATGGACCCAAAATCTCTATGTTTTGTTCCCTGAGCCATTTAGTTATCACCTTTGCTTTATGGCAAGGTGCTCCATCATGCTGGAAAAGGCATTGTTGAGCGCCAAACTGCTCTTGGACGGTTGGGAGAAGTTGCTCTTGGAGGACATTCTGGTACCATTCTTTATTCATGGCTGTGTTTTTAGGCAAGACTGTGAGAGAGCCGATTCCCTTGGCTGAAAAGCAACCCCACACATGAATGGTTTCAGGATGCTTTACAGTTGGCATGAGACAAGATTGGTGGTAGCGCTCACCTCTTCTTCTCCGAATAAGCTGTTTTCCAGATGTTCCAAACAATCGAAAAGGGGATTCATCAGAGAAAATGACTTTACCCCAGTCCTCAGCAGTCCACTCCCTGTACCTTTTGCAGAATATCAGTCTGTCCCTGATGTTTTTTCTGGAGAGAAGTGGCTTCTTTGCTGCCCTCCTTGAGACCAGGCCTTGCTCCAAGAGTCTCCGCCTCACAGTGCGTGCAGATGCACTCACACCTGCCTGCTGCCATTCCTCAGCAAGCTCTGCACTGCTGGTAGCCCGATCCCGCAGCTGAAACACTTTTAAGAGACGGTCCTGCCGCTTGCTGGTCTTTCTTGGGCGCCCTGGAGCCTTTTTGGCACCAATGGAACCTCTCTCCTTGAAGTTCTTGATGATGCGATAGATTGTTGACTGAGGTGCAGTCTTTCTAGCTGCAATACTCTTCCCAGTTAGGCCATTTTTGTGCAGTGCAATGATGACTGCACGTGTTTCTTTAGAGATAACCATGGTTAACAGAAGAGAAACAATGATGGCAAGCACCAGCCTCCTTTTAAAGTGTCCAGTGGTGTCATTCTTACTTAATCATGACAGATTGATCTCTAGCCCTGTCCTCATCAACACCCACACCTGTGTTAATGGAGCAATCACTGAAACGATGTTAGGTGGTCCTTTTAAGGCAGGGCTGCAATGATGTTGAAATGTGTTTTGGGGGATAAAGTTCATTTTCTAGGCAAATATTGACTTTGCAAGTAATTGCTGTTAAGCTGATCACTCTTTATAACATTCTGGAGTATATGCAAATTGCCATTAGAAAAACTGAAGCAGTAGACTTTGTAAAAATTAATATTTGTATCATTCTCAAAACTTTTGGCCATGACTGTATATGTGTGTGTATGTATATGTGTGTGTAGGTATATATGTGTGTATGTATGTATATGTGTGTGTAGGTATATGTGTGTATATATGTGTATGTATTTGTTGTCATATTGTACAGTTCTGCGGAATATGTTGGCAATATATAAATAAAATGTATTATTATTATATTATTATATGTGTGTATATGTGTGTGCATGTATGTGTATGTGTGTGTATGTATACGTGTGTGTATGTATAGGTGTATGTATGTGTATGTGTGTGTAGGTATATGTGTGTGTATGTATACGTGTATGTAAGTATATGTGTGTGTATGTGTATGTGTGTGTAGGTATATGTGTAGGTATATGTGTGTGTATGTATACGTGTATGTAAGTATATGTGTGTGTATGTATAGGTGTATGTATGTGTATGTATGTTTATGTATACGTGTGTGTGTATGTAGGTATATGTGTGTGTAAGTACTAAACAGGTTTTTGTACAGAGAATTAAATATATCATTGCTGCAATCATTTCCCTATTTTATTCATGTAGTCATGGTAACAAGGAAGCCGCCACTTATTAGTATCACACAATTCTCATAAACCGTTAGAAGTAAGGCTAGGCACCATGTAGCAAGCCGCAGCCAAAATATGCTGTGGAAATTAACGCTGTACTATGAGTAACGCCCTTCTGACAGTGGGGAGAGATTGGTGTCGAGACTAACGGCACCGATATCTCCTCCACAGGGGCACATACCGGGAAAGCCGACAGTGCGCTGAATTCAGTCTGCTTTCTAGTGGTATATAAAACCACACTTTCATGAGGACATGAAAGGTCTTCTTTTAAGAGAACAGAGGTCCCAGAATCAGACTTCAAAATTAGTACAAGTCCCAAACTTCAAGTAATTAGGTGCAACCAAAAAAAAAAAAATCCAGAGCTGAAAACAAATCAATAAATAAATTCTGACCCTAGACGAGACTCGATGATAAATTTAGACCCCAGAACTGACCCAGAATAAAATTTGACTCTAGACAGACCCAAAGTTACTGCAGATTCAGGCCCCAGAATAGACTGCAAGGTAAGACCAGACCCTAAAATAAATTCCAACCCTAGATCTTCAGACCATAAGGTACCTTCAGACCCCAGAATAGACCTTAGGCCAGACCCAAAGATAAATTCAGATCAAGGACTAACCCCAAAATAAATGACAGACCCCGGAATAGACCACAAAATAAATTTAGGGAATTCCAACTATAAACAAGACCTCAAGATAAAATTCAGATTCCAGACCATGCCCTAAAATAAATTCCAACCCTAGATCAATCAAGATAAATTCAGACCCCAAATAAATTCTGACCCCAGGCCTGATCCCCCCAAAAATTTGCAGACCCAGAATAGATCTAAAAATACAGGTAGACCCCAAGCCATGCCCCAAGATAAATTCAGACCTTAGAACAGACCCCAAAATAAATTCGGATCCCCAGATAAATTCAGACCCAAAATAGACCTCAGAATACATTCAGACCCCAAAATGAACACTGACCCTAGACTAGACCTCAAGATAAATTCAGACCCAAGACCAGACCCCCAAATAAATTGGGTCTAGATTTTTGGTGATTTTGAAAGGTTTTATTCTGGGCCGTGATACTACTGTCTATCGACTATACAGAATAAAATTGAGAATAGCGACCATTTGCGGAAATAAGGATTAGGCAAGTTGGTCTGGTTTAGAAAACCCAATTTTAAATACCTTATTAGAAATTCTGAACTAATAGAGGAAGGCCCCCCCATTTAGGTCCCTTATCTACTTGCCAGGGCAGATAATTGCCACAAATAGCATCACTTACTTTGAAGAAACCAATATGTCCTTCAACTTCACAGATTGTTGATGTAAATGGACAATGTGTAATGCTACATTTTCCCTGTGGTGGCGCTGTAGGGAAATTGAACACTTGCTGCCAGGTATCCCAACAGATTGTTGCTGATCACTGTGGATCGCAACAGCAAAACACCGTGTGATTAGTTTGGGATCCTTGTAACCAAAATGGATTGTCGAAAAAGGACTACCCTGTAGCATGAAAGTAAATAATAAGATGTCAATGTACTGTAGTGGTATATCCATTTGATATACCGTATATACATTGAACATATACCCCAGTGACCCTTCTCAGGACCATTGGCGAGCGCCATATTGGTCCATGAATTTTTTCTGGGTTCCATGTTACATGATGGATTGATACAATGACTAGCAGAGACTGTGGAGGACATTCATTACTGTAATTATATCCCTGTATGGAGAAATGAAGGCGCCATGAATTATTGTTAGAGCGTTATTTTTTATTATGCGGACAGTTTAAGATTATGGTTTGCATGCCTTATTACATTGGTCGGTGCTTAGCATGATAATAATTTAATGGGCTGTTGAAACGCGGGTGATAAATGATGGTATTTCTCGTGTGAAGTTCCTGTAGTCATCATGGCTGCTGAATTATTGAAATCCAAAGTCAGATTATTAGTCATTTTCTCCTTCACTGTCACCAAACATGCTTTAATTATACATAGTAATAACCGGAAAAAAAACGAGTTCTGATAAGTGACCAAAAATATCAGCCTATTAAAGAAACAGAAGAGGGAAAAGTTGGGAATATGACAACATTGATATTGGTAACATGGCTGGGCCACTTCAGACCCTATGCACAATTCGGGTCCGAAAATCTGGTTCATACATCCCACACCAAACCAAGTCAGGAGAAAGACCTTCTTGTATCTATGATCGTGGGAGTCCCTGACTCCTTGTGTGTCTACAGTTCCTAATTGTATATAGTGCAGACAGTGCAGGGACTCCCAGCATCATAGATCACTACGATGTAAGGAGTCCGGTCTCCAGATTAGGTTCGGACTGGGAAATGTGGTCAATGGTCAGACCCGATTTTCCACTATGGATTGCCCTCAGTACATGGGGTCTAAAGTGGTCTTTAAAATCCCTTTTTTAAGGCAAATGCAAAAATAGTTTCCAAGTTTTCTTCCAATTTCAGCAAACATGGTGGGCGTGCGCATGATCACCACAAGGTATGTTGAGGTGCCCATCAGGGGCGTAACTACTGGGGTAGCAGCGGTAGCAGCTGCCACAGGGCCCGGGACATTACGGGGTCCCGTGGGCCCCCGATGCGTTTTTTTTGTTTGTTTGGTTTTTTTTTTAAGTCGTTACCTGCTGGAGTAACCCCAGCAGGTAACGGGCCCTATATACTTACCGATCCCCGGGGTCCCGCTCACAGCCGCCTGCGCTTCCGATTCTGCAGAGGCGGCTGTGAGCAGGAGCGGGGATCGGTATGTGAGGCCGCGGCCGAACCCCACAATTACTGCTATCATTATACTCCGGGGTCTTTTCAGACCCCGGAGTATAATGATCGGAGGCCCAGGGGAGGTGAGGGAACATAAAAAACACTGTACTCACCTCTCCTGCGCTTCTCCAGGCTTCGGTCCTGTTTGGTGACGTCCCAGACGTCAGCCGGCGTCATTTTGCGTCGCGACGCTGGCCCGGATCACGTGACGCCTGCCTGGTCCAACATTGAAGAAGGCCGGAGTAGCGCACGGGCATGCACCGGAGCGAGGAACAGGTAAGCAACGTTGTTTTTTTATGTTTGTATCCTCTCCTGGGTCTCCGATCATTATACTCTGGGGTCTGAAAAGACTCCGGAGTATAATAATTGTTCATGGGTGGTCCACTATGGAGCAAACTACTGTGTGCAGGGGCCTCTATGGGGCAAATTACTGTGTGCAGGGGCCACTATGGGGCATGATACTGTGTGCAGGGGCCACTATGTGGCATAATAGTGTGTGCAGGGGCCACTATGGGGTATGATACTGTGTGCAGGGGCCACTATGGGGAATAATACTGTGGGCAGGGGCCACTATGGGCTATAATACTGTGTGCAGGGGCCACTATGGGGCATGATACTGTGTGCAGGGGCCACTATGGGGCATGATACTGTGTGCAGGGGCCACTATGGGATATAATACTGTATGCAGGGGCCACTATGGGGCATGATACTGTGTGCAGGGGCCACTATGGGATATAATACCGTGTGCAGGGGCCACTATGGGACATGATACTGTGTGCAGGGGCCACTATGGGACATGATACTGTGTGCAGGGGCCACTATGGGACATGATACTGTGTGCAGGGGCCACTATGGGACATGATACTGTGTGCAGGGGCCGCTATGGCACATAATAGTGTGCACAGGAATGCGTTTTTTTTGTTTGTATTCTTTTGGGGGGGGGGTTGGAGGGGACGGTCCGGGGGGGCGGGGGCGGCCTATCGGGGGGGGGGGGCCCCATGTCAAATGTTCGCCTTGGGGCCCAGCCATTCCTAGTTACGCCACTGGTGCCCATATTAACCTTGATGCCAGAGTATGGAAAGAGGTTAATGGTTATTTTCATCTTTAAAGAGGACCTTTCAACACCTCCACCAACTCCAGTTCTTAGCACCTGTTAGGCGCTGCTCCAATAATTCTGGCACAGTTGGAATTTTTTCTCTAGCCCCCACCATTCTTGAACAATTGATGCTGTTACTTTTGGTTCCTGATATGCTTCTTAGCCTCTCTACCGTCAGATAGGCAGTGATAGGCAGTGTCAGGCAGGAACAGGAAAGTGGGTGTGACTCAGAACTCCAATCAGAGGCAGCTAGTGTCAGAGCTCAGAATCACACCCCTTGTCTGCTCCTGCCTGACACCGCCCCCTGACAGTGCAGAGCCTAAATAGTATATCAGCCAAAACTGACTGTACTGATTGCTCAGGAACGGTGGGGGCTAGAGAAAAAATTCCAACTGTGCCAGAATCAGTGGATCAGCACCTATTAATTAATGCAAAGAATTGGACTAAGAGAAGGTGAAGGGTCCGTTTTAACATACATGGCATATTGGCAGTGCCTGATAGGTGCTGATCCAACTTTGGGACCCAACCCATTCCCTGTTTCATTTAGCCACTTTCAAATCAAATGTCAGTGGAGACGTAGCCATGCTTGCACTTCAAGAGCCAGGCCTCATATCCTCTTGATATGCTATTATCTAAACATTAAAGATGGAAATACCCCTTTAAGGGGTTGAGCATTGATTTACCAAGTAGCCAACTATAGATGGAATTGTCATTATTTTGATTCACTCCTGGCCATTTCATATCATCATTGAGCTCCTTAGCAAACCTCTGCACACACCTTGGGTGTTATAGTCAAGAAACACATATACTGAAAAGAAGAGCCGAGACATAAAACACATTCCAAGGTCTCAGTGGGGACCATGGAGTGAAATACTGTAAGTGGCACTTTCCCATCTTCACCAAATTGAGAAGTGACAAGTATTAAACAAGAAAGCAGCTGGGATAAAATGTAACACAAATGAATGTCTTCCCTTACGACTCACTACAAGGTGTGGACTAGTGCCAAGCTGTAATAGATCCTGATTCTGGAATATCGTACAGACAGATATATCCCTGCCAATTCTTTGAGTAAGAGAAAAAACATTTATAGTCTGAATCTACATTAGAATGAGGAATGATAAATCTCCACTGTGTTATACCGCCCAAGGAATATATGATCAGAAAACAACATATTATCTAATTCAAGTTTTTTGTTGTAGAAATATTTAGCAAAAATATTTTGTTTTATTATTTTGATGTAACTATCCACATAAAAAAGTTTTCACAATAGGGCGACAGTTCCTCTTATCTGTAGCTTAATTTTAAGCTTTACTGTGTGGACTGGGATAGAGTATGCAGAGTCATCTCATTTTCATTAGTAGGTAGAATCAGAGTGAGTGATCCGTTATTATTAGTGGACAGGGTCAGCGAGTCTATAAATTGTATCTGTCCACGTGACCTGTGATTAGGTCTCAGTGGTCCCCTGGGGGCCACTGAAATCATTGAAGAGGCCCAAAGAGGACAGGACAGCAACAGAGCCTAGGAGATGTGAGTATGACTATTTGTTATATTTACTAACCTCCGCTTATTATACTCAGGGGTCTGAAGAGACCCCAGAGTATAATAACAGTTCCGGTTCCGACCAAAAAAGTTTGGTCCAAAACTAAACTGCTGGGCAAACCTCGTGACTATTGCATGCAACCTGGATAGGAAAAGAATAAATAGCAACATACATAAAGAATATATCTGTACCATTAATTATACTTTATAATGTCACTTATTGTTCTCATGTGCGGATATAGCTAATGCTTTGCATTAACTGTTCTGAATACATTTTGATAACGCGGCCGTACGGTCTCTATAAGTGCTTCTTATGGGGGTGTATAATAGCTCTGTCCTTGAATTCTCTCTTTTATATAGGAAGCATTCAAGCTGAAAGAACTTTAAATTGACATGCATTATTATACAATTACTATCTTATATTGTGATAAAAAACTTCCTTATTATAGGTTTACTAATAGAATATGTAAGACTGAGTAAGTATCTACCCACTCACTGAGAAGAACAGAGGAAAATTTTAGGGGATGAACATTGTTCTTTAGTGAATTCAAGTGAATTTAGAGCAATCTAAATAATAATCGTGGGGGTAAGCCTACTGAAAATAGGGACTATGGAAAAATACAAAATGGTGCTGGTTCACATTTCCACCTAGAGGACAGTAAAGTCCAAGGGATATTGGTGGCATGGATAACATTGCAGAACCTACAGATGTGACCGTCTTTACCTTTCTTCTTGGCTAGAGATGTCCACATATGTGTGACGTGAGATAACAACCAGCTTTTCAAAACAACATGATTTTGTGATATCCTATATGAGCAGCCTCCAGGTGGTTGTGTTGTGCATTGCAGCCTGTCAAGGCTTATGTTATCATGTCAGAATATTGTATTGAATTGATGTGTCCACCCCAATTTTGTCCTCCTTATCCAAATCTGGCGTGGACACATTTATATATAAATTCACACTAGCTAGGGCAGGGTTAAAGTTGCTAGTGGCCCCTATCCCTTCTTTGGATTGTAGCCTTCACCTGACCCCATGTTGTAGCCATACATAGGAGAGGTGGCTGTGCATGCCCATACTGTAGACCTCTATACTGAGCTCTATGGGAGTTAGGCTATGTTCACACACTGCTTTGGCATACACCATTAAACATATCCATAGACCCAAAATACCAACAAAAGTAGTATAAGGGATGGGACAATGATAGCCACCTATTCGTACATATCAACGTTATATCTATAGACCCCTTTTCACTCAACGATCACCAAAAGAGTCTGATTTTGGCCGGAGAAGAAGCTGGTGGGTGAACCTCACAATTATTTGCGAAATGAATCTCGCAAGGTTCACACATCTCAAGTCATCACTGTCCATCCTTAAACAACTCCTTGAACATTAATGTGCCCATACACATTAGAGAATTTTTATCGAATCCAGTTTTGGTGGGACCAACCAACTATCGTATGTATATGAAGGTATGTCAACTGATGAAGTTGTGGTAAAGAACGGTCAAGCATGGTGGATTACATGGATTGTTTCTTCTCCTGGGAGGTAAGCCACCACTAGAGGTGTCTGTCACCAGCTTATTCCCCTCTCCACATTGAGAACATTTGCATGCTAAGGTCAGCATGCTTATGGATGGAGGTTGTAGAATTAGTCGTCTGCTGAATGCATGTTGGCCATCATCTATTGAAGGTCTATGGCCACCTTTAAGCTTTCGAGGTATAAAACATTTCCCTTCGTTGCTACTTCCTTGGCCGCAGAATTGAGGCAGTAATGGAAATGTAACAAGACGCACAAGTAAAATATGACATTCCATCCTGCATATATTAAAAAGCCATCTATTCTGCTAAAATATACATTGAGATTGGCGCGTTCCATCAGCAGCTGCTGCGAAGCGGCATCGCATAATACATATTCCAGATCTGAATGTTTACAAGGTTAAGTGATGAGTGGGCTGAAGCTTCAAGGATAAATGGCTGCTGTCTAAAACACCTTATTTTTCTTTGCATCAATAAATTACTTGGGATTTAGATTATATTTCCAGAGAAAGCCTCTCAATAACTACGGCGCAGGAGGGACACAATGCACGTCAAGGTGACTATTTATGAATACATACCGTACAATGCCTTCTGTAAAATAATAACCGCAAAGACATTGATTGTATGAATTATTGTGTTGTATTTCATTTGCAGGTATACAATGGTTTATCTAAAGGGGTGTTTAGGATTAGGAATAAGCTTGGATATTTACCAGAAGTGGTGCTGCTCTGGCCCATGGGTTGTGATCGGTATTGCTGCTCATTTCCATAAAAGTATCTACAATTCAGCCTATACCTGGCCCATTACCCAACCCCTGGTACTATATAGCCAGCTTTGACTGACCTCGATTTCCGGTCTTGTTGACTACTGTCATCATATTCTCATCACTGGTATCTTGGTACAAGCAGTCAACCCCATCCTATATTATTATGGTTCCAACTCTACAACACATTGTATAGGAAATCGAACCTGGACCTTTCACCACCTCCACCAAGTCCAGTTCTTCAATTAATAGACACCACTCCGATTCCAGCCCAATTGGAAGCCCCCACTGTTCCTGAGCAATAAGTGCCTTCTGAATGGCACAACCAATTCTGAGTGGTCCTCACAACCGGGATGATGTCATGTAGTACATCTGAGGTTCCACCCCATTGAGTAACAACAGCAACTTCCGACTCCCTACTGTGGACATCTGAGACGCTACTCTATGCCACAGCTTACCTTTATACCCACTCAAGGGGTTGAGCTAGCCACTTGATCGGTTGGATGTTACCCGATGCCTCCATGGATCCTTGTGCCCACCAGACTACTATGTTTCACAGATGCCTGCAAGCATGTAGCATGTGCAATGAAGTGATTGCAGGCACCAAATATCTATTTTTAACCAACTCCCCTACCTCCTCCTTTCAGCATTCTAGCACAATGCTAAACACTTGGCCTTTTGTCATCTTCATGTTTTGCATGGGCCCATGATGATGATCGGTACCTCCTCCTGTAAGTAGTAAACTATGTTCCCTGCTGACTGGTGGTACTAGCAGGGTTTTGTGACCTGGCACATTCAGCAACCCACAAGCCACTTATCCAAATTCGAGTTAATATTGGAATTAATATAGTTCCCACTAGCCAGATATGACTGGGTCCAGGGGGAGCTCACAGGTCGCCCTTACCACACTAGTGCTTATTAAACTTCTTCAATCTCCTTTTTTTCTTTACTTTGGTGTCTGGTAGTTGGTGCATCATAAATTTATTACCCCTGTCCTCTGGTGCACTGGAGTGAGGCAGAGGAAGGAGATTTAGAATACACATCCGGTGTTCGGACGAAGCGATCCTCCAGGCTTGGACCAAACTTTGGATAAAATCGGAAATGAAATTATTATACTCTTCAAAGTATAGTATATAGTTGGAGGGCCAAGGAAGATGTAAAAAATCAAAAATATTCATACTCACCTTCACTCACTTTTTGGGCCTCCATCTGGCATCTGTGTCTTCCTGCTCTGGGCACGTGACATCATGACAGTTGGCATACCCATGTCACCACTCACCAATTACAGGCCTCAGTGGTGACCCTGGACACATGACATCAAAGAAGAGCACTTGGAGGAGGAAGACACAGATCACAGGATGTCACAAGGAGACCCGAAAGGAGGAAAAGAGAGTATAAATGTTTTTATTTTTTACCTCTCCCTTGGGCCTCCACCTATTATACTCTGACTCCTCAATATAATAATTTACCGCAACATTTTGGAATATTTGGGTCGAATCTGAACCAATTCGCCCAACACTAACCAGGTTCCTTGAGCTTTAAGTTACGCCCCGGGAACCAACCTATTACTGCGGAAATTCCTTAGACTCTCCACCTAAGTTCACCTTCCACCATACCAATTGTGATCGAGAGGATCTCCTTGATGTCTATAAAGCTCGGTTACTATTATAACGTATTTTCTACTTCTTATGATAGGATTTGTGAAGCACTTTATATCTTGCACTTTTACTGAGAAGTTTAACAACCAAGAATATAAAATTATCACACAATTAAATAGAACAGAGCTCGTGCACGCCGCCATATATATTTAATAGCAAACTGAATTATTTAGGCCTATTAATGTCCCGCTAGCAGGCAGCTAAAATAGATCAAAACTTTCTAATTACATATATTCCTTTGGAAGTGTTCCCTTAAAAATTTTATTATCCATTTATTTTGCCTAATAAACAAACTTAAATTACTTAATCTTAGAGTAAAACATAACACGAGAGAGAGGAACGAGAATGGAATACTTGGGTATGACAGAGCCTAATAGCTCAAAATAATATACTGATTTTAAAGGGGAACTCCACTTAAAAAAAAAAAAACATAGTTTCCCATGCAAATTTTCACTTGTGTTTATGATGTCTGAGGCCGTCAGAACGTTCTTGGGTCCCATTGGGTCACATTTAAAGAATGTGCTGGGTGACGACTAATGGTTGTCCTTCTTTCCTGTAGATAATGTAAGGCTATTGCCCACCCGGTATCAATGGAGTTTGCACTCTGCCTGCGACTAGGGTTGAGTGAAAAAGTTTGTAATGAGCCAGGTTCATTATGAATTTTCCAAAAATTTTGGGTTCGGTTGAACCTGACATTTTTTGGTTTTGCCCCCCACAAGTTATTATTTTACTCTGCATTCTCTTAAGACCCTTGAGCCAAACTTGAGATTTTTGGGATTCACCATCCATGAATCATTATTTTACTCTGTAGTCTCTTCAGACCCCAGAATATAATAAGCGGGGGCCCAGGGGAGGTGCGGAAAAATAATAAACACTGATATTCACCTTCTCTCCCCTATCATGGGCTCCCTTGCCTCGTTCGATGTATTTTCCCCGGCATCTTCTGTTCTCTTCCAGTCTCAACTGTGATGGGACTGGCTCTGTCAGTGCTGCTGAGATCTGTCATTGGGCCTCCACTTTCACACCAGCGTCATGGCGTTGGTGTAACCACTGAAGTCCACCTTCCCTCGCCCCCGCCCCCCTGCCGCCTTTGCTGCGCATCCCTGGTTGCTTCCAGCCTCTTCTGGCCAGTGACATCACCCAGGAGGCCAGAAGAGGCTGGAAAAGAACCGAAGACAGCGGGGAACGTGCAGAAGACTACGCAAAGGAGCCCAGGAGGGGCGAGGGAAGGTATCAGTGTAAATTATTTTTCCATACCTCTCTTCCACTTATTATACTCTATTATACCCTATGGTATAGTGATAGGGAGTCCAAAATGCAACTGGTGGACCATATTCACAGAATATGTGAAAGTTGCGAAAAAGCAGTGCTTGGTACACTGTGGAAACGCTGTGGCAAAAACGCTGCACTTTACATTACCTGCAAAGTGGATGAGATTCTGGCTAATCCCATCCACACAATGCAGAAAAAAAATCCACAGGGGAAATTATACCTACAGAAAGCTGGTGTTTTCCCTATAGGTATAATAGAGGCAGAAAGTCCGTAGAGGAAAACTGCAGACTTTCTGTGAAAAAAAATGCAATAAGTTTCCATCGTGATCTTATGGGCAGAGTTTTTTTGCAGCAATTTGCTGTGTGGGGCCTTTGTCTTAAAATGTCCCACCCAAGGTCTTTTCTGATATTATGGGGGCACAATGTGTAAAACACAAAAATAAAAATTTTAGAAAAAAATAAAAATTAAAAAAGAGTGTCACTACCAAACCAACATCACAGGTTCTAGCCCCACTCCCAGTGACACAAAATTAGGTGTCACCTACATAAAAAATCACCGTAATGGAAAGGGAAAGCTATTTTAAAAATAATTTTAGTAGTATTTTGTGCTACTAAAAAAAATAAATAAATAAATATTTTCCTCAATTTTTTTCTACATTTATCCAGAAAAAAAAGACCAAAAAATTATTTAAATACCCCCCCCCCCCCCCAAAAAAAAAAAAAAAAAATTTTACAACCTTCATAACCTCATGTACCAAAAAGACCCAAAAATTTCCTGGCTGTGAAGCGGTTAATGACCTATCTTAAGGATAGTTTAGAATAACTAAGTGCTGGAAAAGTCCTTTAAGGCCAAGCTACAGTCACAGCTCCATGCTCCATACAGTATACACAGCTCGGAGGCAGCTGAGCCTAGTGTTGGGCGATGTGAGTGCGAAGCATGGACATTCGTCCTCCTCACCAATTAAGACATGGCCATCATTAGTGGGGGCACACCTGACCTTTGTGTCCTTTCTAGTGACCCATTGACCTGTTTTGACAGGATGATTCTGAGCCAGGTCTTCTCTCTGAATACGCTAGCACTTGGGAATTGTATTTCTTTACTTCCCATCAATTGCCGCCTACCACCGCAGACTACAGCCTTGAGCTGTAGAGCTAGTTTCTTCTACTAGTAAGAGACCAGCACTGCTGAAATTCATGCCTGACATAAGACAAGATTTTTTGCTTAACCCTTGGTACCTAATTATCTTCTCTGTATCTGATTCCACTACAAAGTTATACTGTACTTGCTGTAGGATTTTTCAATCTCTAGTATGACCAGAGAATAACTTAAATGGTCACAAACTTTTTAAACAACTTAGTCTCATTTAATAGAGCATGTGATTCTTAACAAAAATGTAATGTACTTTATTTTAAAATGTTGCTGTTTTCTGTCACTAGGTGTCTCCCTTCTAGCTAATTTGCAGTTCACTCTCTGTTATTAGAGAAGTTCTGTCCTTAGTTACAATGAAAATCAAGATACGCTCACACTGAGTAGAAGGAGGAGGGTTGTTTTTCTTCATACAGTAAATGGAGAAGGGAAGGGGCTGGTCCCTCTTCATAGCTTGTACATGTCTGCACTGCACAGAAAGGATTCTGCAGCATCTCACAGCTTATAATGTGAGAAAAGTCTTGTCTGCTTATAGCTGCTTGTATTATTGCTGATAGGATATTAGTCATATACAGTAGACAGCTTTCTTTATTGTACTCAGATTTCTTTTTCTGTTTCAGGCATCTTTTTAGCTGCAGCATAACCTGGATTTGGAGTTCAGTGTTGCTGTATCTCAAATATTATGGTCACTTGGGCTTTTCTCAGACGTTTGTTTGCTATTTTACAGTTACTCCTGGCAGAATTACATGTAAAGAAACAATAGTAGTAGTAATGGATGATGAAGGGGCTGCTTCTTATTGTACATGCCTGCCTCAGAGAGAAAAGTAAAATGTGCTGCAACCATCATGTGATTATTAGCAGCAGAAAAACTGATAGGACTCCATGTATGAAGACTTATATAGTCTGCATGGACTAGCATAGTGTACTATACAATACTATACATTGTGATGCATACAGGCCAACTCTATGCCTCTGATTTCATTGTCCATGTGACATCTCATGGTGCATTATGGAGGCACTCTCCTGAGAAGCATGGCTACGTCACCTGACACATCGTCCCATGGCGTTACATGGATGGTTTAGCCAATAACAAATTTGTTAGAATGTGAGACATCCTGATATCCCTTATCCTATACATCCATATACAGCAATATTTTCTCTTTTATATAATTTAGACTATCAACTCCAGAACATGTAAAGATGTGCAGGAAGTCGGTGTCCGCTCCCTTTGGATCTATTAAGCAGAGGAGATCATACGGCAGTAAGTAACGTAGAAGATTCTAATCACATCGCTGCACATGGGAGATTATACCGTATCTGGCGGTTTAATTATTCACAAGTCCCACATTGGGCTTCTCAGATTCTGAAGAAATTATTAATTCAACAATTCAAACCTCAACTCGAAGACGGCTTACTGCGTCCGCGCCGCACGCCATTCATACAAATCTATAAAGACGTTCCCCTAAGATCCCGCACTTTGGTTGTAAAAGATAAGACAGAAATTGTAGACATTGCTCATCAATGCCGGTTAAAAGGAAAATGCGATGGCGCTTTGGCTTGTAAGTAGATGTTGGGTACTGAGTACATATGTTCATACATATGGTGACTTTTCTAGTAAATACTCAGAGCAAATGTTAAAAGGGGGTCCCCAACCCCTTACAGAGGTTTCTGGGACTTACCTATTGATGATGTATCCTTAGGATAGGTCATCAATATTTGATTGGTGAGGGACCCTGTTAGAAGTGGCTGTGGCACTCACAAGCCCCGTGGACTCTCCCCTGTGCCTATGATGTCACGTTTATCAGTCACATGGTAAGCCCTAGCTTTGTCCCATTCATAGACATAAAGAGGCTTTTGGGCCCGGTAGCAATTGCTACACCTGTACCCCCTATAGCTACACCCCTGGTTCCATTCAAGTGAATGGGGTTGAGCTTCAATACCAAGTAAAACCACTATGATATGCATGGCACTGTGGTTGGTATTCAGTAAAGAGTATATACAGTGTCTTGCGAAAGTATTCAGTCCCCTTGAACTTTTCAACCTTTTGCCACATTTCAGGCTTCAAACATAAGGATATAAAATTTTAATTTTTTGGTGAAGAATCAGCAACAAGTGGGACACAATCGTGAAGTGGAACGAAATTTATTGGTTATTTTAAACTTTTGTAAAAAATAAAAAAACTGAAAAGTGGGGCGTGCAATATTATTCGGCCCCTTTACTTTCAGTGCAGCAAACTCACTCCAGAAGTTCAGTGAGGATCTCTGAATGATCCAATGTTGTCCTAAATGACTGATGATGATAAATATAATCCACCTGCGTGTAATCAAGTCTCCGTATAAATGCACTTGCTCTGTGATAGTCTCAGGGTTCTGTTTAAAGCACAGAGAGCATCATGAAGACCAAGGAACCCACCAGGCAGGTCCGTGATACTGTTGTGGAGAAGTTTAAAGCCAGATTTGGATACAAAAAGATTTCCCAAACTTTAAACATCCCAAGGAGCACTGTGCAAGCGATCATATTGAAATGGAAGGAGTATCAGACCACTGCAAATCTACCAAGACCCGGCTGTCCCTCTAAACTTTCATCTCAAACAAGGAGAAGACTGATCAGAGATGCAGCCAAGAGGCCCATGATCATTCTGGATGAACTGCAGAGATCTACAGCTGAGGTGGGAGAGTCTGTCCATAGGACAACAATCAGTCGTACACTGCACAAATCTGGCCTTTATGGAAGAGTGGCAAGAAGAAAGCCATTTCTCAAAGATATCCATAAAAAGTCTCATTTAAAGTTTGCCACAAGCCACCTGGGAGACACATCAAACATGTGGAAGAAGGTGCTCTGGTCAGATGAAACCAAAATCCAACTTTTTGGCCACAATGCAAAACGATATGTTTGGCGTAAAAGCAACACAGCTCATCCCCCTGAACACACCATCCCCACTGTCAGACATGGTGGGGGCAGCATCATGGTTTGGGCCTGCTTTTCTTCAGCAGGGACAGGGAAGATGGTTAAAATTGATGGGAAGATGGATGGAGCCAAATCCAGGACCATTCTGGAAGAAAACCTGTTGGAGTCTGCAGAAGACCTGAGACTGGGACGGAGATTTATCTTCCAACAAGACAATGATCCCAAACATAAAGCAAAATCTACAATGGAATGGTTCACAAATAAACGTATCCAGGTGTTAGAATGGCCAAGTCAAAGTCCAGACCTGAATCCAATCGAGAATCTGTGGAAAGAGCTGAAAACTGCTGTTCACAAACGCTCTCCATCCAACCTCACTGAGCTCCAGCTGTTTTCCAAGGAAGAATGGGCAAGAATTTCAGTCTCTCGATGTGCAAAACTGATAGAGACATACCCCAAGCGACTTGCAGCTGTAATCGCAGCAAAAGGTGGCGCTACAAAGTATTAACTTAATGGGGACGAATAATTTGGCACGCCCCACTTTTCAGTTTTTTTATTTTTTACAAACGTTTCAAATATCCAATAAATTTCGTTCTACTTCACGATTGTGTCCCACTTGTTGATTCTTCACCAAAAAATTTACATTTTATATCCTTATGTTTGAAGCCTGAAATGTGGCAAAAGGTTGAAAAGTTCAAGGGGGCCGAATACTTTCGCAAGGCACTGTGTATATATATATATATATATATATATATATATATATATATAAACCTTTAAAACAGTAAGAAAGTGTGAAATGTGTAGTAATGAGGGATGAGCCAGGTAATGAGCTCATAATGAGATGGGTTTGTTACAAATTTTTCCAAAAATTTGGGGTACGGCACCCAATAACCACTGTTATACACTGGATATATATAAATACACTATATCTCTTTAGACCCCGAGGCATAATAAGTGGAGTTCCAGGGGAGGTGAGTAACCTAATGAACAGTCTTACTCACCTCTCCAGGGCTCCATCTAGATGTCTAGTGCAGGTCCTTGTCTACTTCAGGCCTTCTGAATAATGTCAGCAGCCCTGCAGCTCAATCTCATGGGCATGCCAACGTCATGAAACTTGCATCTAAATCACAGGCCTCAGCAGTCCTCCAGGGCTAATGACATAATTCAGGAGACTGGAAGATGCACAAAGAGGATGGGAACCCACACTGGACATGGTGAGGAGCTCAGGAGAGGTAAGACTGTTTGTGTCCACATCCCCCAGGTCTCTTCCTACCCCAGGCCGTCACATTCAGAATAGATTGTAGAGGGGAGAGTTTAGTAAGGGGAAGACCGATTAGTAAGGAGTTACAGTAGTCAAGGCGAGAGGGAATCAGGGCAACAATAAGTGTCTTTAGTGTATCTGTGGTAAGGAAAGGGCGGATTCTGGAGATGTTTTTGAGGTGGAGATGTCATGAACGTGCGAGTGATTGGATATGGGGGGTGAAGGAAAGATTCCTATTACATTCCTTTTAAGTTAGTGTCTGACCTTTTTAGACTGAGGCTCCACATTGCGGAAACGCAGCATTTTTTGTTACAGATTTTGTTGTTTTTTGAGCTAAAGCCAGGAGTGGATTGATCAGAAGGTAAAAGTATAAGAACTTTCTAGATTTTTCCCATTCCTTCTGACTTTGGCTCAAAAAAACGCAGCGAAATCTGCAACAAAAAAAAAGTTGTGTTTCCGCAATGTGGGGCCTCAGCCTTAAACAGGGCTTGGAATTACATCCAAGTCGTATTCCGAGGTCCTATTAAAGGACATTGACTTATAGGATTGTTACCTCCCAACAGGGGGTGCTAAAGACTCAGCATTCTTTTTTTGGAAACAGAGATACTATACATATCTATACACATGACGCGTGCTACATCTGTACTTAGATGGATACAGTCATGGAAACGATCGGACTAATTCCCACTCCGTCAACTATAATCCCCACTTCGAGGGCAGGGGCGTAGATGTAGGTGGAGCAGAGATAACAACTATACCTGGGTCCTAGTGCCTGAAGGTTTTTCTGCGTTTCCAGAACATGGGGCCCCAGCCTTAAAAAGGGTTCTCCGTAGGCACGGACCTCTTATATCCGATGGAAAATCCAGCCCTGCATAGATCTCAATAAACCAACCATCCATAAAGCAACAGCATCTGTGTGACTCATGTATGTATACATAATACGCTGTGTACATCGCCGCTTATTCGTCCTCGCATTTATGTTTTTCAAGCATTTAACACCAGACATGTGTGAATTGAGCCGAGAACGATTGAAGCAAAATATTACAACATTCACATTACAGGATTTCTATGGAAACCAATAACTGAAGAAATAATATGTATAATTGTAAATGATATAGCGGATAAATATTTGCCTAAATATGAAGTAATTATGTGTCATGTAAGGCAATTAGCACAACTATAGACTATGGGGGACGAGTAATAGTACATCTCACAAAGGACGTCACTATCTGAGCCCGAGCACTCATCACATCAGAGCAGTGTCTGGGTGCGAAGGAAAGTGGACACTTAAAGGGGAAGTGTCGACAGAAAATGACATAGTAAGGTTTTTACTATAAAATTTTTTATACTATTTATACTTGTCTTTAGTCTTGCCTTGTCTTACCTGTGCTTTCCGCCCTTAGACAGACATGAACCTAGTGTTAAGCAAACAAAGTAGGTGGACACTTCCTGTAGCACACTTGTTAGCTTTGCTACACAGACTGGGACAGTATGAGCAGAGCCAGCATGGTGGCTCAGTGGTTAGCACTGCAACCTTGCAGCGCTGGAGTCCTGGGTTTGAACCCTGCCAAGGACAACATCTGCAAGTATGTTCTCCCCATGTTTGTGTGGGTTTCCTCCCATGTTCTAAAGACATACTGTTAGGGAATGTAGATTGTGTGCCCTATAGTGGACAGTGACCACAATGTCTGTAAAGCGCTGTGGAATATGATGGTGCTATACACGTAAGCAAAATAATAGCTATCCCTAGAGATAAGCAAACTGACTCTTAAAGGGGTTGTACCATTACAGATGCTTATTGCAGGGGGTCTGACTGTGGGGTCCCCCAGTATTTGGAGGGCTGCATCTACGTGTGAATGAAGCACTGTAATATGACCAGCCCTACATTCACTGGGGCAAAGACTTCCCTGTAAATACAGTGTTAGTGTACTGGCTGGAACCTGAACTTTGCAAAATCTTTGCATTCAAATTAATTTAACCTTGTGGTTCGGGTTTGCATAAAGCAGCTGAGATGAGGGAGAAAGCAGTGACTAAGAATACACATGACATCATGCAGGTTCCCCCATAATGCCTTGCAGGCAGCCATCATGACAGGGATAGCCAATCATGAGGAGCTATGGGTCTAAGGTCACTGATGACTTAGAAATGAGTGATCATAGGCTGCATAAAAAGTCTAGGGAAAGAAGGTATCCATATTGTGTGGAAAGATTAGACAGATAAGAACATTTCCAAGAGACAGAGAGATAGGAAATACAGATACACAGATAATACAATATAGGAAAGTGTAGTGTGCTAAGACCGAAGAATTTAATTGATAGAGAGAGATAGGAAACTGGACTGTGTGTATGTCACACTGTTAGACCACCAGCACAGGTTGCGTGTATGTCCGTGTGCTCTGCAGCTGCTACATAATTCCATCTCACTCACAATCTCATGGTCAAAACATTCACATTCAATCTGTAATGTGCCCAAAACTAAGAACAGACAATTTTGTTATGTCGCACAGAACTACTTTTGTATGTCTCGGGTGTAGTTTGGCATCTTTTACCCAGTAAAGTTACCAGTGGTGTTATATTCTCTCTTTTTTCCCAGTGAAGACCTGATTTGAACTTTTTGGTCAGAGCCATCAAATCCAGTACAGACTGTATTTCAGTTTGGTCATCTCTAGAGATCTCATTAGAGAGGGTATGTATACAGAGACAAGAAGGGAAGGAAGAAAGTGGATCACCTCCTTCCTCACCTTGTATATACACTTCCTAAATATGTTGCATGGAGTATAACCTACATTAATTTTCCTAGTAAAATGAACACCAATTGCTCCATACCCTGCTATTTACTTTGGTCAGAAAGACTTAGGAGCAGTATTACAGTAGTTATATTCTTGTACATATGAGGCAGTATTATAGTAGTTCTATTCTTGTACATAGGAGCAGTATTATAGTAGTTATATTCTTGTACATAGGAGCAGTATTATAGTAGTTATATTCTTGTACATAGGAGGTAGTATTATAGTAGTTATATTATTGTACATAGGGGGCAGTATTATAGTAGTTCTATTCTTGTACATAGGAGCAGTATTATAGTAGTTATAGTCTTGTACATATGAGGCAGTATTATAGTAGTTCTATTCTTGTACATAGGAGCAGTATTATAGTAGTTATATTCTTGTACATAGGAGCAGTATTATAGTAGTTATATTCTTGTACATAGGGAGCAGTATTATAATAGTTATATTCTTGTACATAGGAGCATTATTATAGTAGTTATATTCTTGTACATAGGAGGTAGTATTATAGTAGTTATATTCTTGTACATAGGAGCAGTATTATAGTAGTTATATTCTTGTACATAGGAGTAGTATTATATTAGTTATATTCTTATACATAGGAGGCAGTATTATAGTAGTTATATTCTTATACATAGGAGTAGTATTATAGTAGTTATATTCTTGCACATAGGAGCAGTATTATAGTAGTTATATTCTTGTACATAGGAGGCAGTATTATAGTAGTTATATTCTTGTACATAGGAGCAGTATTATAGTAGTTATATTCTTGTACATAGGAGCAGTATTATATTAGTTATATTCTTATACATAGGAGGCAGTATTATAGTAGTTATATTCTTATACATAGGAGTAGTATTATAGTAGTTATATTCTTGCACATAGGAGCAGTATTATAGTAGTTATATTCTTGTACATAGGAGGCAGTATTATAGTAGTTATATTCTTGTACATAGGAGCAGTATTATAGTAGTTATATTCTTGTACATAGGAGGCAGTATTATAGTAGTTATATTCTTGTACATAGGAGGCAGTATTATAGTAGTTATATTCTTGTACATAGGGGGCAGTATTATAGTAGTTATATTCTTGTACATAGGAGGTAGTATTATAGTAGTTATATTCTTGTACATAGGAAGTAGTATTATAGTAGTTATATTCTTGTACATAGGAGTAGTATTATATTAGTTATATTCTTATACATAGGAGGCAGTATTATAGTAGTTATATTCTTGCACATAGGAGCAGTATTATAGTAGTTATATTCTTGTACATAGGAGGCAGTATTATAGTAGTTATATTCTTGTACATAGGAGGCAGTATTATAGTAGTTATATTCTTGTACATAGGGGGCAGTATTATAGTAGTTATATTCTTGTACATAGGAGGTAGTATTATAGTAGTTATATTCTTGTACATAGGAGTAGTATTATAGTAGTTATATTCTTGTACATAGGAGCAGTATTATAGGAGTTATATTCTTGTACATAGGGGGCAGTATTATAGTAGTTATATTCTTGTACATAGGAGCAGTATTATAGTAGTTATATTCTTGTACATAGAGGGCAGTATTATAGTAGTTATATTCTTGTACATAGGCGCAGTATTATAGTAATTATATTCTTGTACATAGGAGTAGTATTATAGTAGTTATATTCTTGTACATAGGAGTAGTATTATAGTAGTTCTATTCTTGTACATAGGAGCAGTATTATAGTAGTTATATTCTTGTACATAGGAGCAGTATTATAGTAGTTCTATTCTTGTACATAGGAGTAGTATTATAGTAGTTATATTCTTGTACATAGGAGGTAGTATTATAATAGTTATATTCTTGTACATAGGAGCAGTATTATAGTAGGTATATTCTTGTACATAGGGGCAGTATTATAGTAGTTATATTCTAGTACATAGGCGCAGTATTATAGTAGTTATATTCTTGTACATAGGAGCAGTATTATAGTAGTTATATTCTTGTACATAGGAGCAGTATTATAGTAGTTATATTCTTGTTCATAGGGGCAGTATTATAGTAGTTATATTCTTGTACATAGGAGTAGTATTATAGTAGTTATATTCTTGTACATAGGAGGCAGTATTATAATAGTTATATTCTTGTACATAGGAGCAGTATTATAGTAGTTATATTCTTGTACA
The DNA here is from genome assembly GCA_947044405.1 of Leptodactylus fallax. Classification (NCBI taxonomy): domain Eukaryota; kingdom Metazoa; phylum Chordata; class Amphibia; order Anura; family Leptodactylidae; genus Leptodactylus; species Leptodactylus fallax. The sequence goes on along the minus strand of CAMRHE010000133.1, from coordinate 4,656,840 downwards.
TAGGAGGTAGTATTATAGTAGTTATATTCTTGTTCATAGGGGCAGTATTATAGTAGTTATATTCTTGTACATAGGAGCAGTATTATAGTAGTTATATTCTTGTACATAGGAGCAGTATTATAGTAGTTATATTCTTGTACATAGGAGGCAGTATTATAGTAGTTATATTCTTGTACATAGGAGCAGTATTATAGTAGTTATATTCTTGTACATAGGGGCAGTATTATAGTAGTTATATTCTTGTACATAGGAGGCAGTATTATAGTAGTTATATTCTTGTACATAGGGGGCAGTATTATAGTAGTTATATTCTTGTACATAGGAGGCAGTATTATAATAGTTATATTCTTGTACATAGGAGGCAGTATTATAGTAGTTATATTCTTGTACATAGGAGCAGTATTATAGTAGTTATATTCTTGTACATAGGGGCAGTATTATAGTAGTTATATTCTTGTACATAGGAGTAGTATTATAGGAGTTATACTCTTGTACATAGGGGGCAGTATTATAGTAGTTATATTCTTGTACATAGGGGGCAGTATTATAGTATTTATAGTCTTATACATAGGAGCTGTATTATAGTACATAATATTAAATTGTAGCTATATAGTTTTATAATAATCTGAGAAGCAAAGGATAAAATGAAAATAAATTAAAATGAGAATTTCTATAATAATTTCTTAACTATACAACCCAATAAATGATTGGGTTGTATAGTTAAGGGTTAATCACGGCATATACTGCTGTGTGTTTGAGATGGTGAAGCCTGGTCCTGGTATATAGAATTTGATCAATATTACATTTAGAGCTAGAACGGTATCAGTTGTCTTGGTAACCAAGGAACATCCCTGCCGCGTCTTCTGGTACAAATTTTACATTACGAAGGAATTCCCGTTAAAATGCATTTCTAAAGGAAAGTTTTTAATGTCAATGTCCTTAAAAAATGATCAGATATAGATATTATGGTCACAATGACCAGACCCCCCGTGGTTCTACTGAAAGTAAATCACTATAGGGTTCTCTTGATCACTGGGACCAAAGCAACAATTTCTGTAAGTAAAATCAATTGCTTCTGGGAAACCATCAACATGAAGGTTAGGTCCTGTTGACAAATTGATTATGGGTTTATATTGTTTAATGTACATCTGCAGCATTCACAGTAGGACACCATTATGTGCTCACAGCACTAAATACATATTTGTGAACATTCATGAGTTACACAACACTGTCCGGTCAACTGGGATGCAAAATGACAGAGGAATAATCTGTGAGAGAAGAAGTGTCTGCAACAATTATTGTAATACTGAAATGTTCTAAGATAAATAGATAGAGGAGAAATTACAGATGGATTGGTGGATGGAAAGAAGAAAAGACAAAAGGTGATAGATAGATAGATAGATAGATAGATAGATAGATAGATAGATAGATAGAGACTGTACATAGATAGATAGCAGATAGATACTATACTGTAGATAGATAGATGCTGTATATAGATACTATAGATAGATAGATAGATAGATAGATATTACACACGATAGATAGATAGATAGATATGATATAGATAGATATTACACATGATAGATAGAGAGATAGATAGATAGATACTGTATATAGATACTTTAGATAAATAGATAGATAGATACTGAATATAGATAGATAGCAGATAGATACTGTAGATAGATGCTGTATATAGATACTATAGATAGATAGATAGATAGATAGATAGATAGATAGATAGATAGATATTACACGATAGATAGATAGATAGATAGATAGATAGATGCTGTATATAGATATGATAGATAGATGATAGATAGATACAGTAGATAGATAGATAGATAGATAGATATTACTCACAGATAGATAGATAGATAGATAGATAGATAGATAGATAGATACTGTATATAGATGCTGTTCATAGATAGAGAAAAAAAATTCAGACAGCACATCTCAATGTGAACAGGTACAAGCTACTGTGGCAATATTACAAATGCAAAAAGTGCAGCAGCCTCTGCACACAACGCCAGGACATACAGTATATAGAATAGAGATCAGATTGTATCACTGCTATTATTGGCACATATACATAACCTAATATGATCTAGAAACTACACATATAAATTAGAGGTTCTTGGTTATACATATTTGATCAAACAGTAAGAAGCCTGTACCTGTGCCAATAATAGCAGTGATACAATCGTATCTCTATTCTCTATACGTCCTGGCGTTGTGTGCAGAGGCTGCTGCAGTTTTTGCATTTGTAATATTGCCACAGTAGCTTGTATTGTTCACATTGGGATGTGCTGTATGATATTTTTGTATGCGCATTGCAAGGGGGGAGTGATTCCCTCCAATTGTACTTGCACTCCCTTCAATTGCACAGGTCTATGTAATTGGAATAGAGGATGCCCTTCAGTTTCCCATCTGTCTTAGGCTATTTTAAGTAGAGTAAGCTCTGGATCCTACTTGTCCTGCATTCACATTTGGTAGACCTATTCTGGATCCAAGGTCTGTTTAGTGTAGGGTCCTACCTGAATGAGTTTGCCTTGTCGGGGCAGGTACAGGCAGTGTCGGACTGGGATGTCAAGGGCCCACCAGTGGAATTGCTTCTAGGGACTCACCATCAGGACCCCTGCAGATCAGCAGTACCGAGACAGGGTGGTTAAAGGTAATAACATGCCGGGAGCCATGCTGCCCACCTGCCATAACATGTGCACCATTGCACTACCTAAACCTACAGCTACACCTTGTATGGCAAGTGAACAGCGTGGCTCCTAGAATTGTTACCATAACCTGTAGATCATCATTACATCGCAGATGTAATATTACTGGCCTATCCTAAGCACAGGCCATCAATATTAGAAAGATGGATAAATACTTAGAAGAGGATGTCCAGGAATTGGAGCAACCCAAGTCCCGGGTGGGAGGTGTAAAATAAAAAATAAATAAAAAAGCATACTCACCTGTCCCCGGCACTCCGTTGTCCGCTGCCAGTGTCCATTCAGTCTCATGCCGGCGACTCCTTGCTGGGAGTCCTGCACCTCATGGGACCGCTAAGACCTATTAGGTACAGGATTTCCAGAAATGAGGCGCCGCCATGGGACCGAACAGACACAGGCAGGGGACAATGGGGTGCTGGGGAAAGGTGAGTGTACTTTTTTTTTTAATAATTTTCTTATTTTTACACCTCCCTGGCGGCCGACACAGTGGTCGCTCCAGTTTATGGACAACCTCTTTTAAGGGGTTGTCTGGGTCAAATTTTTCTATGGTCACGTCACTGGTCCCCCCACATAGTGGCCTCTTCACTGGTTCCCCCATACTGTATGGGGAATAGTGATGGGGTCATTATATTGTGTGGGAGCAGTGATGGGGGCTAACATCCTGAGGGGGGGACATTAAACTGTGTGGGGCATATTAAAGGGGTTGTCCTGGGTTAATCTTTTTTATGGCCTATCCATAGGCCATAAATACCTGATCGGTAGGGGGGCTGACACACGGCCCCATCAGCTGTACAGAGTCACTTCTGGCACCCGTTCTATGCACAACACAGGGCCGGAAGCAGAAAGCTCCATCCGCTGTACAGTTGCCCAATGCCATCACTGCAGCTCAGCTCCCGCTGACTGCAATAAATTCTGAGCTGCAGTGAAGGTGCCCGGCTAATACACAGTGGACAGAGCTTTCTGCTCCCGGCCCTGTATTGTGTACAGGACGGGCATCAGAAGTGACTCCGTACAGCTGATCGGTTCGGGGTCGGCTCCCTACAGATCAGGTATCTGTGGCCTATCTTGAGGATAAACCATAGCAAATTATGCCTGGACAACCCCTTTAATATACACCCCTAATGCACCACAATTTAAAGAGGTTGTCCAGTATAATTTTTTTCTTTTTTTATAATTAGTCTGGGGGAGGTGAACCCCTTCCCAAAGAAAGCAAACACATACTAAACATACTCACCTATCCCGGTGCTCCAGTGTCAGCAGGTCCCAGCATGGTCCGGTCCTGCAGCTCCGCTGTCTTCACTGGCTGTGACATCCCAGGTCCCTTCCTTTAGGCCGCTGATTGGCCTCAGGGGTTACGTGACATCACAGGTAGTCACGTGCAGCGGGTACTTGCGCTGGAAGAAAACAGAGCTGTAGGACAAAACCACACTGGGAGACACTGGGGACAGGAGAGAAAGGTGGGGGTTTTTTTTCACCTGTATAATTAAAAAAAAAAAAAAAATGTTATCCTGCACAACCCCTTTAATGTCCCCCAGGCTATTGGCCTCCATTAGTTATCATTTTGCCAATGCAAATGCATTGACAGAGGCGTAACTAAGGTCTTGTGGGCCCGGTGCAAACTTTTGTCCGGGGCCCCCTACAACCTCCCTAGAGAGAATTCTTGATAGTGGATGTTACGGGTGCTGCAGGGATATCTCAGATACTTGAAAGGGATACAACTACAGTACCCACAACTGCAGTTATCAAGAATACGGTGAGTGAGCAGCGCAGCGCCGAGCATGTAAACAATACTGTGACAGTATAATATGCTCCGCAGTGGCCCCCACACAGCATTATATGCCCCGCAGTGGCCCCAGCACAGCATTATATGCCCCGCAGTGGCCCCAGCACAGCATTATATGCTCCACAGTGGCCCCCGCACAGCATTATATGCCCCGCGGTGGCCCCCCGCACAGCATTATATGCCCCGCAGTGGCCCCCACATAGCATTATATGCTCCAAGGTGGCCCCCACACAGCATTATATGCTCTGAGGTGGCCCCCATACAGCATTATATGCCCCGCAGTGGCCCCAGCACAGCATTATATGCTCCGCAGTGGCCCCCGCACAGCATTATATGCCCCACAGTGGCCTCCACACAGCATTATATGCTCCACAGTGGCCCCCATACAGCATTATATGCTCCGAGGTGGCCCCCCTCACAGCATTATATGCTCCAAGGTGGCCCCCACACAGCATTATATGCTCTGAGGTGTCCCCCGTACAGCATTATATGCCCCGCAGTGGCCCCCACACAGCACTATATGCCCCGCAGTGGCCCCCACACAGCATTATATGCCCCGCAGTGGCCCCAGCACAGCATTATATGCTCCACAGTGGCCCCCGCACAGCATTATATGCCCCACAGTGGACCCCGCACAGCATTATATGCCCCGCGGTGGCCCCCCGCACAGCATTATATGCCCCGCAGTGGCACCCACATAGCATTATATGCTCCAAGGTGGCCCCCACACAGCATTATATGCTCTGAGGTGGCCCCCATACAGCATTATATGCCCCGCAGTGGCCCCAGCACAGCATTATATGCTCCGCAGTGGCCCCCGCACAGCATTATATGCCCCACAGTGGCCTCCACACAGCATTATATGCTCCACAGTGGCCCCCATACAGCATTATATGCTCCGAGGTGGCCCCCTCACAGCATTATATGCTCCAAGGTGGCCCCCACACAGCATTATATGCTCTGAGGTGTCCCCCACACAGCATTATATGCCCCGCAGTGGCCCCCACACAGCACTATATGCCCCGCAGTGGCCCCCACACAGCACTATATGCCCCGCAGTGGCCCCCACACAGCATTATATGCTCCGCAGTGGCCCCCACACAGCACTATATGCCCCGCAGTGGCCCCCACACAGCATTATATGCTCCGCAGTGGCCCCCACACAGCATTATATGCTCCACAGTGGCCACCACACAGTACTATAGTATTACATACCCACAGTGCCCCCCCCTCCCCAGAGTCGGTGCTATTATTATACTTTGAGGTCTCCTCATACCCCAGAATATAATAAGTAGAGGCCCAGGAGAAGTGATTAAAAATAACAAACATTTATACTCACCTTGTGTTACCTCTCCGAGGCATCTTGCTCCGTCCTGCTGTCTTTCCCATCTTCCTTGGTCCCCATGTCCCGTGCCCCAGACGTCACTGCTGGGGCCTTTGATTGCACCTCAGCGGTCATGTCGGGCGTGATTACGTCATTACGCCGGCGCGTCCATGTCACTGCTGGGGCCTAACCACAGGCCCCTGCAGTGAGGCCAGAAAAGTGCCGGAGACGATGCAGAGCCCAGGACAGGTAAGTATTTTTTTTTTATTTTTTTGTCACTTTCCCTGGGCTGGCATACCCTTTCCATTAACCATAGGTATAGCGGTCGGGGAACCAGGCTTTCCCCAACCACTATTATGGTAGTCCGGGGCCCCGGCCACTTCCAGCTGGCCGCGGGCCCCGTACCCCTCCGGTTGCGGTCGCACCCGTCCTGATCGGACCCCTGACCTTTGCATTGGCAAAATGAGGACTAAATATAGTCGGGCTCGGGGCCCCGGGGGATTCACCGGTTCCCTGGTGGGCCAGTCCGACTCTGGGTACAGGCTTCTTACTGTCTAATCAAATATCTATAACCAAGAATCTCTAGTTTATATGTGTAGTTTATAGATCATATAAGCTTATCTATATGTGCCAATAATAGCAGTGATACAATCTGATCTCTATTCTCTATATGTCCTGGTGTTGTGTGCAGAGGCTGCTGCAATTTTTGCATTTGTTAGATAGATAGATAGATAGATAGATAGATAGATAGATAGATAGATAGATATGAGATAGATAGATAGATATGAGATAGATAGATAGATAGATAGATAGATAGATAGATAGATATGGGATAGATAGATATGAGATAGATAGATAGATAGATAGATAGATATGGGATAGATAGATATGGGATAGATAGATAGATAGATAGATAGATAGATAGATAGATAGATAGATAGATAGGAGATAGATATGAGATAGATAGATAGATAGATACATATGGGATAGATAGATAGATAGATAGATAGATAGATAGATAGATAGATAGATATGAGATAGATAGATAGATAGATAGATAGATAGATAGATAGATATGAGATAGATAGATAGATAGATAGACAATGTAAAATAGACAAATAGATAGATAATGATAGATATACACTGTAGATAGATAAATAGACAATGTAAGATAGACAATAGATTAGATATTAATAAAGCTGTAATTTATAACTCTTGGAGTACTAGGACTGCTCTTGTACATTGTACATTTTCTATCCTCTTTTTCCGCAGCTTCTTTTGGCTGTTCCCCTCTTGTATCACATTTGCCTCCTCTCTCTCCTTGTACATTGATGATACATTATATATCTCTTTGGGGTGTGTTGTACATCAGCTATGGCGGTTCAGATATTGAGTCGGTAATTTGTTTGTGGCATTAGCACCATGTGAAGTACGCACAGAGGGATTTTTCTCCATATTTACCCAGTTCCATAGCTATATGCTTTCGTCATTGTATACATGAGTCAAAAGTTCACACAGCCAGTTTTCTGCTTAGAAAAAGTAATTCAGCTAATTCCAAGTTATCGCCATCCAGTCTAGTGAAGAATCTAACCTGTGATCGCCATCTAGTGGGCAGAGGGATTGATGACATTTGGGTTTGCCTATTAGGAATTCTGAGTTAAAGGGATTGTCCAGGATCTGAAGGTAATTGATGCCAATAACCTATCCATAGGCCAGTATCAGATCAGTCGGGGTCAGACACCTGGACCATATCCTGATTATCTGTTTCGGCTGCCGGAAGCCATACACTAGTTATGTGGCTGTAAGGGCCGGTTCACATCTGTGTTCGGTTTCCATACAGGGGAGTCCGCTTGGGGACCCCCCCGAACGGAAACCTATACATATAGAGAAGCGGTTTACATAAGGAAACCTGCGGACCCCATAGACTATAATGGGGTCCGTGTGGTTTCCGCTCGGTCTCCGCATGAAACATGCAGAGAGAAAAGTGCTGCAAGCGGACTCCCCTGTATGGAAACCGAACGCAGATGTGAACCGACCCTAAGCAGATCCACTCCTATTCAAGTGAATGGGAGCAGAGGCTGCAGTTCCATGCGCCACCACTACACTGTACCAGTATACAGTGTACAGAGCATCTGTGGATAGGTCATTAGTATCAATTACCTTGTGACATCATGTGTGTTTGTTGCTGGAGGGAGTGGGAGGGGCTGGGGAGCAGACAGGTAAGTAGCAGCATGACTTATTCCACGCAGCTTGTAGACTACAGGCTTAAAAGTCAAAGAGTGGTAGAGCAGGAAGCATGTGGCTTCCTGCTCTACCAGTAGCAGAGCCAGGTCAGGGCTCCACTTCTTCCCAGTTCTGTGATCAGGTTGTATTTTTAACAACTGGATCAGCAGAACCAGGGAGAGCCAGCAGGTTTCACTTTTAGATTTGCTTATTGTCAAGTGACCCTAGTGTAACAAGTAGGGATTGTCCACAGCAGAGACTTTCCTTGAAGAGGGGGCACCTCATTCAGTACTGCTGTCAATTTGGCAAAGCAACTACAGTATAATGAGCATCTTTTTTGGAAGGCCCAGCAAAGACATTGGGTAACATGGACGGGCCATTGATTTCAGTGGGAACTGTGTAATGCTTCATTTCTCCTGTGGGGGGTGCTGCAGCAAAATTGCCAGATTTCTATGCAGAATAAAGTTTATTGCTGGTTATTTTAGCAGTAAGATGCACTGCCTGAGGATCCACTGTGTCAGGAATCTAAATGGATTTGCCACATGGCTATTGCTTTAAGGCAGGGTTCACACTACCGTTGGCTTCCTTTATGAAGGTGTCCATTAACAAAAAAAAAAACGGACACCTATTATAACAGACATTAACGGACACTAACTGATGTTAATGTGTCCGTTTTTTTAACTGATCCAATTAACGGACACATTACCATCAGTTAGTGTCCGTTTTTTAACACTGTTCGTTTTTTGTTTTTGTTTTTTTCTGCTTTCTGAGCATGCGCAGAAAAAAACGGACATAAAATAACAGACAATAACTGATGTCTATCAGTTACTGTGCGTTATAAGTCCGTTACCCATAGACTTCAATGTTAAAAAAATGACGGACACTTGCTGTCTGTCAAGAATCCGTTTTTCCAAACAGGCAAAAAGGCCTGCATGTAGGATATTTTGTCCACGGAAAAAAGAAACGACTTCTGACGGATTGGGTGTAAACGGACAAAAAACGGACACAATATAAAAACCCATTGAAATGAATGGAAGTTTTAACGGATTTCTGATGGTTCAGCTAGTGTCTGATACTAAAATCTTGTAACGGACAATAGCAACGGACACTACTGACGGTCACCAACGGTAGTGTGAACGCCCCCTAAGGCTGCTATGTCCATTAACTTTGGCTGGGTCTGTTTAGCCAGTCAGAGGTCTGAGATACAGAACCAATCAGGGCTGTAGTTCAGCATCCAATCCAGGGCTGAGGCGGGGTATTGTAACCTGACACTTTCCTTGCTCAGGTGCCTGTGATTACATTAGTTTACAGGCTCTGTGTCCTCAGAACTTACTCTCAGTATCTTTCCCCATTTTCTGCTGATTCCCTGACTGATTCTGACTTTGGCTTGCTCTTCTGGTTCTCTCCTCTCTTGCTGATTTGGCTTTATCTGTGACCTCCTGGATTTGACCATAGGCTGGGCTTCTGATATTCCTATGCTTTCATTCTGGCTAGTCTCATAGCCCCCTGTTTTTTTCATTTTTGTTTGTTTTTGACTCTCTCTGCCCACCATAGGATCTCTGGTTTAGACCTTACCTTACAAGTCCTGCTATTACCTATTTTTTTGTCAGTCTGTTCTGGGTTTCCAGTACCCAAGTCCACCCTGCTTTGCGGTTGGATGTGGTGAATACCCTGGAGTGACCTTAGATTCTGTCGACCAGAGTGGACTCTGCCTACCAGATATGAAGTAGCTTTCACTACGACAGTCTTCATAAAACACCCCCATTATCTATGTAGAGGATTTGTTGCTCTGTATCAGGAAAATGGAAGGAATTTATCAGAACAGGATTTTGGACTTTGGAATGTTTCCATTTGATGACAGCAAGCAGGAATCTTCAAGGATCAAACAAAGTATATAAGTCTAAAGTAAACTAATACGCAAATAAGTTCCTCTTGGTAGAAGAAGTAGAACTTGCTCTAGCGCCACCTTTAGGCAGGTAGCTCCCTATAGATCAATGCCTGGTTTTCCTGAAACCTAGTGACATGATCTAAAATGAAAGCCATAATAAAGGAAGAGAGACCCATCTGCATTGATCTAGAGGGAGCTACCTTCCAAAAGGTGGCGCTAGAGCAAGTTCTCTTTGTTCTAACAAGGGGAACTTATTTGCATATTCTTTTCCCAGAATCCTTGGCAGGGCATGTATGGCAATCTCCTTTAGGAGCCATAGTACCCCCTACTGACCTAAGCCTAAAGGAGCCACTTTAGCTTCAAGCTTGCAATACTCTGGAGGTGTCCCTGGGGGGCGCTACTTTAGCCACTGATGCCTTTGCATATCATTAGGCAGTTCTTCCTGGGGGGGGGGGCGCTACTTTAGCCAGTGATCCCTTTGCATATCATTAGGCAGTTCTTCCTCTGTATTTATAGCTTTTATTTTACTACCGCTCAATTATCGTCTGATACGACTCCATCGTGTCACATTTTGTGAATTTTCTAACATGTTTGACAGTAAATTGCAGAATGCTCTTGTTTACTAAGCCTGGCTTTTCTTGCGTTATTGTACGACAGTTATGTTAATATTCCTAGAACAGAAGATGTATTGTGTGCGCTAACAATTGGGCTCTGAATGCCATTGAGAACATTGTGCGGTATTGTCCTGGCAGGAATCTGCCATTAGTTATGATAAATAAACAGCTAATAAATTCTGCCATCTAGTGGCCAGCACAGAAATGGCACACGTGTGCTTCAAGAAATGTTCAACTTTTTCACATGAAACTGCTGACTTTATCGTGTCCCACTTTGTTGCTATATAATAAATTATTCTCCAGTCAGACCGAAAGCTAAATTCCAACGTGTGCGGCTTCCCTGTTACCAGAGAGCAGTGTATTGTGGGAGAACAGCTAACAGCTACACGAAGCTCAGCTGCCGGATCACCGAACTGTCTCTGGAGAAGAGTTTACCTGCAAACAGCCATGGAGAGTGTGAGCGGTGTGCACCACAAACCTCAATATTCATAGTAAAGTGGTATTCTAGTATTATTAAAATACTATATTGCGGTATTATTTGAATACACTCTGGCAGTATTATTTGAGTACTGTATGGTGGTATTAAAATACTATATTGCGGTATTATTTGAATACACTCTGGCAGTATTATTTGAGTACTGTATGGTGGTATTAAAATACTATATTGCGGTATTATTTGAGTACGCTCTGGCAGTATTATTTGAGTACTGTATGGTGGTATTAAAATACTGTATTGCAATATTATTTGAGTACTCTCTGCTGGTATTATTTGATCACCGTATGACTGTATTGTGGTATTATTTGAGTACACTCTGGCAGTATTATTTGAGCACTAAAAGGTGGTATTATTAAAACACCGTATTATGGTATTATTTCAGCAATGTATGGTGGTATTATTTGAGTACTGTTTGGTTCTATTATTAAAGCACTGTATTGCAGTATTATTTGAGCACTCTATGGCAGTATTAATTTAGCACTGTATGTGGTATTCTTTGAGCACTGTACCATGATATTATTAAAATACTGCATTGTGATATTATTTGAGCACTGTATGGTTCTATTATTAAATCATTGTACTGTGGTTTCATTTGGCACTGTATGGTGATATTATTAAATCACTGAGTTGCGGTACTATTTGAGTACTCTGTAGCAGTATTATTTGAGCATTGTATGGCGGTATTAAAGGGAACCTGTCAGTTGTTTTTTCTCAGTAAACTGACCCCGGCATCGTTTGCTTTAAAACATAACTAAACTTTTGGAGAACTTTTGATTTTCTGGCAGATTTGTGTCATTAATAAACTTTGTAATGTAATTTGTTAACACAGTTTGTCTCCTTTCTGTGAAATCCTGCATGTCTTTATTCTCTCCCTGGCTCCTGTATTGAGAGCTGTTCCTGCCTCTCACTGAGTTACTGTGTATGGAGTACGGGCTGTGTAAGGCCCGGTTCACATCTGCATTCAGGTCTCCGTTCGGGGGATCCGCTTGGGGACCCCCTGAACAGAAATCTATACGCATAAAAAACTGGTTTACCTAGGAAATCCGTGGACCCCATAGACTATAATGGGGTTCGTGTGGTTTCTGCACGAAACATGCGGAGGGGAAAGTGCTGCAAGCAACACTTTCCTCTCTCCTTGCTTTGTGCGGAAACTGAGTGGAGACCACACGGACCCCATTATAGTCTATGGGGTCCGCGGGTTTCCCAGGTAAACCAGTTTTTTATGCGTCTAGGTTTCCGTTCGGGGGGTTCCCAAGCGGACTCCCCGAACGCAGATGTGAACCGGGCCTAACATGTAGAGAAAATGAGGGGAGGGGTCACTACAAACAGTTATATCTTGGAGATCAAATGTAGTGTGTAGTGTAAGACATAGCAGTAAGGTTCATAAGATTAGTGCAGCTCTCCCCCGCCCTTTAGGAGCTCGGTGCTACCAGGATGAGTCCTGCAATACCCTACAAGTATACTGATATAGCAACACTTGTACCAAGCAGGGTGGTGGGAGGTTTTTTGGGGGACATCTGTGGCAGGCACTTGTGAGGCATCTATTACAAGGAGTCTTGGGGGTATCTGTAGCAAGCACTATGGGGCACATGGGAACCATGCAGGAGATCCGTGGTAGGCTCGGTGGTAGGAACTATGGTTGATACTGGTATCTTCACCTGCTGCTGCTCCGGTGAGAAGGCTTAGATGGTGTCCTATACTTCTAGCACCTGCGGTCACATGTCGATGGACATCATCGAAGCGGGCTAGTAAGCTGAGACCCACGGGAGATCAGGGCAGCTTTCCAACAGGAAGGCATATTTTAGACTATTTCCCTAAAACTTCCGATCGCAAACTTTTTCACTTTCCCTTTAAAGTCAGTGAGAAAAATCTGCAACAAATCCCTGTTCTCTCCTGAGCAGAAACTGACCAAAATTTGCACCTCACTTCAGTTTCGGTGTGGAACATTTCTCCAGCATTTGAGACAAGATATAGCTTTGCACTCTAGGAGCCCTATGAGGGTTTGTTTTATGCGGGACAAATTGTACTTTATAAAGGCTCCATTTAATATTTTGTACGATGGACTGGGAAATTGGAAAAAAATTCAGAATGGGGTGGAATTAGAAAAAATGGCCATTTTCTTAAGGGTTTAAGGCATTCGCCATATTCTGACACCGTACCTTTCTATATTTCCGTGAATGCTGTTTATTTTTTGGGGGGCAAGTTGTAACTTTTATTTATACCTTTTCGGAGATTGCTTTGATGTTTTAAATACATTTTGTTAATTTTTTTGGGGGGGAGGTGAAACAGCCAAAACATGGTGGTTCGGCCATTTTGATTTTCATCCCGCTACGTCATTTGCCATATGGGGTAAATATTTTTATATGTTTATAGTTCGCCATTTTTGGACATGGGGATACCTAATGTGTAATGACTATATTTATTTTTATTTTGGGTCTAGGGAAAGGAGGAGAATTTAAATTTTAGATATTTTTAAAAATATTTTTAAAATCTTATTTTATTTTTTTTTTACTTTTATTTTTAGACCCTCTAGGGGAATTGAACTCTCTGATCACCAGTACAATATACTGCAATACACCTGTATTTCAGAAGTATACCAAAAACTGGTATGGGAGCTGTCGCATGCAAGACAATTGCTGTCTATGGGGGAATGTTGCATGCAACGTAAAGCCGAGCAAGGTTGGAGCATGTTGCATTATTTTTTTGGCGCATGACTTTAGTGCAATTTTGGTGCCACAAAAGTCGCCATGTAGCCCTAGCCTGAAAGTCACAAATGAAACCCGCAGCAATATTTGACATGCTGCAGGGTTAAAACCCGCAGCAGGAGTCACTTTGCGATGCAGGTTTTAGTGGCAGCATGCAGATGCGATTTGATGAAATTTAGTGGGTGAGCTGTCAACGATTTTGCACCAACTAACCTGTTGCAATCGTGGCGGTTAACACGCTGCGATCACTATTGTGTCTGACCCTGTCCTTAGGGAAGGCAAAGCAGAACTTTTAACAATCTGACAGAAGAGGACGACTCAAGGATTTTAAGTGTACTTGGGATTTTTGGACTGTAAAGACAAGCCCTGATGTCCATATTGTATTTGCTGGCTCAGGATATTGCGCAAGTGACATTGCTCTTAGATAACAGGACTGCACTTTTCTTAAGGCGAGCGTTGATGTCCTTTAAGTGATAAGTGTCGGCGGTGTAGCCACTGCAGAGATTTTTATTACCCTGACTCGGTGATAAATGATTGTCCTTTGCCCTGGTGAATATAAAACAGAATTCTATTAACTTTCTTAGCGGGGAGGTAAATGAGAGTAACATGACAATGACTCCTGCATTCACCACTCTCACATTCTGCCTCAGACATTAAATGGGTCCGCAATAACGGTATTTAAAGGAGCACTCCAGCATTGTTATTTGCTTATATAGTGCAACATAGACTATTATTAATGAATAGATTACTGATATAGAACTTATGTCCCCTATATGGTACAGCATTGCTATGAATTCTATGAGGTATGGTGGAGTCCTATGAGATGAAGTACTGCTGTGTGCAGAAAGCACAGTGTATTTCTATGACATACAGTGGGGAAAAAAAAGTATTTAGTCAGCCACCAATTGTGCAAGTTCTCCCACTTAATAAGATGAGGCCGGCCTGTAATTGTCATCATAGGTAGACCTCAACTATGAGAGACAAAATGAGAAAACAAATCCAGAAAATCACATTGTCTGATTTTTTAAGAATTTATTTGCAAATTATGGTGGAAAAGAAGTATTTGGTCAATAACAAACGTTCATCTCAATACTTTGTTATATATCCTTTGTTGGCAATGACAGAGGTCAAACGTTTTCTGTAAGTCTTCACAAGGTTGGCACACACTGTTGCTGGTATGTTGGCCCATTCCTCCATGCAGATCTCCTCTAGAGCAGGGATGTTTTGGGGCTGTCGAGTTGAGGTCTACCTATGATGACAATTACAGGCCGGTCTCATCTTTTTAAGTGGGAGAACTTGCACAATTGGTGGCTGGCTAAATACTTTTTTTTTCCCCCACTGTACATCAGTGCTGTGTGCAGAGAGTCCAGTGTATTTCTATGACATACATCAATGCTGTGTGCAGAGAATACAGGGTATTCTTTTGAGATGTGCTAAAAATATAGTGTATTTGAATGAGATATAGTAGTGTTTTCAGCAGAGAGTTTAGTCTATTTGTATGAGATACAGCAGTTCTGTGTGCGCAGAGTCCAGTGTATACTTTTGGGAATAAGCTGTGCTGTCTGCAGAAATTCCAGTGTATTCTTGTGAGATGCAGACGCAGTGTAACTAGGCAGTTTAGTGTATTCAAATAAGATGCAATAGTGTCATGTGTTGAGAATCCAGTATATTTCTATCACATATAGTAGTGCTGTTTGCAGAGGATCCAGTGTATTCTTAGGACATGCAGTATGGAGAGTCAGGTGTATTATTATGAGATGCAGAATTAGTGTGTAGAGAGTCAAGTGTGTTCATATAACATAAGAACAGTTTAGTGTGAAGAGAGTCCATTCGTATGAGATGCAGCAGTACTTGTTGCAGAGTCTAGTATATTTCTTTAAGCTACAGAAGTGCCTTGTGCTGAGATTCCAGTGTATTCCATGAAACACTATGAAGTAACCACCATGGGCATTTGTGAAAAGTGGTACCTTGCAGTGAAATTAAATGGACTGTAGCTCTTAAAAATCTACAGCCCACAGGGGCGCTGCTATGAGAAATAGAGTGCAACATAAATCCACATGAAGTTAGTATCGGTGTCAAATATTATATCAACTATACATTATATACTGTGACTTCAGTGTTACCAGTAATATTTGTAAAGTACATGCAGGACGTGGGCAGAGCAGGAAGTCCATGATATAAAGTTTCAGCCAATAGCTGCAGAGCAGGAAGTGGTGTCGTAGAAGGGGCTATAGTTTGAGTAATATCTCCTGTGTAGCCCAGTAACATGCAGTGGTTATTTCTTGTAGTGTTAAAGGGTCTTCCAGATAATTAGATAGATAGGAGGAGAGATATAACAATATCTACAGGTATATCTCTAACAGGGCTTGGATACTATCTAAGCAAATTCACAGCTTTGGTAAGAATTACTATTGCATATTTTTTAAATCAAGTTTTCATGTGAAAGATATTTTTATGAATTTTTGATGATTTTATTTTTGATTTTCCATGTCACTATATATAAATATGTGTGTGTGTGTGTGTGTGTGTGTATGTATATATATATAAAATATATATACTCCTGCAATTTTCAGTCTGCCACTAAGCCTAATAATAGACTGACACTTTCCAATTCTGTAAGGTTTTCTTGTGAACCGAGAGAAGGCAGGTGGTTTGGACTCCGCAACCAGAAATGAACGCACACGCGGTAGTTCAAGAAAAAAAAATATATATTTACTATAAGTTAATAAAGGCTAGTTAAAGGTAAAATGACAGGGATAAAGACAAGCAAAATATACAATATAGCATGAACAATTTCAAGGCAAATTCTGCAATGGTTTCTACTTTTACTCTGTCCATTTCTGCAGTATGGACACTGAATGAACAATATACTCAAAACTATCCCTAACTGACCCTGACTTCACATTTGGGTGCACCCCCTTTTCCCCAGTGGTCCAGGTGGACCGCTTACAGTCCGTAGAAGCGTGCGGTGGGGCCCAAAGTCGGTCCTTTCTTTTATAGTGAAGCGTCCTCTCCTCACGGTTATCAGGATCTTGGGAGAAATGAAGTCCTCTTTAACAGACAGGGAAACCAACTGAATGCAATGTAATCCAACAGCAGATACCACTCAGCACACTGACAGTCCTGCCGAATCCATTCACTGAGCTGGGATGTGAGCCGGGATTTAGCAGTTACTGTCCAGTACGTCAACAGCACTGCGAGTCTCTATCTGTGGTATCCAAATACACAGTCACAATGTCAGTCTCACTGATCAGCCACTGAGCACAGTTCCTTTCACGTGGACTCACTAGTCCTGTTGTCTCTTTACACTCTGTTTGTCTCTGGACCAAGATACAGCTTAGCTGTACAGAAAAATCTCCACACCAGTTCAATACAACACTTGCCAAGATGGCTGCTGCTCTCTGTCTCGTCACTTCCTGCTTCTCTGCTCACACTCTGTCTGCAGAACAGGGAAGCTGACATAAAAGGGGGGGGTCTCACTCCAGCATCATGTCACAATTACAATGGCTGCTGTCTTAAAGGAACAGAATCACAGAAATACATTCAACATTAACAGTTTATACAGACAAATGAAGCTTAGGACAACATTGGCTGTCTCTTACATATTCCCCCCCACTTTAAGATTGGCAGTCCCTGCCTATGACTGTATATCCAGAGGGTTGTACTTTTATGCACAGAGTGGTAGTATACCGATGTATGGCAGGCCAAACAAACTCATCCTGCGCATACCGAACAGGGGGAATACCAGCATTTGGCCTAGTGGTCCGTCTGAGGACCGGTGGTATATTATGGGGTGCTGCAGCTATGGGCTGAGAAGGACCAGCGGATTCCGCACCAGAGGGGACACAGGACGGAGATACAGTAGTCACAGGTGAAACATCCCCAGGAGCAGGGATCGGCCAACAATCATCCTCCTCGTCGGAGGCCCATTCCGCACCTCCATTCTCTGACTGTGTGAGCTCATTCACATTGGCAGGCCCATCGTGATTTGTCCCTTCAGAATGACACAGGCGCAACATATTTAGGTGAAGTACTCGAACACAATCAGTTCCTTCTTTCTGGACCTGGTACACTGGCCCATTCGCATACTTGCGGCCAACAACACGATACGGCAAAGCCTCCCATCTGCTTTCCAACTTCCCTTGGGGTTTCTTGACACGAACTAGCACCAGGTCGCCTGGTTGCAATGGTGCTTCTTGCACTGGGGTCTTATCAGGATGGGGATGTTCTTGCAGGCGCTGCCGCACCAATCGATGGATCGTCTCAAGTCTCTGCCGATGCGCCCGCACTCAAGAGGTTGGATCCCTCGGAGGGAACCCATCCACATCATTCAACTGTAATTCTCCTATACTTCGCCCAGACCGCCCAAAGAGAAGTGTATAAGGAGAGTACCCCGTTGTAGAATGGACCTGATTGTTATAGGCCCACACCATTTCAGACAAGAACTGAGGCCACTGTAACTTCTTGTCTTCCTCCAGAGTCCGCAGCATCTGTAGCAGAGTTCTGTTGAATCTTTCACAGGCCCCATTTCCCTGAGGGTGGTATGGAGTCGTGTGCGACTTCTTTATCCCGTAGATACGTTGAACTTCTTTCATTACGTGTCCCTCAAAGCAGGCGCCCTGGTCGGAGTGGATGCGTTGGGGGCACCCATATACTCGAATGAAATCTTGACACAGAGCACGAGCTGCTGACTCAGCTGTCTGGTCCTTGGTGGCGGTTACCACCGCAAATTTGGTGAAGTGATCCACCATTACGAGGCAATACTGGTGTCCGCTATTGGATGGGCCCACCATTAGATAGTCTATCATGACGATTTCTAAAGGTTCCTGGGTCACGATGGTTTGCAGGGGAGCTCTCTGTTCTATTGCCTTATGGATCTCACAAGTTCGACAGCTGCGGCATACTTCTTCGACCATTTGACGAAGACCAGGGCAGTAAATCAGTCGCTGTAACCAACGAAAGGTCTTCTCATGACCAAAATGTCCATTCTTATTATGAGCCTCAACTGCCAACGAGCGAGCCAGTTCACTAGGCACCACAATTTGGTATCGAATGTCTATCTCAGAAGGTAAATAGACCTTTCGGCATAGCACTCCATTTTTCATCTCCAACTTTTCCCACTGACTCAAAACAGATAATATCTCACGTGTCAGTCGTTCTCTTTCCTCTCTACAGGGCTTCTGGCCTTTCTCAACACACTTGATCATCTGCGCCAGCCCCTCATGGGTCTGTTGTATCTGTGCCCATTCCTGTCGTGAGGGACCAAAGAAAGGAGCCATTTCAGTCCCCTCCATCTCAAACTGATTAGTGGCGGTCAAGGCCTGTGAAAATCTGCTGAAGTCGGGCACCTCCACATGCTCCAACTCATGATCCACGTCTTCTGTGGGGGTCTGGGCAGTTACCCTAGAAAGTCCGTCAGCATTCTGGTTCTCTGTCTTGGACCGATACTTAATGCGGTAATTGAACGTAGACATTCGGGCTATCCACCTCTGCTCTAACGCCCCGAGCTTGGCATTTTCCAGGTGAGCTAGTGGGTTGTTGTCAGTCAGTACTAAAACTTCAGCACCGGTCAAATATTCAGAGAATTTCTCGGTCATGGCCCATACCAGTGCCAACAGCTCCAACTTAAATGAACTATAATTCTCGGGGTTTCTTTCAGAATCTCTCAAAGACCGGCTGCCGTACGCTATGACCCTCTCCTGGCCATCCTGAAGCTGGGAAAGCACTGCTCCAAGACCATACAGGCTTGCATCTGTATATAGCTGGAACGGCAAGTGGTAATCAGCATATGCCAAGATTGGGGCTGTTGTCAGTGCATCCTTCAATGCCTGGAAGGCTTGTTCCTGTTCAGGTCCCCACTTCACGGACCGGTTCTTTGGACCACCGGATGTGCCTCGTAGGAGAGCATTAAGTGGTGCTGCTACCTTGGTGAAATCCTTAATAAACCGTCGATAGTAACCTGCTACTCCAAGGAACGCCCTCACTTCTCGCAGGGTAGTCGGTATCGGCCAATCTTCAACAGCCGCTATCTTGTCTCTTGATGGTCTCACCCCTTCTCCTGATACGCGGTGACCCAAGTAATCAATTTCAGATTGGAACAACCGACATTTACTGGGTTTCAATTTGAGCCCATGTTCCCGCAATCTTCGAAATACTTGCCCCAACTGGTGGAGATGGTCTTCAAAGGTCGCAGAATACACTGTAATGTCATCCAAGTAGATGAGAGTGAACTCAAAGTTGAAGTCACCGAGACATTTCTCCATCAACTGCTGAAACGTTCCGGGTGCATTTGTCAACCCGAAGGGCATCCGGTTAAATTCGTATAGTCCCATGGGCAAGATGAATGCCGTCTTCTCCTTGTCTTTTGTGGCCATCGGCACCTGCCAATACCCACTAGCCAGATCTAGTGAGGAGAAGTACCGGGCTCTCCCTAGCGCTGAGAGGGACTCCTCAATCCGTGGCAAGGGGTAGGAATCTCGTATGGTGCAAGCGTTTAACTTCCGATAGTCTACGCAAAATCGGATGGACCCATCTTTTTTTCTTACTAACACCACAGGAGCCGCCCAGGGACTCTGGCTTTCTTGGATGATCCCACCCTGTAGCATCTTAGCTAACAGTTCTTTCACTTCCTGATACAACTGTGGAGGAATTTGTCGGTAGCGCTCTCTAATTGGAGGGGTGTCTCCTGTGGGAATCTCATGGTAGATCCCTGTGGTACATCCAAAATCTTCAGCATACCGTGCAAAGGTGGCTCGGTTCTCCCACAACAGCTCATCTACCTTCTGCACCCATTCCAGAGAACATGAACTTACATCCATCTTCATCTGTTCTCGAATTGCACAGCCATTCCATTCAGAGGTGGGTTCCTCATCTTCTCCCATGGACACAGTTACGGTCCACTCATCCCTTTCAGTCGGCTTCAGCTGCATTGGAGTTACTTTCCTTACTTCCTCCGGAGTCACATAGATGTTAGCCAGCAGCCTCCCTGGGGTCAGGTCCACACTCTGGTCCTGAGTGTTTACACATCGAAGTGGTACTCTTCCATTGCGAACTATTGCCAAGGAACGGGCCACTAGCGGATCAACACCTCCTTCGGCTGCCTGCAGTGGTTCTACCAACACAGCTATGCCCTCTAGTTTCCGACAGGTGCCTATGGGCATGGACACTATTGTCTCCCGACTGGGTGGCAGTGTAACTTTTGTATGCAAAGGAACTGAAATTCGAGCCAGAGGACGCTCTGCATCCGAACTTTTCTGTAAGCCACATGTCCGGATCAGCCGCTGGAAAGCTGTTTGAGTAGGCCGATGGGTGGTGGTTTCTTTCCAATAACCGTGACCTTTCTTTTCAAAGAGGATCTGATCTAATTCTTTTAACACATTCATCCCCAAAATGACAGGGACTTTTACTTCATGTGACTCCTGTACCACCACAATGCCTTTCCTACCTAGATCTTGGCCACATACCCGGACATTCATCCAGGCCACTCCCACGACCGGAACTGGTAACTGGTTAGCTGCGACCACTCGTACGAATGTATGGGGATCATATTTCACATGTTGCCGGAAGTACCGTTCATAACAGTCTCTACTCAAGGTCGTTACTTGGGAACCCGTGTCAATCATCCCGGTAACCGGAATACCCTCCATTTCCACCTGTATAACAGGACTTGCAGCGATCAGGTCATCATTAGGGCATTCTCCCCACATAGTCTTCTTGTCAGTCTCCCCTACTACACGCCCTACAGCAGCAGGGGACTTCAGTTTAACGGCGGTCTCTCATAAGTTTGTCGCTGCTCTGGACATCTAGCAGCAACGTGGCCCATCCGTCCACACTCCCAGCAGCGTATCCCCCGTCGTTCTGGCCATCTGTTTGGGCCCCTTGGGTAAGCCCCTTCGATTTCTCCTGAGCACTGCACTAAATGATTTGGACCCCTTCGGTAGGTCCTATCCTCACCCCTCCAGCGGGGTGGTGGGTGATTCTGACTTGCTGGGTGTGGATGGCTCACCCTTTCATCTCCAGTCTTCTGGAAGTCTGCAATTTTCATAGAATGCTCATCACAACGGGTGTGCAAGTGTTCCATTTGTTCTTGCAGTTTCTGCATTACTGTGAGAATTTCTTTAACCGTCCCCTTTTCTACTGTCTCTGAGCCAGAACTAGCCCCCTGTGACAAAGTAACTCCAACTGCGGTCTGGGGCCTCGGGACCATACTATTGGCACGGGAGATGGCCTCTACCTGTACATCATGGAATTTAGCATCAGTCTCTCGTCGTATAAAATCCTGCATAGTCACAGTTAAACTGCCGTCACGTATCCCCAGGACAAACTGGTCACGGAGAGTCCGATCAGGGTTACAGAAGGCTGGCGAGCCCCCTCTTTCCTTCCCTTGAATATCTCGGAGCAGTTCTTGTAGGGCATTTGCATATTGGGGAAGGCTTTCATTCTCCTGTTGTACCCTCTGGAAGAACCGAGCCTGCAGAGACCCCAGCAATGCAGTTTCTCCATAGATGGTTTCTAGAATCTGGACTACTTGCTCAAATGTCTGCCTTTGTTCAAATGGCCTCAGTATCACTGTGGTCTTAGCATCCCCTTGTAATGTCAATATTGCTAGCTCTACTAGTACTTCTCATTTACATCACAGACAGTATTACAATAGAAGATAACACCTTTATAGATAATACCCCTGATCCATCATTACTTCCAATTCTAATAATAGATGATGTCACAGCTTATCTCCTCCCCTTCCCTGCACAGAGCATGTCTAGAAAACCCTCCCATAGACCTCAATGAGTCAGCTCCAGATTATTGCTCCCTATGGCCATGGACAGAAAATAGAATAAAAAAATCTACAATCAGAAAATAAAAATGGATTAGAAAAAAGTGATAGATTTCACTATCTGGTTTTAATAAATAAATCAAAAAATTGGTGATACATTCCTCTTCATTTCCAGACAGCAAGCATAGCTCTTACAAATGGTGAGAAACTAGTAGAAATATTATATTAGCAATTGTCAGACCCAACGTCCTGGTCATGAATTTCAGGAGTGAAGACGATTTATCTAGCAGTTACTTAATAACAATGAGAGTCTTCCAGCTAACAGAAGTAAGTGAACCCTGCGTATAGTACTCAGCTATATGTATGGGAATGAGCGGGGAACTTTGACCTGGTAGCCAGCCAGGCGTACATCGGAGAAGGGAGGGCTCAGCATGAATTAGCTGACGTTCATCTGGAAGCTGTTAACTTCCCAAGGTCTGGCAGGAGTTCTGTATTCTGGGCAGTATCTCCCCGGCTCCCTCCCTGAACGAGGCCTCTATGTGTCAACAAGATCCAGACCTCAGGACAAAATGCTAAGACTACTGGGCACTGAGGACTACGAGGTGGGCACCAGGATCAAAGGCTTCAACGTCCGTGCCATCTTTGCCCTGGCCTTGGGTGCTGTCGGATTTCTTCTCCTAGGATTCATCATAGGTAAAGCTCGGCACTAACTACTAAGTCATATAAAGCTGAGGCTAGAGTAATAACACAATGACTACTATGTATACAGATATATATATATATATATATATATATATATATATATATATAGGAGAGCTGAGCTTACTAATGCCATATGTAGAGGTTGAGTCAAAAGTTTTGCGAATAGATGCCGTTATGGTATTGTATTAGTCCCGTGACCTTCAAACTTTGGTTTGCAAAACTAAAACTCCCAGCATGTCTAGAAAACATACAGTGGGAGTTGTAGTTTTGCAATAGCTGCAGAGCCATAGGTTGGGGGCAACACCATAGTCGATAACGTTTATAAGCTACCTCCTTGGAAATCTGAGACTATGGCACACTCTGAATTTTTGAGGGGCTTGAATGCCCCCTTTTTCACAGTACCTATTAACAGGCTATGCCCCCTTTCCATGGGTGCACCGCCGCCCCCTGTATGTGCATTTGGACATCAAGACTAAATCTGATGACGCAGTATCCCGGCAGAGGGGAGGCTTCTGCTACGCCCAGGAGACTTGTCACCTGAGAAGAAAAGGATGGGGCGTGCAAAATTCAACATGCCCAATCCTTCCCTCCTCCAGCGCAATCTATTGGCAGATTTGACCAAGATTTGACTAAACCAGAATTGGATCACCATAAGATCCTATGATCTATGTAAGGTTACACCAAACCACAGAAGGTTCACGTATGACATCCATAAAAGCTGCCTTAGTCTTGAATTGTTATATAGGTTTTCAGGACTTATTATATATTGATGACCTATCAATATGTGATCAGCGGGGGTGCGACACCTGGGACCCCCACAGATTAGTTGGTTGAACACTGCAGCCTCTTTATTGAATGCCAAGCATGGTGCTGTATATAGTGTAGTGGCTGTGCTTGGTATTGCAGCTTAGCCCCATTCCCTTGATTGGGACTGAGCTGTAACTGTACCATTTGACCGATGAACATGGTGTTATTGACACAGAGAAGAGGTCACAGCTATCATGAGTCTTTTAAACAGTTGATCAGTGGGGGTCCCAGGTATCGCACCCTCATCGAAGACATATTGATGACCTATCCTAAGGAAAACCCTTTAAGCGAATGGTGCTGAGCTGCAATACCAGACACAGCCAATGGAAAAGAATGGGACTGTTTTTAGAGAAAATGATGTCACTATGTTGCTAATGTACAAAGCTAGGTCCAAAACTTTTAAGGGCTCTGCGCTTTTTAACCAATTTTAGTATTGCTATCCTAAGACACCCGTTTAGAGGCAGAAGTCGGCCACTACTCATGACCGGCGGTCCCCTATGTTGTGTATATTCAACAGAGCAAGCCAAATTATGCGGAGTCATTTTGTGGGTACAGGGGTGCTTTGCTTCCATCTAGTGGCCAGATAATTGATGTGCCTGTAGTGAGTAACACAGGGGTTACATTTAGTTATGACTGCCTTGTGCTTAGTTATGACTAGTATGTGCCCTGGATCGACCTTCTCATTGTCTGGTTCTGTTCAGGGAGGTGTTATACAGCCTGACAAGATGAAGCAGAGCTCAGTTTGCAGTTTGTTCCAGTTCTGGGGGAACTCTGAAAAGCCGATCCCAGCTGGTTTTGGGCCCCAAGCTTGAGATTCCTGCCAAAAAGTCCAATATGACTGGCTGGTAATGTGTGTGTGCTTGGCTGGTGGTGAGGCCAATTCAAGTCACTCACTGCAATGCAGGAGAGAATGGCGGACATGACTGTAGTGACTCCTGTGTAAGCAACAGACCCACTCGGTATGTTGCATTATAGTGTAGCCCATAGCAAGACCCTTATGCCCAGGTTAGTGGCCAATAGAGAGGCGCCATGTAGCGCATGGTTGGGGACTGCCATGCACCATTGTGAGTGTGTGAAGTCTGTTGTTGTGAATCGGTGTTGGCACCTTGAGAGGTGCAACCACATGCCATCAGAGTGTAGAGGATCCTGTGTTTGTCCAGGTCTGCAAGATACATGATGGAAGCCTGGACGATAACTGACACTGACTGGTAGAGTAGTGACAACCGATAAGTGTAGTGTCAGCGCCACAGAGTAGCTCCTCTGAGTTCCCTACTGCAGGCGCAAGAACCGAGCTAGGTCTGTAGGTTGGACATGAGCTGAGTCGGACTGATCGAAGTAGTCTGCCTTGTAGAGAAGAAGAGAAGTTTAAATGATAGTTATTGCCCCAGCCATGGGGTCGTTCTGTCTGTTAATGTTTGACTTATCACTGAAAAGCAGTGCAAGGTGACCCTGGTAAGTCACTGTATTGCAGAGTGGGTGTATATATCTGCTCCCTTGTATCCGGACGGCAGTAGCACTAGAGATCTACGTACACAAGTGCTGATTCTTAAAGTGCACCTGCAAATAGTTTGTCTCCGGTGGATGCTTCCTGGGCAACATGTCAAGACATCTCCAAGAAAACCCACGGTGTAGGAGAGGGAGTCTCCCTTCCCACAGGTATGCCACAGGAGACAGAGGACCTCCATAGCACAGCACAACTACTGAACTGTGTTGTATCTTTCTTTAATTGTTTTCTGTACTCTGCTAAAACTTTTAAGTAAATAGCTTTATATTACAGCGTTTCCATACTTTATAGTCGATGTGCTGCCACGACGTTACAGAAAGACGGGCTCTGTATTAAAGTAATACATCCAGCTTTAATCCATTAAAATTACAAAATATCTCTTTGTTGCATTGCGCATCGGTAAAACACCCCGAAACGTATGTCGGACCATCAAGGTCTGAACTCCAAGGTCCTATTACTTAAATAGGAGCAAAGCTACTTCGGGACCCATCCTGTGTAGCTTCCGGTGCTGGGACGCAGCCAGATCAGCTGATAGGTGCAGGGTCCAGGGGATAACCTGTGGATAGGTCATATGTTATATATAAACTCTGTTACTTTACTTAACAATGCTCCACAACCCCCCCTACAATGTTGCTCAGCTTTATATATCCCCTTTAACCCCCTATGGTCTTTGTGTGCTGATATACTATGTCTCACATTGCCTTTTGTTAATATTCTTGATATGCTCCACATGTCTTTGACTTCCACCAGTCCTGCAAATATTATTTTTGACACCCCTTAAGGAAGAAGTTGAGACTGTCCAGTAATAACATAGAATCTTTCCTTCTAGGATGGTTTGCGAAATCCACCGGACACTCCAGCGCTTCTGAAGTGCCTCAACGTATGAGAAAAGCATTGTGGGATGAAATGAAAGCCGAAAATATCAAACAGTATCTGCAGTAAGTGTAGTCGTGAAGATATGGTGAGCCCAAGTCTATGAACAAGTCATCTCCTACACAATATGTGATGGCTCATTCATTCCTATGTTCACATTTGATGGTGTATCCATGGGTTATTCCACAGAGCACTTGACATCAGTAGGATCCGACTTCTCCCAGGTTCAGAAAAATACTTGGCCACAATCAATTTGCTACGTAGAACCACCAAAGATCATATGTAAAATTTTGGGCAGTAATATCGACCTTTCTCAAAGAATCGGATTGCTGAGGACTGCTAAAACTACGAATGTTTTGGATAGGCGGCACCAGGGCCACTTTAACCATAGGGTCAACGGTGCACTTGTACCCGGCCGCCCTATGGCAGCGAGGACCCCATTGGGACAGCCCTGTATTTAGAGTGCTGTCCCAGGTAGTGGATCCAGGGTGTCCTGACTCCAACTCATCCGCATCCTCCAGGTGCAGATGAGCTGAAGACAATGGTGAAGCGGAGGACCGTCTGCATCCTGCGTCACCATTCGGCCCTTGTCTCTGCTCCCAGTGTCTTGGGAGTAATAGGCGCGATGTGGTGACGTTACTTACATCGCGTCTTCCGCTCCCTGAAGGCTCTGGGACCAAAAACAGCAGAGAGAACAGAGGACAGGGGAACACGGAGAGGTGAGTATTAGGGTTTTTTGAGGCACCTTTAGTCTTTGGACAAAGCCATCTATGGAGTCCACTTGGAAACCCTTGTCCTGGGGGGCATATATTTTTTGGAAGGAAAGGAAGTGACACCATCTAAAAGAAGAAGCCTAGGTGAAAAATAAAAATATACAGCTACAATGTATTAAAATATTACAAACAAAAGCACAATCGCTAAAACAGTCACTCAAAAACTGCCAAAAAGTTGAAAAATAAGAGAACCATATAGTGAGTCCAATGAATGTAGATATAATAATCCTGAGAAGGATGGTGGAGGGGTCTAGATCTGCCATGATTGATTTCTTTTTTGGTTGTGGTCTGCAACCCATCAGACTAGGTCATAGATCGAAACAATGGTAGAACAACAATTTGTATTAACTTATAATGACTTTGTCATCCACGGTCCAAAAGGACAAGCTTCAGAGACCAACCGTGATCGACAGGTCATCCAGAATATGGCCTTCTAGAGTCCATAATACATGGACCATAGTGTGATAAACCAAAGGGATGTGACTGCAGAATGAGCAAAATTTGTCTTTTAGGATTTTTTATAATTTTTGTAGATTGTTTTTGTGACCTTTTGGCCCGCCGACATCTGCGGTATGGAGGAATAACAAGGATTTAGCACTGAACAGTCACAATCCAAGTCGCCTTGCTTGTAATTATTAACCTCCAGATTGTTGATGACTAACTGAATGGAGAGGAACTTGCAATTAATTCTGGGAAATTCTGTTTTTTTGTTTTTTTTTAACCATTGTAGTTATCTGAGGTCAAACCTGGTATAATATATTTGGAATAATGTGACAGGCCACACTGTGTATTATGTGTTTTTATTATATTGTAAGGTAGGCCTGTACCTAAGGCGTACCTACCAGAGAGGCAGGGCAAACACTGGGGCAGGGTGACCTCTACAGGGCCCATAATTGGAAAATTTTGTGCAGTTTTTGCCAATGTGGATCTTGGGCACCTTTAATATGGAGTTTGTATTAATTGGCTTTCAATTAAATTGCAGAATAATTTTCAATTACAATACACAGACTAATAAAAAAAAAAAATTGTTAAATTGTAATTTTTTGAATTTTCATGTATCCATTTCCATGAAGCGATTTTGCTTAATTGGTCATTTTCATGGAAAATTTCAGGGAAATTAGGGTAAGCATTATTTTAACCCCATAATGACTGCCCATCCACTTTTTGTGGTGCTCTAAAAGAGTATCCACCTGCATGAATAGGAAAAATTGGCATCATACCCTTTTTGCTAAGATGGCTAAATACAATTTGCAGACCTCAAAAATTCTTCAAAATAATCACACTAATAATAAAAAAAAACCCTCCTTGAAGCCCTGACGTTGATAAATCTATTAGAACATGCAATCTACTAAAATAAATGGTAGACAACATTTTTTAAAAAAAATCAATATTTTTCTTCTTTTTTGTAAAAAAAATTCATAGAAAAATTTTAATAAGTAAAAATTAATGAAAGAGTTCTAGGCATTTGACGAACTCATACAACAAATTGCTAAAAATTCTCTCGGGCTCACAATGGTGTGGCCTTTAATGGGTTACTATTGTAAGGCTCGGCCTCGGAGGGTCATTTTGTCTATAATTAGAAGTTGCGTGTAATTACTGTGTATTGAAGAGCCAGAACAATGAACTTTTTGTGTCTATTGTTTGTGTTGTCAGACAAAGAACATTTGTGTATTATGTTTGTTTTACAATAAACCCGATGAAGATCCATGGACAGAAACTGATCACTATCATTAACCGAAGACATTCTGATTTTGACCTCACCACATTCATTCGGCAGAATTTGCAGATAAAATGCCAATTGCAGGAATTAAATATGGCTATTTTTTACTAAAACATTGCCACTTCGATCCACAGGTTGGAGACGGCACTGCAGGTTAAAGGGGTTACATAGTAGATGAGGTTGGATGAAGACACAGGTCCATTAAGTCCAACCTATAACCCTACAGTGTTGATCCAGAGGAAGGCAAAAAAAAAAAAGCCCATGAGGCTTATGCCAATTACCCCATGTCAGGGGCAAAAATTCCTTCCCGACTCCAAACTGGCAATCAGTATAAAACCCTGGATCAACGTGCCCTTAACAAAATCTAAAACCCATAACCCATAATATTTTTCTGTTTGAAAACAGGCATCCAAGCATCACGGTTGTCCATGTATTACGGAAAACTAAACGCTGGTGGGATGAATATAAATTAATATAAAAAAAAATTAGGCATTCTCATCTGCCGAGTGCTCCGTTGTGTGATCCTAGTCCCCCTTCCCTCACTTTCCAGGGCTCCTTGGGCCAGGAATATGGAGATTCCCATGACTGCAGAGTAACCAATGACGTATGTGATATCATTGGTCCTTCTCCAGTGAAGAGAGGGCCTCCCCACTTCTGGCCCAATGAGCCCCGTCATGTGATGGAGAGAGGATCGGGACCGCACAACGGAGCGCCGGGTACAGGTGAGTATGCCTCTATTGTTGTTGTTTTTCACACACTCCAGCCAACCCACAGTTTTCTGTAATTCATGAACAAGCCCTTTAATCTCCTTATTCACTTTAGTGCAGTTGAGCTGCAATTCCAGACAGAACCCAAAGACAAGTGTGGTGGCGTTTTTGAAAAAATGCAGCCATGTTTTCTATGTACAACCCCTTTAAGACCTAGTTTAGTGGTTAGTGGTTTGTAGTGCTTGTTATATTAACACTTTTTTGTTTTTGCTTTCAGCAATTTTACTCGGGTCCCGCACTTAGCCGGAACTGAGGAGAATTTTCGTCTTGCCAAACAAATCCAAGCCCAGTGGAAGGAATATGGATTGGATAATGTGGAGCTGGCTCATTACGACATTCTGTTGTCATACCCCAATAAAACGTATATCAGCTACATCGCTATCATAGATGGGCAAGGAAAAGAGGTAATCCATGGCATATACAAGTATCCATAGTATATGTTTCGGGAAACAATGGCCCAGATTTACCAACTGGGCTGCACCAAGAAAGTGACCAAAACTGCTACTCAACTTGGCACATTTTTGGCAAGTTTTTGACACTTGACAGTGGGTAGAGAGCAGCGGGTATATAGGCGGGCTGGGGGTTTCCTAGTCTATCCAAGGTACCGCCATGAGGCACCGGGTCACCACTGAGGCCTGTGATTGGGCCTCAGCAGTCACCTGGGACGTGCCAAGTGTTATGACGTCACCGCGGGGAGCATGAAGAGTATAGTTATTTCACTTTCGGTTCGCAGGTGACGAACCCCCAAAATTTTGGGGGAAACATTTGGAACATTCAGGTCGAATCTGGTTTGATGGTATCTTGTATAATAAAGGTTCCCTCTATAGTGCCACTTGAATGTGACATAGCCACATCTGGCCCAAAACAAAGCTCCATTGTTATGACAATGAAGAAGCAACCCAGAGATGAGCATGCATAGTCATATACACTGAATGGCAGTGCTGTTTGGGGGATTTAAACACCATGTAGCCAATGAGATCATGGGAATGATGACAGCAGCAGGAGAGGAGTGTGCTGATCTTGTGGGAAACAGTGACCTGTTGATTCTTGTGATTACGTTATGGCAGTTCTATGTGTGATAGAGAAAGTTCTATTCATTTAGCGGAGGTAGAAAAAGATGGAGAGAGCATCTTATTTTGGAGACAATGTTAGCAGCAGGAGAGGAGTGTGCTGATCTTGTGGGAAACAGTGACCTGTTGACTCTTGACCTCTTCTATTTGTGATAGAAAAAGTTCTATTTCATTTGGAGGGGTAGAAAAACAACCAACATATGTTGGAGACAATGGTAGCAGCAGGAGGGGAGTGTGCTGATCTTGTGGGAAACAGTGACCTGATGATTCTTGTTATTAGGTTATGGCAGGTCTACTTGTGAGCCCAGGGGATGTAAGGGAAAATAACAAACACTTGTAATCGCCTCGCCTGGGTGTCTGGCTGATCCTTATTGTCCACTTCAGGTTGACTCCTGGCTCTGGCTGACGTCACGTGCCCCGTGAGGTTGTTCAGTATGATGGTTAGGCAGAAGGTCAGGACAGGCAGCACAGATACAGAATCATTATACAGGTCAGGGAAGGCAGCACAGATACAGAATCATTATACAGGTCAGGGCAGGTGGCACAGATATCGAGTCGATATACAGTCATGTGTCAGGGCAGGTGGCACAGGAATAGAGTCGATATACAGTCATGGGTCAGGGCAGGCGGCACAGGTACAGAATCATTATACAGGTCAGGGAAGGCAGCACAGATACAGAATCATTATATAGGTCAGGGCAGGTGATACAGATATTGAGTCGATATACAGTCATGGGTCAGGGCAGGTGGCACAGGAATAGAGTCGATATACAGTCATGGGTCAGGGCAGGCGGCACAGGAATAGAGTCGATATACAGTCATGGGTCAGGGCAGGTGGCACAGGTGCAGAACAGAGTCATTAAAGAGGCACAGGTCAGGGCAGGTGGCACAGCTGTAGAGTTGATAGACTGGCACAGAGATGATAACGTGTGCATCCTAGAGACACTATGTCTGCCACCCAGAGAGGACAGATATGGGTGAACAGCAGAAGTCAGTAGCCGCAAATGCCAGGGGGGATAACAAAGGGTGCAGGTATCAGGGTGTCATGAGGTCTTGGTTGGCTTCCAATTGTGGAACCCAGCACAGGCCCTTCTCCCACATAGAAGGTCCTCACATATTTACCACTGAACCCGAGGTACATGTACTAAAATCATTGTGTACGATTATAGCAGCACTCATCGGCATGTAAATAGTTAACCATTCTATGTTAATTTCTACAACTGATGTCATTTTCTTCCCTTGACCTTCTTAAATGTGACTTTTACAATTAATCATGGAGGAGATAGAAGCAGCAGATTCTTTCAGCCGCCGTGATGAATAACGTCTGGCCATGATCTAAAACTCTTTATTTTTTTCCTTAACCGATCCCATTAAACATATGCAGACAGCGGCATTGTCTCTCATTAGGATTCCTGTTGTAAAGGAGCGCAGTACAAAGGCTCATCATTGTAACCAGCCTGCATGTCAATTGGGCCTGTGCTTTTAGGAAATGCAGAAGTGTCTATAATAATAAAGTGAGCAAAAACTTTCTGCATAGTGGAAGCATCTACACCACCGAGAGCACACACCATAGGGCAGTGATGGCAAACCTTTTACAGACCGAGAGCCCAAACTGCAACCCAAAACCCACTAATTTATTGCAAAGTGCCAACACGGCAATTTAACTTTAATACTGTGTGGATCCACAATTGTGGACAGTTACGGACCCGCAAAATATGGTTGTGTGAATGGGGCTTTACAGAGCTTTCAATAATACAAAACAACTTTGTCCTGAAAAGGTAACAGTTTGTATTTGGTATACTTTGGAACAATTAATGTTCACTATATACATCGTGTAGGATCTATTTTATAGTGACCATGCAATGTTATTACAGCCTGTACTAATATCCCATGTCTACTATTAAGCAGATACTGTGTGATATAAATAGTCAAGGGCCCGCACACACTGCAATCTGCTCCACAGTGGCCCCCAGGCAGTTCAATTTGCTCCACAGTGGCCTCCAGGCAGTACAATCTGCTCCACAGTGGCCCCCAGGCAGTACAATGTGCTCCACAGTGGCCCCCACACAGTACAATGTGCTCCACCGTGGCCCCCAGGCAGTACAATCTGATCCACAGTGGCCCCAGGCAGTACAATGTGCTCTACAGTGGCCCCCACACAGTACAATGTGCTCCACAGTGGCCTCCAGGCAGTACACTCTGCTCCACAGTGGCCCCCAGGCAGTACAATGTGCTCCACAGTGGCCCCCACACAGTAAAATTTGTTCCACAGTGGCCCCCAGGCAGTACAATGTGCTCTACAGTGGCCCCCACACAGTACAATATACTCCACAGTGCCCCCCACACAGTACAATGTGCTGTGCAGTGGCCCCCAACACAGTATAATGTGCTGTGCAGTGGCCCCCAACACAGTATAATGTGCTCCACAGTGGCTCCCAACACAGTATAATGTTCTCCACGGTGGTTCCCACACAGTGTGATATACTTCACTGTGTGGGGGGCCACTGTGGTACATAATATACACAGTGGCCCCCACGCAGTATAACATGCTCCTGCTACTCATACGAACGGTAGCTGGGCGATCTCCTTCAACCGCAAAGCAGGCGCTGATGAATGATGTCAGGGGCAGAGGTTGCACACTTCTGTCAGTGTAAACCACGGTCCTTTCAGGTTTATGTGTATTTGCTATGAGCACAAAGTTAGAAACAAATACTGTAATGTATGTACACAGTGACTGTACCAGCAGAATAGTGAGTGCAGCTCTGGAGTATAATACAGGATGTAACTCAGGATCAGTACAGGATAAGTAATGTAATGTATGTACACAGTGACTGTACCAGCAGAATAGTGAGTGCAGCTCTGGAGTATAATACAGGATGTAACTCAGGATCAGTACAGGATAAGTAATGTAATGTATGTACACAGTGACTGCACCAGCAGAATAGTGAGTGCAGCTCTGGAGTATAATACAGGATGTAACTCAGGATCAGTACAGGATAAGTAATGTAATGTATGTACACAGTGACTGCACCAGCAGAATAGTGAGCGCAGCTCTGGAGTATAATACAGGATGTAACTCAGGATCAGTACAGGATAAGTAATGTAATGTATGTACACAGTGACTGTACCAGCAGAATAGTGAGCGCAGCTCTGGAGTATAATACAGGATGTAACTCAGGATCAGTACAGGATAAGTAATGTAATGTATGTACACAGTGACTGCACCAGCAGAATAGTGAGTGCAGCTCTGGAGTATAATACAGGATGTAACTCAGGATCAGTACAGGATAAGTAATGTAATGTATGTACACAGTGACTGTACCAGCAGAATAGTGAGTGCAGCTCTGGAGTATAATACAGGATGTAACTCAGGATCAGTACAGGATAAGTAATGTAATGTATGTACACAGTGACTGTACCAGCAGAATAGTGAGTGCGGCTCTGGAGTATAATACAGGATGTAACTCAGGATCAGTACAGGATAAGTAATGTAATGTATGTACACAGTGACTGCACCAGCAGAATAGTGAGCGCAGCTCTGGAGTATAATACAGGATGTAACTCAGGATCAGTACAGGATAAGTAATGTAATGTATGTACACAGTGACTGTACCAGCAGAATAGTGAGTGCAGCTCTGGAGTATAATACAGGATGTAACATTTATGGTAGAATATGCAGCCAGTAGTGGTGTGCTGTACCTTTCTATAACATCTGTATTCACTAATAACCAATTATGGTGAATAAGCATTTGTAATATATTTATTCTGCTCTTTTCTAGGTAGACGTAACGTCTTTTTTTGAGCCTGCTCCACCAGAATATGAAAATGTTACAGATATTGTTCCACCATACAATGCATACTCAGCAAGTGGGACACCTGAGGTAAGAAGGAACATTTTTTTTTTTTTTAGGATTTGACTGTTGTAACCAATAGTAAATGATGTCACTGAATTATTGTGCTGTTCCTGTAGCTTGGCCATTAGATGGCATCACTCCATGAATAATGTAAGCCACCTAGCGGGACATAGTACAGGGGATGTAAGCATAGACACATGGCAGGTGACCATTATATTATACATGAGTATTAGATTAGCTATATATTACCGAGTATAGAACTGCTTTAGAAGGATCGTAATCCTGACGGATCTTATACCCAAACCTTCCGACTTCTGGATATTTTATATTGCAGGGAGATCTTATTTATGTCAATTATGCACGTACTGAAGACTTTTTCTATCTTGAACGAGTTCTGAACATAAGTGTCCAGGGGGAAGATAGCTATCGCAAGATATGGAAAAATCTTTAGAGGTAATAAGGTAAGTGAGAGACTGTAGCATTGCTTCTGCGTCCACATCGTATCATTCACATCGGTGCCGGTGTCTCCTTATTCTGTCACAGAAAACCCCAGAAATCAGTGGAGAGAAAAGTCCTACACAGAGGACCTTTCTCTTCACCACTTTCAGTATGAAAACGGCGGACACCCACTGTGTCCGCGGGTAACCGCTGTTTTAGCTGTCCCCCGGTGAAGTCAACAAGGCTTCTTCATTGTAAGGACTGTGAATCTGTGGAATAGCCTACCCCAGGAGCTGATTCTATACTGTAAGAGCTATGAATCTGTGGAATAGCCTACCCCAGGAGCTGGTTTTATAATGTAAGAGCTGTGAATCTGTGGAATAGCCTACCCCAAGAGCTGGTTTTATAATGTAAGGGCTGTGAATCTGTGGAATAGCCTATCCCGGGAGCTGGTTTTATAATGTAAGGACTGTGAATCTGTGGAATAGCCTACCCCAGGAGCTGGTTCTATACTGTAAGAGCTATGAATCTGTGGAATAGCCTACCCCAAGAGCTGGTTTTATAATGTAAGGGCTGTGAATCTGTGGAATAGCCTAACCCAGGAGCTGGTTCTATATTGTAAGGACTGTGGATCTGTGGAATAGCCTACCCCAGGAGCTGGTTTTATAATGTAAGAGCTGTGAATCTGTGGAATAGCCTACCCCAGGAGCTGGTTCTATACTGTAAGAGCTGTGAATCTGTGGAATAGCCTACCCCAGGAGCTGGTTCTATACTGTAAGAGCTGTGAATTTGTGGAATAGCCTACCCCAGGAGCTGGCCACAGCAGTCACAGCTGACAGCTTCAAAAAAAGGATTAGATTCCTTTTTGGGGCAAAATAGCATTGATGCTTATGGAAATGTATAGACTGTCATGACGTTTCCCATCCCCTGGTTGAACTTGATGCACATATGTCTTTTTTTAACCGTACTATGTAACTATGAACCCGAATGATGGAGAGCCTGGCGCAGATGTGAACCTAGTCTAAATACCATAGTTGGGCAATATAATTTTTTGCATCTCACAGGCATATTTGCCAGAAAATATTACTATGATCCCTCACCTGAATTTTAACCTCCCCTTCAGGGCATTGATGGTCAACTTGAAATATTTTTGGGGTACTGTTCAGGTGTTCAGCGTCTAGGTCCCACCACCAGAATCACACCACTGTGGTCAGAGGCTTAACTGGAATCTCCAGGACCCCAGTGCACAATTTGTAATAGGGCCCTTCTCTATCTTGTGCCCTTTAGAATAGTGTTTTGTTTTATGTGGCAGAGGGACCTTTTGGGCACTCTCAGGGTTCAGGGGCTGGTAGACACTGCTACCACCACTCCTCCTATAGCTACACCCCTGATTGTGGCCAATGGACATGAGCATGGCTGGCAATTAGTGTCTTGAAGAACAAGTGCGTGATAATTGCCCCTGACTCCAGCCAATGCCCAAGTGCCCCAGGTTCCTGTGTCTTCAAAGGTGTGTTTGTTCTCATTCTGTTTGGTAGTGACTTAGATCGTGTTCATGGCTACATCTTCTTGTCTGCTGTCCGTCTTGACCTCTACCTAACGCTCATGACTGTCTGACTACAGTCCTACCTCAGTACTACCTTAGTTGACTTCTGCCTTTTCATCCACCAGTCATTGCTAACAGAGACTACACCGGGGCATTGACCTGACACTTCCATAACCAAAAGTCCATACCCCTTAGTTAGGGCTGAATCGGGGAGTGGAATCTAAGATTGTTGGTTCTTCACCTTAAGTCAAATCCATTAGTGACTCAGTGTGCCCAGTTCTCCGTTTGTCCATTGGCCTTGTTATAGGCATCAAATATGGACAGAAATGGTGCCCCAAAATATATAACATCCTCCGTATGGCAGTTTATATAAGGTAATTCATAACATACATCCTCAAGCCAAAATATTCTATATTCTATAGTCTATGACCAGCATGCAACCAGCTGTCCAGGATTCAGTGGGACATCCGTAGACTGCATGCTAGAAACTATCTGTGATAGGTAGTAGAAGTTGATAAGTATGAAGGACTATGGTCCATGGAAGAGATAACTGTGCTCTGATGGGTACTGTTATAGCGTAGGTGACTTTGTAGGCACTGTTATGTAATCGGAACTATTTTATGGACGCCTATGAGGTTGCCACATGGTTTTTGGTATGTCTGTAGGGTGGGCACAATATTTTGTGCCATGACATTATTGCTGTGCTAACATTACTACTACAGTATATGGGGATTGGGTATAACCAGGTGGATAGCTATAGGGGGTGTAGCAGTAGCACTCACTACAAGACTTTGAGCCTGGGGAGGGGGAATGGGGGGCAAGGGCCCTCTCCAACATAACATGTACCACTATTCTAAAAAGCTTAAATTAGGATTGGGCCCCTCTACAGATTTTGCATTGAGCCCTGGGTTACACCACCACTGGGTATAACTAGGGATGGTTTGGTAAATGTAACCAGGATAGCAAAGAGTGTGGCTAGGTCAGGGCAAAATTTGACTTCTGTTCTTGGTTTTTAAGGTTCGCAATGCAGAAAAAGCAGGAGCCAAGGGGATTATCCTGTATTCTGATCCGGCTGACTATTGTGCTCCGGGCGTGGAGCCCTATCCCAATGGTTGGAACCTGCCAGGCAATGGTGTCCAACGTGGCAATGTCCTGAATGTTAATGGAGCTGGCGACCCTCTAACACCGGGTTATCCTGCTAAAGGTACATTCTAAATTCTATGAACTGTTCTTCCATTTTGGTTGGATCTTTTATTATTGGACAAATCCATCACTTTTGCTTGGGTCATGTTGATTGGAGGTTGCTAACCAAGAAGTGACCTTAGACAGAACATTTTGACAAGTTAACTTCTTAACACTTTACCCAAGAGAACATCTTGTGAACCTGTTGACCATTAAAGGGATTTCTCAGGTGAAAATTATTGATGACCTATTCTAAGGACAGGTCATTGATATCAGGTCAATGATCTATTCCCACCAGCTCATCCATAAAGAATGGAGCAGGAAGCAGACAGCGCTGTTCTCTGCGTAGTGGTCAGATCAGGTACTGCAGATCAGTTCCCATTTACTTGAATGGGAACTAAGCCGTAGTGATTGCATTCAACGACTATCCACAGGGCGGTGCTGTCTGCTTTTTCCTCCGTTCTGATCATTGGAGGTCCCGGGTGTCAGGCCCCTACCAATCTAGTATTGATGACCTATTATTGGGATGTTATCAATATTTTTAGCTCGGAAATTCCCCTGATTGCCGCTGATTTCGGGGTCCAGGAGTACAATCCTACACGCTCAACTAGTCAATGTGGTCCCATTGTAACAAAAAATGGTTGCTTTATGAGTTCTATCTCCATCATAGTATCAGATGGTCCTTTCTATGCTCTTGACGGCGGAGGCCTCTTCTTGAAGAATACCCAGTTGTCCCCTGGTGGCTCCAGTAGTGGTCATGGTGGCCGTACACAATTTGTAGCAGTTGTCCCAATACTCATTTGGACAACAGTTACCCCTCTCAACCTGCCCTGTTTGCATGTTTTCTGGAAGAGGAATAATCAGATCCCTTACCATAGATATGCATGCTAACTTTGCATGGTGATAGGGCAGTAACCACATCCCTCTGGTGGTGATTTATCCCCTTTAAGAACAAAGGATCAGCCATGTTGAAATTCAACATGCTGATCTTTTATTACCAGAAATAGGCCGAATGAATGTTGGTCAAACATCCAATACACATCAGATGGTCTACGGGTCCTGCCAAATTGTCACGTTCAGCCAATGTTCAGCTTTATCCAATATGGAAGGGTCATCCAATGGATCTTCAGGCAAATAATCCCATATGGCTATACTGATGTTACTGCGAGGTGTACTGGTGTAATCTGACATAATGATGCCAATGTTTTCACAGAATACACCTACAGGTTAGATATAAAGGACGGCGTAGGACTTCCTAAAATCCCAGTTCATCCCATTGGTTATAATGATGCTCTAAAGTTACTACGGTGAGTAACTCTATCACTATTGATACAATGAGATGGAAACTTGTCATACATTATCTTTGTCCTTGTGTCTACTCTCCATGAGTCTATGATACATTGTAGTCACCTATAGTGTCAGGGTCTGTTGCTAAGCGGTATAAAATTCTTGTCCGCAGTCACCACTAGTAGGAGCTTAAAGGGGTTCTCCTATGAACATCCATATTTAAATTTGTAGACAATTAAAAGTTAAACATTTTTGAAAATATAAATAATTAAAAATATAAATAATTAAAATTCTAGATTTTCTATGCTCTTGGACTTGTCAGAAACCCAGCCATGACTTCCTTATTGTGACCGGGTTATCTTCTCATACAGGTAGTGTCCCTCCGCCATTTTGGGGAGGATCGCTGGTGCTCAAGACCCCTAGGGGGGGGGTCAAATAAATACAGTATAAAAAAAACTAAAAAAATATAAAAAAAATAAAAAGAATTAAAAATTCAAATTCCCCCCCCAGTAAAATATATAAAAGTAGATAATTACTGTGAAATACATACACATTAGGTATAATTGTGTCCGAAAACACCCGGTCTCCAAACTCATAAAAATATTTTTCCCGTACGGTGAACATCATAGCAGGAAAAAAAAAAAAATCAAAAGCGTCGAACCGCCGTTTTTTTCGCTGTTTCGACTCTGATAAAAATTTTAATAAAAAGTGTTCAAAGCAATAGACATTCCCCAAAATGGTATAACTAAAAAGTACAACTGGCCCCGCAAAAAAAGAGAAACCCTATGCATCCCTGTACACGGAAATCTAAATAAGTTACAGGTGTCAGAATATGGCGACTTTAAGAAAGAAAATTTTTTTGCAAAGTTTTGGATTTTTGTTAATGGGTTAATATGTAAACAAAACTATATAAATTTAGTTTTCCCAGAATCGTACTGAAACATAGAATACAGGTGATGTCATTTTGGCTGCACAGTGAACGCCGTAAAAACGAAGCCCGTAAGAAAGTCGCACAAATGCAGTTTTTCGCCAATTCCACCCCATTCTGAATTCTTTTCCATCTTCGCAGTACATAGTACAGAATAATAAATGGTAATATTATGAAGAACAATTTTGTCCTGCAAACAATAAGCCCTCCTATAGCTCTGTGAACGGAAAAATCAAAAAGTTATGGGGTTGGAGTCAAGTCAAGGTTAAGGCGAGGAGTCAAAAACAAGAATCGTAAAATACCACCAGCGGGAAGGGGTTAATTGTCTAAAAATTTAGATTTTGTTGTGTTCATAGGAAAGCCCCTTTAAGAGGTCACTACCTAAAGCCAGCAAGCATTTTTAGAGGTCAAGGGTTGTGTCTACTCCAACTCACCTCCCGCCCATCCTTGATCCTGAGAGTCCTCTCGGATAGCAGTGATGTTAAGTGACTGTGTTATACTCTGCAGGAACATGGGAGGCGCTCCAGCCCCAGACAGTACTTGGAAAGGAAATCTGAATGTGTCGTATAACATCGGACCTGGCTATTCTGGAAGTCAAGCGACCCAGTAAGTGATGAGTTTTTTTTAGAAGTGTCCTGCTAAGTCTTCTCATTGATCTGCTGAATATACATGACTGTGACAAAAATGAGTGCTACTATTTGATTAATGTGTAAAGGGGGCGGAGTTGTGACAACTTCATTTATGTAGATAGTTTTTTATTAGTGCTACAGAGGTGATGATTTTTATGGGTTTTTTTTTTCAGGAAGGTCAAGATGCATGTCCATTCCAACCATGAGATAAGAAGAGTATATAATGTTATAGGGACCATTAAAGGGGCGGTGGAGCCAGGTGACAGTGGAATATTGTGATACATGTTTATATACAACCTTGTATTATATAATACGCCCTTATCTGAGAATCATCAAGTGTGGTATCTAACCATGTCTACCAGCAGAGGGCCCTGTTTTACATGGTATGTAAGTATTTTCACTATCATACCAGCAGAGCGCCTCCCTTTACACGATAAATAAGCATTTCCACCAGTATACCAGCAGAAGGCCCCATTACGTGATATATAACCATTTACATTAGTCTACCAGCAGAGGACACTATATAACAATTTAATCCCAGTCTTGCAGCAGAGGTTCCCACTTTTTTATACATAACTGTTTACACTAGTCTACCAACAGGGGTCTCTACTTTACGCAGCATATAGCCAGTTACACTAGTCTACCAGCAGGGGTCTCTACTTTACGCGGCATATAGCCAGTTACACTAGTCTACCAGCAGGGGTCTCCACTGTACGTGGAATATAACCAGTTACACTAGTCTACCAGCAGGGGCCTCTACTTTACGCGGCATATAGCCAGTTACACTAGTCTACCAGCAGGGGTCTCTACTTTACGCGGCATATAGCCAGTTACACTAGTCTACCAGCAGGGGTCTCTACTTTACGCGGCATATAGCCAGTTACACTAGTCTACCAGCAGGGGTCTCTACTTTACGCGGCATATAGCCAGTTACACTAGTCTACCAGCAGGGGTCTCCACTGTACGTGGAATATAACCAGTTACACTAGTCTACCAGCAGGGGCCTCTACTTTACGCGGCATATAGCCAGTTACACTAGTCTACCAGCAGGGGTCTCTACTTTACGCGGCATATAGCCAGTTACACTAGTCTACCAGCAGGGGTCTCTACTTTACGCGGCATATAGCCAGTTACACTAGTCAACCAGCAGGGGTCTCCACTTTACGTGGAATATAATCAGTTACACTAGTCTACCAGCAGGGGTCTCTACTTTACGCGGCATATAGCCAGTTACACTAGTCAACCAGCAGGGGTCTCCACTTTACGCGGCATATAGCCAGTTACACTAGTTGACCAGCAGGGGTCTCCACTTTATGTGTGTATATAATCAGTTACACTAGTTGAACAGCAGGGGTCTCCACTTTACGTGGCATATAGCCAATTACACTAGTCGAACAGCAGGGGTCTCCACTTACATGGCATATAACCAGTTACACTAGTTGACCAGCAGGGGTCTCCACTTTACGTGGCATATAACCAGTTACATTAGTCGACCAGCAGGGGTCTCCACTTTACGTGGCATATAACCAGCTACACTAGTCGACCAGCAGGGGTCTCCACTTTACACGTGTATATAATCAGCTACACTAGTCCACCAGAATAGTCTTTCTGAATATACAGTGCCTGTAACCATTCTGTTCCTGTGCCCCCTATGATCGCACTTAAAGGGTTTGTCAAGGGTCAGAAAAATATGGCTGCTTACTTCCAGATACCATAGCAGACATTTGTGGTACTGCAGCTCAGCCACATTCACTTTCATGAATCTGATCTGCAATACCAGACACGACCTTGGTCAGATGTGGCACTGTTTCTAGAACGCAGTCAGGTGTTTTTTAATCTTGACAATCCCTTTAATACTGTGTTCTCTAGGAGCTTCAGACCACCATCTACATCAATGGCAGCTTGTGTTTTGCGCAGACAGATATTATTTTGGGTGCGATATTATTAACCAAGCTAATGTCCTTCTTAGACAGATATGTCATCCTTGGGGGCCACAGGGACTCCTGGGTGTTTGGAGCGATTGACCCACAGAGTGGAGCGGCCGTAGTGAATGAGATTGTCAGAAGTGCCGGGAAGTTGAAAAGACAAGGTAAAAAATGGCTGACGATTCT
Organism: Leptodactylus fallax; assembly: GCA_947044405.1. Lineage (NCBI taxonomy): Eukaryota > Metazoa > Chordata > Amphibia > Anura > Leptodactylidae > Leptodactylus > Leptodactylus fallax. The sequence goes on along the minus strand of CAMRHE010000133.1, from coordinate 4,614,123 downwards.
CTTAAAGGGATTGTATCACCTAGAGGTTTTTACTAATTAAAACCAGATACGGATATAGCAAACTTTACTGTAACATTTGTACATATTCTTTTTTTTTTTTTTTTTTATCTAATCTGTTGTTATTTTTTATTCTATTTTCTGTACCTTAATACGGGGGTGGCCATCTTGCTTGGCCTGCTGTTAACAGCATTCAAAGAGTTGCTTTACAGCAGCCACATGGATCATAAGAACCTGTGGGAGAGTGTTGTGGGCGTGCTCTGTGACCTGTGCAGAGGTTATTGTGGGAGGGGGATGAGATGAGAGGAGATGATAATAACCTATTGTGAATGATGGATTATGGGTTATCTATTTATAGGTGTTACCTGTCCTTGTAATCTTGCCTGTACTGATAATGAGAAGACTGGTCAGAACTGATCTCTTTAGAACAGGAAGTCTCAGCCTATTCTGAATGTTGGATGTAGTATTATATTATGTATTGCTATATATATAGCTGTGTGTGCGTGTGTGTGTTAACTATCATTGTAATACTGCCTGTGCTGATTATGAATAGACTGCTGAGAAATTATCTCTACAGAACAGGAAGTATCTGCCTATTATGAAGGATGGATCATGTGTTATCTATAAATAGATGTTTCCTATTGTTGTAATCCTGCCTGTGATGATTATGAGATAACTGTTGAGAAGTGATCTCTTCAGAACAGGAAGTGTTAGCCTATTGTGAGTGCTGGATGCTGTATTATCTATCGCTATAATTTTTGGACAATACATTCTAATACGCCATAGTTGCCAACTGTTCCAGAATTTACTGGGACAGTCCTGAATTTTCAGAATGGTCCCAGAAAATTTGAACAAAAGGAAGTGTGGGTTATAAAACCATGCCCTAAAGTGGAAATCCCACTAAGCCAAGTCAAGTTGGTCGGAAGGTAGGGCGAAAAAGTCCCTATTTTACCAACTTCCAGCCATTGAGGACGGCACTCGATCCTTCTGTACATATTGATTCTTCTAGGTTGGAGGCCAAGGAGAACGATGATCTTTGCAAGTTGGGATGCGGAAGAGTTTGGCCTCTTAGGCTCTACAGAGTGGGCTGAGGTAAGTGCTCGGTAATCTCCTCTTTGTGCTGCTATCTGTTGACCTTTTAGATTATCCTGTAATTCATAAAGTAAATTTCAGCTTCTAAAGTTTCTTGAGAAGTTAAATGAATATACAATAAGCAGGCTAAATCATGCCTGTATACATACCCTAGAAGAAGACCACATGGCCCTTGGAGAGAGGCCAAAGGGAGCAATATTCAGGAGCCGACTCACTGAGGTCTATGGGAGAGTTTTCTAGACATGCTCAATGCAGGATGTAATGATGGGTCAGTGGTGTTATCTTCTATTGTAATACTGTCTGTTAAGTAAATGAGATGACTGCTGCATGGAGTTGGCAAGTGTCAGTGTATTATTAGCCTTAGTAAGTTTAAAAATATGTTTAACATGAAAACTTGGTTTAAAAAATTGGCCATTTTCTGCCGACAAATTCCCCTTAAGCGATTACTGTATACTGTTTACTAAATAGTACTCAGTAAGCTCCTAAGCGCCCCCTAGTGGTGACGGCAAGTAGCCTGAATTGTTAACATTTGGCTATGTGGACAGGGGATATGTCCAGATTCGTCCCCTGCACTGATCACGTGATGATAGATGTCAGGAGTGATTTCTTATGTCTTCCTATATTGTGTCTGCAGGAGAATGTTAAATTACTTGAGAAAAGAGCAGTGGCTTACATCAATGCAGATTCTTCTGTGGAAGGTAGGTGCGACTATATATATATATAAATACTGTCCCTCACCATATCCATTATATCTATGTAATAATTGTAACCCTTATGTTTTTAGGGAACTATACTTTAAGGATTGACTGCAGTCCATTACTATATCAGCTGGCATACAGTTTAGCAAAAGAAGTAAGTAACAAAGGAACAACTTTGTAGAGTAAAAATGGTCCATACTGGTGGATAATACAGTATATATAAATGATAATGTATATAAACCCCATTATGTGTGACGTCATTATGTATTTGGTGATGTCATCGGTGCCAAGAAGTAGGTCCAGGTAGATCTTTTACAAGAGCAGTCTCTCTATAGGATTACACCCTATGTCTGTACTGTATATTAGGGATTTGCTAGTTGTCTAATCCTAATACATTATTATGACTTCAACAAGACTAAAGTAACACTGTTAGGCATGGCTTCAGTCACAAAATAAAATTTCACATTGCTCCAGAATTTACATGTCATTTCTCCTAAATTCGGAGATGAGACCTTTCAATAAACATTCGGGTTCTAGAGGTGTGCATCAGACATAATATCTCATGGGGCTCAGTCAGTGGTGAACCTAGCCTCTTTCTGCCTGAGGCGGACTATAGAATGACGCCCCCCACCCAAAAAAAAAAAAAAAAAAAAATTGAGTTTCCATGCTACTAGTTTAACACACTGTTATCGTTGCACAATATACACAATACACAAAGTTATAAAACAGTTTTTAAGAATTCTTCTTCCTGTATTACTTCAGTATCAGATCAACAACACGGCATTAACAATGAAAGTAACTTCACACATCTTCTACTTGGTGGATGGACGAGCCCACGTGGCCCCCATTCTCTATAATAGGAGCCCCGCAGATATCTTTGGCTCTCCCATTGAAGTGAATGAGAGCCACGCGGGTTCGTCCATCCACCAAGTGACACCTATATATATGGCTGCGGTCAGGCTGGATTCCCACCTAGTGGGGGGAAAAAACCCAATTCTCAGGCTCAGTGGGGGTCTCAGCAGACAGACCCCCATCACTCAGGTATTTATCCTCTATCATTTAGGTGTATACAGGGCAGTAACATTCTGTGACTTACAGGTGACGTCTCTGACTAATCCTTCACATTTCCCTTCTCTTCCCTTTGGGCCGCCATGACCACTTCTTCCAGTCTCTGTAAAGGTTGCAACACAGACATCTTTGGCTCCTCACTTTTCCAGGCATCCAACCCACATTGTCCTCACCTACACAAAGCCCCCATCCTGCTGCTACCCCCAATTATATAATATATGATATAACCCCCCCATAATGAATAATACCCCCAAGTGCATCTTTATATTAATAATGTCCGTGTGTACCCTGTATAAATAGCGCCCCTTATTAATAATACCCCAGGTGTTAACTAATTAAAAGGTTTTCCAGGTCATTAATAAACTAATCAGTGGGGCTCAAAAACCCAGGACCCCCACTTATCAGCTGTGTGAATGGTACCTGTGTAAGCGCCGTGACCGCTTCTCTGTTTACATAGTGTAATTCATCTCATAGCGGCCATGTAATGTAACTACAGCCTCGTCCTATACACATATATGTGACAAGGCTGTAATTACATCACACGGTCACTATAAACAGACAGCGTATAATATAAACAGGCGCCATAGCCCATGTTTATAGCACCCCATTTACACACACTACAATGTTCCACAGCAGCCCCTGCACACAGTATTACACAGTGTTATGGCCCGCAGCGGCCCCTGCACACTGTATTATGCCTCTCAGCGGCCACTGCACACGGTATTATACTACATAGTGGCCCCTGCACACGGTATTATGCCTCACAGCGGCCCCTGCACGTGGTATTATACTCCATAGTGGCCCCTGCACACAGTATTATGCCCCGCAGTGGCCCCTGCACACGGTATTGTTCCACAGCAACCCCTGCACACAGTTTTATGCTCCCTAGTGGCCCCTGCACACGGTATTATGCCCCATATTGGCCCCTGCACACGGTATTATGCTCCATATTGGCCCCTGCACACGGTATTATGCTCCATAGTGGCCCCTGCACACGGTATTATGCTCCATAGTGGCCCCAGCACTGGTATTATACTCCATAGTGGTCCCTGCACTGGTATTATGCTCCATAGTGGCCTCTGCACTGGTATTATGTTCCATAGTGGCCCCTGCACTTGTATTATGCTCCACAGTGGCCCCTGCGCACGGTATTATGCATAGTTGCCCACCCATGAACTATTATTATACTCGGGGGTCTTTTCAGACTCCCGAGTATAATGATCAGAGACCCAGGGGAGGTGACAAACATAAAAACCAGTGGTACTTACCTATCCTGGTCACCGATGCCCTCCCCGCAGCTTTAGGCCCTGTTTAATTGCGCATACACGTCACGTGATCAGGTCGGCGACGCGACACCATTAAATAATCTTCTAATGTACTGTTCCATTTCTTCCAATTTCCTTAGATCCCGAGCCCAGATGAAGGTTTTGAAGGTAAATCCCTTTATGAGAGCTGGCACCAAAAGAATAACTGGACAGACTATAAGGACGCTCCAAGGTAAGTTTCCTGATGCTTCCATCATTAAAAAACTGTAGGATCCCCCTTTCCCCAGCAGTCACAGCAGTGCTTTCTCCAGTAGTCACAGCAGTGCTTTCCCCAGCAGTCACAGTAGTGCTTTCTCCAGTAGTCACAGCAGTGCTTTCCCCAGCAGTCACAGTAGTGCTTTCTCCAGTAGTCACAGCAGTGCTTTCCCAGGAGTCCTTTTCCTAGAAGTCAAAGCAATGCCTTGCCTAATATTCACAGGAATCCTTTCCCCAGTAGTCACAGCAGTGCTTTCCTCAGGAGTTCTTTCCCCCAGGAGTCAGTGCAGTGCTTTCCTCAGTAGTCACAGCACTTCTTTTTCTGGCTTTCTTAGGCTGGGTTCACACTACCGTTGTTAATGTCCGTTGCTGTCTTCCATCATAGAGAGAACAGACACAAAATGAGTCTGTGTCCATTCCCATTGACACTAATGTAAACAACATGATGGACACTATCTGCCATCATATTTGTTTACTTTTGTAATGGAAGAAAAAGTCCTGCATGCATGCAGGACTGTCTGTGTCTGTTCTCTGCAACAGTTAATGTCTGTGGCTGTCATCCTATGATGGAAGACAGCAACGGACATTAATAGTGGTAGTGTGAACCCTGCCTTAGCAGGAAGCTATCTGCTCCTGTATGAATTGCTGATCACATAAATTGATATAGAAGGAGCACACAGAGCCTGGCCATACACTAGACTGTTATCCCTCCTGGCCATACACTAGACTGTTATCCCTCCTGGCCATACACTAGACTGTTATCCCTCCTGGCCATACGCTAGACTGTTATCCCTCCTGGCCATACACTAGACTGTTATCCCTCCTGGCCATACACTAGACTGTTATCCCTCCTGGCCATACGCTAGACTGTTATCCCTCCTGGCCATACGCTAGACTGTTATCCCTCCTGGCCATACGCTAGACTGTTATCCCTCCTGGCCATACGCTAGACTGTTATCCCTCCTGGCCATACACTAGACTGTTATCCCTCCTGGCCATACGCTAGACTGTTATCCCTCCTGGCCATACGCTAGACTGTTATACCCTCCTGGCCATACGCTTGACTGTTATCCCTCCTGGCCATACACTAGACTGTTATCCCTCCTGGCCATACGCTTGACAGTTATTCCGCCTGGTCATCTCATACACATTCACACTCGGCTCAGCTGAAGTGTGTGGCAGCAGTGACCAGAAGTGTTCACCTTTCCCCCCGCTCCCATGGGGGTCTGGTTACAATCAGAGACCCATCTGGAGAATAATGCTAAAAAATTAATCTTGAGAAGGAAATTGGGAAGAACGGATGTAAATTTCCACAATAAATACTAGTTTACTTTGCCTTTGACACGGACATCACATGATACACATGTCCTTATGTGTCTTCCGTAATAAATATATTAAATACCTCAATTTCTCATATTCTCCACAAGGATAAACAAACTGGGGTCCGGAAATGATTTTGAAGTATTTTTTCAGCGTCTTGGCATCGCATCTGGAAGAGCTCGCTACACGAAAAATTGGGTGAGTGCTTTATACTCCAGCACCTGGTAAGTGGGAGGAAGAGATCGTATGTATCCACGTACTGAGTCACCCTGCAGTTCTGTCAAGTGACAAGCTAAATATCTGTTCCCCAAACGAAATGCCACAATGAAGACATAAATGCTGTAATTATAAAGGCCGAAACTGGCAACGGCGACAAAATGAAAACAGCTCCAAGAACAAATAAGTTAAAAATTGCTCCATGAGACGTCACCTGTTCCATCTCCCATCAAAACTAGTTAAAATATTATATATTTACATCTAAATATCTATCTATCTATCTATCTATCTATCTATCTATCTATCTATCTATCTATATTATATAAATATTAAAAAAAATATATATATATATATATATATATATATATATATATACACAGTATATGTATTATGGGGGGTGATTTTACTTTGCATTAGTGATCAGATTGCCTGGGGTTCAAGATTCCTAGAGGGTCTAAAAATAGCAGTAAAAATTAAAAAAAAGTAAAAAAAAACATAACAATAAAAAAAAAGTAAAAGTTGAAATCACCCCCCTTTCCCTAGAACACATATAAAAGTACATAAATAAAGTAAAACACATACACATTAGGTATCCCTGTGTCCGAAAACATCCGGTCTACAGATTTATAAAAATATTTTTTGCATATGGTAAACGCTGTAGTGGGAAAAAAAAAATCAAAAGAGCTAAACTAACGTTTTTTCGCTATTTCGCCTCCCATAAAAATTTGAATAAAAATTGATCAAAACAATAGACATTCTCCAAAATGGTATAAGTAAAAAGTACATCAGACCCCACAAATAAAGACATCTTATACATCCCCATACATGGAAATGTAAAAAAGTTACAGCTGTCAGAATATGGCGACTCCAAGAAATATATATATTTTTTTTTTGCAAGGCTTTGCATTTACTTTAAGTGGTTAAAACATAAAAAAAACTAAATTTGGTATCGCCATAAGCGTACCGACCCACAGAATACAGGTGACTTGTCATTTTTGGCTTCAAAGTGAACCTTGTAAAAATAAAGCCTGTAAAAAAGTTGGGCCAGTGCAGTTTTTCTCTAATTCCACCCCATTCTGAATTTTTTTCCAGCTTCCCAGTACATTGTATAGAATAATAAATGGTACCATTATGAAGAACAATTTGTACCGCAAACATTAAGCCCTCCTATGGCTCTGAGAATGGAAAAATAAAGAAGTTATGGGGTTTGGATACCCGACAACCTCCTCAATAGGATTTACTGCATTGAAGTGACATCACAGTGTAGTGAATACTAAAGAGCTGGTAGATGTGTGAAAACCAAAAACACATGGGGTGACCATGTGAGGAGGCCCGAAAACTGGGAAACACTTAACACTTGAAAGAATAGCATTTAGTGATCTGCTTTACAGCATAGTCATGGCCATAGACAGCAATTGTCTGGAGCTAACACATCGAGGTCTATGGGAGAGATTTCTAGACATGCTCTGTGCAAGGAGGGGGAGGAGATAAGCTGTGACATCATCTATGGTCAGTAGTGGATGTAATGATGGGTCAGTGGTGTTATCTATGGAGGTGTTATCTTCTATTATGTGATGTAAATGATGTGACTGCTGCAAAGAAAACTATTACAGAATTGGCAAGTGTCAGTCTATTATTAGACTTGGTGGACAGAGTTAATTAATAAAAAGTATAGAAAGTGATCTTGCCCCTAAACCACCCAGATGCTGTGATCACTATTGATCATGGCATCTGAATGGTTAAACCACCAGAGGCTGAGTATTTTCCGACTCCGGCGGCTAGTCCTGGGTCCAGCTGTATAATACAGCCAAGCCCTGAAGTCTTGGCACAGACACAGCTACTGTGTCTGCAGCATGAAAGCGCGTACTACTATTAAGGCCCTGAGCGTTAATCATACACTCAGCGCAACATAATAGTATGGTGCAGAACGGGAAGGGGTTAAAATGCATGGCCAAGTGTGGCATCCCAGAGCTGGCTATGGCTGGGCTGAGGGTGATCTCTGTGCATTGTATTATTTCCTGTTGCTTCATAGCCTGTGTGACATAGCAGGGGGTCCTGAGTCTCACACAACACAGCGCCACCTAGTGAGCCTCACACATGCATTACACCTCCCATAGGATTGAATAGTAACCAAATGTTCAATGGGAGGACATCGCCTGGGAAAAGGGGAGGAGTCAGCTGATCACTGGGTCCCCATGGTAACACCCCTGCAGGAGGTCCTGCGTGTGAGGAGTGAGGTGTGGAGTGTTAGGAGGAGGAGGTGAGGAGATAAGTGTGATGTCCTGTGAAGAAGCAGTGAGTTTAGTGCAGGAATCTCAAGTCCTAGACAGGCCCAGGAGGTTGGAGAGCTGACATACTCCAGCTATTCAGAAGATCCTGTCCCCTGTCTGCCTAGCCATCGCCCTGAAGGAAGTCAAGCATCATTATCTTGTCAGCATGAGACTGTGGAGAGAACATTCTGGAACACGTGCTCCATAGCAAGTATCACAGGATCCAGGGGCCAAGGCCAGACCTGTGGAATATCCTGCCACCCTGACTATTGCACCCCGAAACTCTGAGCTATCAGGACCACATAACGTGAGTGGGGAATATTATGTACTAGTATCATGGTGGGCATCCTCCTATGTGCCAAATAGGAGCCCAGACGCACCTTAGGGCTGTAACACTGAAGTATAAGGGGCTAGGAACACCTTTCATCAAGTCTACCCTGCACCCCAGGACTTTGCTGTGTCACCAGGCGTACCCCGTTGTTTTGTATTGAAGAAACTGTTTAAGCATTTGTGCCTCCACACCCATGGAAGTAAAAGTTCAACTTTACAACCGTTTCTGTGTCTGACTCTGCACCGACAACATCAGGGCGCCCCAAACACCACCAGTCGGCACAGTATAGGGGAAGCGCCCCGGGGGAACAATCACCGCCAACATTTGTGCAGCCCCCTCATCACCGGTACCAGTGGTGGTAACGTGGGACAGCACCAGCGCTGCGCCCTCGTGCCCAGAGACCGTGACAAGTCTGCGCTGTTTGCACCCCGCAATCCCAACTGCAGCGTTACCTTCCATCTGGTCACCGCAAGAAAAACTGGCGTCACGAACAGGATACGGGTGTGTGCCATTTTGAGAAAGTCGCCACGAAAAGTGCGCCAAATTGTCTCCAGAGCATTGGTCTTTATTGTGGACTTTGCTAAGATCAAGTTTATTCCCTGAGAGTGCTTGCCACAAAGAGGGGGAGCCCTATACCCCTGAAGTAAGCCCTAAAGACTGTCCTCTCAGTGTGTTACAGCCCTGGAAGAGTTAAAACGCCCAGGACTTGTTTGCTGCGCCACATCGCTGTGTAAGAACGCCCACAAAGGGTTAACTGTACCTTGCAAAAGTGCGGGAGATTTTTAGCACTGCCCTGGGGCCGGAGACCCATCTGCCGCCATCTTAGGAGAGCCCGAATGCTGGCGCATGCTCCGCGCACCCATACAAGAAAGTAAAGGCAACGTGCCGGCGCCTTTCTGACTCTCCGGTGCCGCATCACCGTCCCTGCTGTGCACCGCTGATCTCTGGTCCCGCTGCAGTTGCTGTCGTGAGTACTGTGCCTCCCTGTCCTTGTCTTCAGTCCTCCCCGGCCCCAGCGAGTGTTTTCCGTGTACGTGTCCTGGGGGTGCCCCTTGAGGGGGAGCCCCGTCGCCTGCATCACGTGACTCTGTTATAGCTACAGCATTCTTAGGGACAGCATTCCGTTGTAGTCTCCATTCCCTGCCAGCAGCAGTTCTTTCTTAAGAGACGGCCCTATTCCGTCATACCGCAACAACATGACTGATCAGTGACATTGTGCCGTCTGTTTCTGTGATCCGCGTGCCCTGGCGAGCGCCTACCATTCTCCATGCCATTTTACCCTGGCCCCTGGCTGCCCCTCGGGCCTCCCTCGGGACTTTCTGAGTGCTTCTCTCTTCGTTCTTCTTCTGTACGACAGCATCTCCTCTGGCCCTGGGTGCTGCGCTGGGGTCATCCTGGCCTGCCTCTGACAAGCCCTGGGCTTCTGGACAACTCCAGGTGAACTTTGCTCATCTGTCTCCGTAGATGCCTTCTTTTCCCCACTCCTTGGACCCTCCTTGCTTTTCCCTCCGGCTTCGCTGTGGTGCGTGGATCCACGTGAATGTGGACTCTGTAAATCTTGCTTGCCGCTTCATGAAGGGGCGGGTACCCTTGCTCCGAGTCAGTTCTGCTTGCTGCACACATCCCAGCATCACTTTGCTGACTTCGGCCCTTGCCTCCAGTCTTGGGACAGGGCCCCCGCCGAGCCCGTCATCTGTGCTCCCTCACCTGGACCCTCCGCATTGCTCCGTTGTCCTGCCCTCCTCTGGGTACCTCCCTGCTGCCCCTCGACTCCCGCGACTCCGAGTGACCTTCTGGCCCGTGGATCTCTCCCGTGCCTGGCGATCCCGTCCGTCTTCTCTCCCGCCGTCTTCTCATCCGTGATCCTTTGCGTCTCACATCTCCCTGGTCTCCCCCGCGTCCTCTTCTCCTCCAGGTGGGGCCTCTTCCTTTCCTGTTGGCCACGGCCTCTGTTTTCTTACGGCCCCCCCCTCGGGATCTTCTCCTTTCCCTTCTCTCCTCCCCCTCTCCGTCTCCCTCCCTTCCTGTCTCTCCCCTCGTTTCCTTCTTGGACTTGGTGTGTTTCCCTGCACTGGTAAATCTGTGTCCCTGGCGCCCTCCCGCGTTTTGGCCCACTTCCGTTGGGGACTTGAAACTCCTGCAGGGTGTATTGTCCTTGTGGTTTCTTGTTTTGGCTTGTTTTCCCTTGCTTTGCGTGTTGGTGCCTTGCTGCCTCTCTCTTCGCTTCTCCTCCCTTCGCCTTCTTCTTCCCCCTTCCCGGTTTTCTCCGTCCCTCCTCTCCCTCCCTCGTTTCCTCTCTCGCTCGGCCTTCTCCCGTGTGGCCCCTTTCTGCTCCCTTTCCTTTCTGGCTGTTCCTTCCCTGTCCTTCTGCTCCCGTGCCTCCCTTCCCTCTTGCCCTCTCCTTCCTTCTCTCTGGTGATTCTCCCCCTTCCCGCTCTCTTCTCCCTCCTTGGTGTTACTACCCTCCCCTGAGCACATCATGGTTCCTTCCTTCCCGCTTCCCCCCTTGCTTTGGTCCCCCTCTCGCTTCTGCTGGCCCCTCCTCCTCCTCCTCCCCGTTCCCCTTTTCCGATCTGCTTTCTCCTCCCCCTGGCCCCCCTGTCCTTTCCGCCCTCTTTTGTGTGGACTTCTACTCCCTCCCCGCCTCCCTTCCACGGTTTCTCTCCTTTGGGATCGCTCCTTTTCTCCCCTGGACTTACCGTGGATACTGCGTCCCTTGGCGCCTAGATCGTGGACTGCTTTCCCCCTGGACTCTTTTTCATGTTGCCTTTGGGCTTGTTGCCCCAGCCACATTCCCCTTTGGGGTGCCTCCCTGATTTCCGTGTCTCTGTCCTGACGTGTTTTGTTTCTCCCGACTCCAGCCCTTCTCCCTGTCCGTATTCGGTACTTTCGCCGGCCTGTGAGCCCTCCGTGCTCCTGTTGACCCCAAGTTCACTACCTTCTTCTCCCGGCGTCCCCTGTCCTGGATCCTCGTCCGCTGGCGCCACTCCTCGTCCGCTTCCTTGGATTCCGTTCTCCGCGTTTCTCCCCTTCCCCTGCCCCTCTGCGTTGTTGCGCGTTGTCCCAACTCCCGCTTCCGTGCTCGCCTCGGAGCCTTTCGCGCTTGCACTTCTGTGCCCCCTTCTGCCTTCCCGACTCGTCGCCTTCCCTTGTCCGTGCGTCCCGGTTTGGGTGCTGTTGTCCCTTCGGCACGAGCGTCTCGCCTCGCGGGTCTGGCCACCCACTTTTCTTTCACTCCTTCTGCCTTGTCTGGGCCTGCGAGTTTGCTCCTGGCTCCCCCCTTTACCGTGTCCGTACATCCGTTGCGCATCTGGACCTCTCCTGGGGCCCTTGACACGGTGGGCCTCGACTCACGATTCGTTCTCTGTCGTTCCGTGGCGTCCCGCTACGCTGTGCCTCTCGGTTGCCTTGGGGCCCCCCGGACATCTGGGAGGGTGGGATGCCCCATTCTACAACAGTTTGCCCACGGTTGCTTTGGTGTCCCTGTGAGGGTCTCTGCCCTCCTCCCTCGGGCCATCTCTTGGACGTTCCAGGGAGCAGTTTTGGAGAATTGTCGTTTCCTCTTCGGAAATCCCCCGTGTAGAGTCTTTCTGGTTCGCCTTTGCGACAGAGGAAGCGCCTGTTTGTCCCTCTTCTACTTGACACTCTTTCCTGTCCGTAGGCTTCTCTCCTCTCCGAGACCCAGTGTCTTGGCTTCTGCGTCCGTCCTTCGGGGTCGCCGCTCCTCCTCTCGCTTCTTTGGGTTGGGATGGGTGACTTTTGGTGCCGTTCCCCCTTGTTCCGGAGGTCATCGGCCCCTCTACATCCTTGACTCGCCGTGTGAATTGTTGCTCTGCCTGTGGTTGGGTCCCCACGTTCCGGCTCGCTCGCTCTCTGGTGGATCTTACTCCGTTCCTTGTCTCTGCCTGTCGATCTTCGCACTCGCTGCCTTCTCCAGTTTTCCCCTTCTTTCCTGCTATCCTCCCCCTGATCGCTTTTCCCTTGTTCCTGGCTTTCTTCCCTGCTTGCCCCCTTCCCCTCGGTGGTTGTCGAGCAATCGTGATCATCGCTGCTCGCTCTTCCCTGTGTTGGTGGCCTCTATCGGACTTGGCCTATATTTACACACCCCCCAAACATCTCGGATACGCCCATTTTATCTTGTTTGGAGACAGGTCACTTCCTTCGACTTCCCTTGGTGTGAGTTCCTGACACCATCATCCACTCCCTACGACTTTTTCCCCCTTGGGCTTTTGTTGTTCTGGGACACGGGTTCCCATCCCCCATGCCCCCCTGGTTGCCCGTTTGGTTGATCCATCGTGGTTGGTCCTTCTGGGAAACCATACGTGTCATCTCCTCCATATCCTGTCCCTGTTGGATCTCTCCTGGGGACGCCCGTGTCCCCCTCTGCTGTGCCTTAAGGACTCCCACGGGTCCCCAGCTGGACCGTCAAATCTTTCCCTTCTGCGGCCCCCAACGTTCTCTTTCCTAACTACTACCATTTGCTGTTATCCCCTTGCTCTGTGCGCCCTTCGCGTGTTTATTGTTTCGTGACTCTGTTCCTTTCATCTCTTCCCTTGCGTTCTGCTCTCGGCTCCTCCCACGCTTGTGTGCCTCTTCCTTGGGTAGGGTTACTGTCTCTGCTTCTGTTATTGTTTTCCTGCTCTGTTACTTATGTTTTTCCTGTGTGTATATACAGTATATATATATATCTTGCCATGTAATATAGTATTTACATTTATATGCACATCCAGCCTGTCCTCTCCCCGGGTTCTTTCCCCATTGCGTTGCTTCTGCTGGTGCCTACTCTTCCTTACAGAGGACTGTTTTTGTTTCTCGGAGACTCTCTGATAATGGACACTCCAATTTGTGCCGAGAGCCTCTGGCCCATTTCACTTTATTCGTTTTTTACGTTATGTTACTTTCTCCCTTCCCCCCCCGTGGGGGTTGTGGCTCCCAGAGCTGCTTGCTGGCTGGGTGTCTCTGTGCTTGTTTTTTCCTGTTGCTTCATAGCCTGTGTGACATAGCAGGGGGTCCTGAGTCTCACACAACACAGCGCCACCTAGTGAGCCTCACACATGCATTACACCTCCCATAGGATTGAATAGTAACCAAATGTCCAATGGGAGGACATCGCCTGGGAAAAGGGGAGGAGTCAGCTGATCACTGGGTCCCCATGGTAACACCCCTGCAGGAAGGTCCTGCGTGTGAGGAGTTAGAGTGTGGAGTGTTAGGAGGAGGGGTGAGGAGATAAGTGTGATGTCCTGTGAAGAAAGCAGTGAGTTTAGTGCAGGAATCTCAAGTCCTAGACAGGCCCAGGAAGGTTGAGAGCTGACATACTCCAGCTATTCAGAAGATCCTGTCCCCTGTCTGCCTAGCCATCGCCCTGAAGGAAGTCAAGCATCATTATCTTGTCAGCATGAGACTGTGGAGAGAACATTCTGGAACACGTGCTCCATAGCAAGTATCACAGGATCCAGGGGCCAGGCCAGACCTGTGGAATATCCTGCCACCCTGACTATTACACCCCGAAACTCTGAGCTATCAGGACCACATAACGTGAGTGGGGAATATTATGTACTAGTATCATGGTGGGCATCCTCCTATGTGCCAAATAGGAGCCCAGACGCACCTTAGGGCTGTAACACTGAAGTATAGGGGCTGGAACACCTTTCATCAAGTCTACCCTGCCCCCAGGACTTTGCTGTGTCACCAGGCGTCCCCGTTGTTTTGTATTGGTAAACTGTTTAAGCATTTGTGCCTCCACACCCATGGAAGTAAAAGTTCAACTTTACACCGTTTCTGTGTCTGACTCTGCACCGACAACATCAGGCGCCCCAAACACCACCAGTCGGCCAGTATAGGGGAAGCGCCCCGGGGGAACAATCACCACCAACATTTGTGCGCCCCCTCATCCCGGTCCAGTGGTGGTACGTGGGCGCCCAGCGCTGCGCCCTCGTGCCCAGAGACCGTGACAAGTCTGCGCTGTTTGCCCCCGCAATCCCAACTGCGCGTTCCTTCCATCTGGTCCCGCACAGTAAAGGGAACTGAGCTGTAATACCAGACACAGCCACTATGAAAAGTACAGCGCTGTCCGTGGTAGATCATGAAGGTGTTATGTCACTGGGGTGCCATGGTCCCTTTACCTAACCAGTTGGGTGCTGAGAGCCGGACCACCACCAATCCAATATTGATGGCTTAGCCTAAGGATAGACTACCAGTTATGTAGAGCTGGAGAGCCACTTTAAGGACTAGCTTTCTAATTCCGTTTGCAGTGAAATTAACTACAAAAAAATATATATTTTTTAATTTATGGTAATGAAATCCTAGTTTTAAATGATTTTTCTTGTGCATTTGCCAGAAAGAGCAAAGATACAGCGGCTACCCGGTCTATCACAGCATCTACGAGATATCTGAGATTGTGGATAAATTCTACGACCCCACTTATAAAAACCACCTGGCAGTGGCCAAAGTACGAGGCGGGCTTGTGTTCGAGCTGGCGAATGAGGTGGTTATCCCCTTCAACGCCCAAGACTATGCAGATGTACTGAAGAATTACGCCGACGTCGTAAAAAGCATAGGACAGAAACATGAACCGCAAATACAGGCATATAATGTCTCTTTTGGTAAGTTGATGTAACAAAAAGTATGAATTGGTGTAGTTTGACCTTAAAATGTATGACCTTCTATTTGCAGGGTACACTTGAATTCAAAGACTGGTGTTTTGACATCATCTTTTTTTAATTGGGGGCGCTGTTGCATTGTAGCTTATGACAAGTAAGCGCTCATGGTTGTGGTGAAAAATGGTACTGCACTTTAGAGTTCTATTCAAATGTTTTTTTTTTTTCTAGATGCGCTTTATACTGCTATTGAAAATTTCACAAAATCCGCGACATCATTTCATGCCAGGTTGAAAGACATTGATTTTACAAAGTGAGTAAAAGAATTTTCATAATCTTTGTATACTATGGGGATATTCATTAAGGTGAAGTTTAATTTGCACCAAAACATTGGCGTACAAACCTCACTCTACAAGGAGCATGGTGTAAGGGGAAAGGGGTGTGCTGATCAAGAAAGGGGCATGGCCTAAGAAGTGGTAAAATGTGGCGGAAAGTAAGAAAACCAAGGGGTGATGTAAATGATAAATGTGTAAGGATGCACCAATTTTGGTGCATGGTAAGTAGATGATTTTTTTTTTTTTTACTTAAGGAATAATTTTTTTCAAAACCAGTGCTAAAAAAATGTAGAGTTAATACATTTAGTCTAAAATAGACCTAAAATGCAGAATTTAAAAACTGGACAAGTACCCCTTATCCACATAGGGAATAAGCATCTGATCACTGGGACCTCCACTGAACGCAAGAACAGATAGAGATAAGTCTATCTATCTGTATATAATATATTGTATAGATAGATAGATAGATAGATGTGTACATACCTCCCAACCGTTCCGGATTATGTGGGACAGTCCCAGATTGTGGGTCCTGTCCCAGATTCAACTCATCTAGATGCAGATGAGTTGAATACAATGGTGAAGCAGGAGCCATCGCGGATAGCTCTTGCTTCACCACTGTTCCCCTCTGCATGCTCCGGCCCCGGGAGCTGTAGATATGATGTGATGACGTCACTCATATCGCGCATGCAGCTCCCTGAACACTCCAGGAGAAGAGACAGCAGTGGAGCAAGGAGAGGTGAGTATCAGTGATTTTATTATGTTAAACTTTTGGGGGAGACATTAGACTGGTGACAGATGAAGGAGGACATTAAACTGGGGGCAGATGTAGGGGGCAATTAAACTGGGGGCATATGAAGGGTGTAATTAAACTGGGGGTAGATGAAGGGAGACATCAAGCTGGTGGCAGATAAAGGGGGACATTAAACTGGTGGCAGATGAAGGAGGGCAATTAAACTGGGAACAGATGAAGGGGGGACATTAAATTGATGGCAGATGAAGGGAGAAATTAAATTGGTGGCAGATGAAGGGGGACATTAAATTGGTGGCAGATGAAAGGGGACATTAAACTGGGGGCAGATGACGTGAGCAATTAAACTGGGGGCAGATGAAGGGGGACATTAAACTGGGGGGGACAGATGGAGGATAACATTAAACTGGGGGCAACTGGAGGAGGACATTAAACCATGGGGGTAGCTGGAAGGGACATGTCTGCCTCTAGTTGCCCTCAGTTTAATGTCCTCCTCCAGCTGCCCCAGTTTAATGTCTCCCACTATTTGCCCCCCCAGTTTAATGTCCCCCTTCATCTGCCCCCAGTTTAATTGCTCACGTCATGTTAGGATGTTTGTAGGAGCATTATACTGTGTGGGGGTACAAAGAAAAATGGTTGAGAATGGGCGAAATCAATGTAGAAGTGGGTGGAGCTAAATTTGCCATGGCATGCCACACATTTTGTCCCTCTTTCTGTTTTTTGAAAGTTGGGAGGTATGTAAATAGTCTATATCTATCATATCTAAATATCTATGTATAGCTGGAACAACTGTTCCCAATAGGGTCCCAGGATTTGCGCTCCTCTATGGATAAACCACAACTGGTCTCAAAGTGTGGGAAGTTCAGGCTTTATTTAAGATTACGCGTTTCGGGGTTTTAAGGCGTTCAAAAGAGCGCACCCCTTCATCAGATCTCTGTAATATTGCTTGTGCAAAGAGCCAGTGTTGTGTGCAGGAAATGAGGGTTAATTTATAATGTCTAAATATCTAATTATACAATATATATCTATCTAATATCTATCTATGTTTGTCTATCTCTCTCATTTACCTTACCTTGACTTTATCTTTATTACAGCCCACTAGAGGTGCGCTCAGTGAATGATCAGCTCATGTACTTGGAAAGGGCATTCATTGACCCTTTAGGATTACCAGGACGTCCATTCTACAGGTAAGAATATGATAATGATGGTGCCTTCCAGGGGCGTAACTATAGGGGCTTCAGAGATAGCAGTCTAGGCCTTGGTGTCTAAAAGGACCCTTAGTGCCAGTGGTTCTCCCTGAAACAAAAAAGAAAAAAAAAAAAAAAAAAGAGATGCTGACCTATCCCCTGGCATTCTATCATCCTGTACCAGTCTCCTTTATCTCCTGTGCCAGAACTCGCCACACCAGAAGCAGAGAGTCTCTTTAAATATTAGTGTTTGCACCTCCTAAACTTCCTCTCACCTATCCCTGTTTTGGCCCTGCTATATAGCTCTGTTACCTCTCCTGTAGTCCTACCCTTGTTTTTAATGTTCTACCCGGTTTCTGATTTTAGTCTTTTCTCCTGTCTGTCCTGTTGACAGGTGTTGGCTGTCTGTTGCTCTGAACAATGGACAAGTGGCTGCTAAAATAGTGGTCACAAATGGAGCCCATTTTTAAACAAAGCGGCAGACAAAAAAGCAGTGAATGTAGGACCTTTTTTCCACAATTTAAGGTGGACACTGCGACTCCTAAGAAAGACGCCACACAGATGTGAATGTAGCTTTAGTCTCTGTACACACTTAGTGTTTATATCCTTGCAAATTCTGCAACAAAAAAACCTGTGTTTCCGCAACGTGGGGCCTAAGCCTTAAAGGGTATGTTTACCCACTATTCAGGACCCTTTAAACTTTTCACTCTTTGTTTCATTGCAGCCATTTGCTAAAAGCAAAAAAGTTCCTTTTATTTCTCATTAATGTACACTCAGCTCCCCATCTTGACAGAAAAAAACAGAAATGTAGATATTTATGCAAATTTATTAAAAAAAGAAAAACTGAAATCTCCCATGGCCATAAGTATTCAGACCCTTTGCTCAGTACTGGGTAGAAGCCGCTTCCTTTTGAGCTAGTACAGCCAGGAGTCTTCTTGGGAATGATGCAACACATTTTTCACATCTGGATTTGGGGCTCCTCGGCCATTCTTCCTTGCAGATCCTCTCCAGTTCCGTCAGGTTGGATGGTGAACGTTGGTGGAGCCATTTTCAGGTCTCTCCAGAGATGCTCAGTTGGGTTGAGGTCAGGGCTCTGGCTGGGCCAGTCAGGAATGGTCACAGAGTTGTTCCGAAGCCGCTCCTTTGTTATTTTAGCTGTGTGCTTAGGGTCATTGTCTTGTTGGAAGGTGAACCTTCGGCCCAGTCTGAGGTCCAGAGCACTCGGGAAGAGGTTTTCTTCCAGGATATCTCTGTACTTGGCCGCATTCATCTTTCCTTCAATTGCAGCCTGTCGTCCTGTCCCCCATAGCATGATGCCGCCACCGCCATGTTTCACTGTTGGGATTGTATTGGGCAGGTGATGAGCAGCGCCTGGTTTTCTCCACACATACCGCTTAGAATTAATGCCAAAAAGTTCAATCTTCGTCTCATCAGACCAGAGAATCTTATTTCTCATAGTCTGGGAGTCCTTCATGTGTTTTTTGGCTTTCATATGTCTTGCACTGAGGAGAGGCTTCCTTCGGGCCACTCTGCCATAAAGCCCCGACTGGTGGAGGCTGCAGTGATAGTGACTTTGTGGAACTTTCTCCCATCTCCCTACTGCATCTCTGGAGCTCGGCCACAGTGATCTTTGGGTTCTTCTTTACCTCTCTCACCAAGGCTCTTCTCCCACCATTGCTCAGTTTGGCTGGACGGCCAGGTCTAGGAAGAGTTCTGGTCGTCCCTAACTTCTTCCATTTAAGGATTATGGAGGCCGCTGTGCTCTTAGGAACCTTGAGTGCTGCAGAAATTCTTTTGTAACCTTGGCCAGATCTGTGCCTTGCCACAATTCTGTCTCTGAGCTCCTTGGGCAGTTCCTTTGACCTCATGATTCTCATTTGCTCTGACATGCACTGTGAGCTGTGAGGTCTTATATAGACAGGTGTGCGCCTTTCCTAATCAAGTCCAATCAGTTTAATTAAACACAGCTGGACTCCAATGAAGGAGTAGAACCATCTCAAGGAGGATCAGAAGGAAATGGACAGCATGTGAGTTATATATGAGTGTCACAGCAAAGGCTCTGAATACTTATGGCCATGTGATATTTCAGTTTTTCTTTTTAATAAATTTGCAAAAATATCTACATTTCTGGTTTTTTGTCTGTCAAGATGGGGAGCTGAGTGTACATTAATGAGAAATAAAATGAACTTTTTTGCTTTTAGCAAATGGCTGCAATGAAACAAAGAGTGAAAAATTTAAAGGGGTCTGAATACTTTCCATACCCGCTGTATGTTGGACAGGTTAGTAATAGTAGGGGACAGAGGCAAGGTGCTATGACATCGCATCTTGTAGAACATTACTAAGATAGAATGAGATCTGACTGCACAAGTAGTTTTTTTTTTTTTTTTGTAGCCTGTAACCACGATGATACATTGATTGGCATAGGAGCTGTATACACAAAACGGTAGGAGATTGTTGATGAAGCCTATTTGCAACATAGCTTACTTTTTTCTTTTAGATGTATTCAAGCAATAAAATTAATAGTGGACGTAGACTTATAGTATACATTTTCCTAAATAATGTATTGTCTGAGTAATCTTTCTTAAAGACATAGCGTCTTAACAAATCTACTGTCTCTTTTGCTCTCCCCAGACATATCATATATGCTCCGAGCAGTCATAATAAGTATATGGGCGAATCCTTCCCTGGAATCTACGATGCGCTCTTTGATATTGAGAATAAAAGTGACCAACGCTCGGCATGGGAGGAGGTCAAGAGACAAATTTCTATAGCCGCCTTCACAGTCCAGGCGGCCGGGCAGACACTGGAGGACGTGTTATGATTATGTATATATATATATATATGATACTTGTGGTCTAAGCTAATGAGTCGACATCACTTCACAGGATCCCAATTCTTCACCCTCCATCGAGTTCCTTCCTCATTTACTTATTATTTTGTCATTAAAAACTGCAAATCCGAAAGGGCTTAAAGGGACACTAACCCAATTGTTCATGGTCATGATCACATTTAACGGAATTACATGTAAATATCACGAAGAAGATCCAGTCCACACATTATTATATTTTTAACACATCTTATTGTCTAAATTTGTCTTATTTGTGCGATTCACTCAACCACTATCTGACGATCATTTCTTACTTAAAGGGAAAGTGTCGCCAGGAAATGACCTGCTGTTTAAATCATATTTTTATATTAAACATATTTTTTAAGAATTTTTGGTGACTTTTAATTGTCCATGTTATTAGATTAAAAAAAAATCTTGCAATTCGAACTCTTGCCACTAAGCCTAAAATAGTTTGTAGATGGCCCATGAGCCATAGACATAATAGTATGGAGCAGACACTATTGACTTTCATGGGAGCGTTTTCTAGGCATACTCTGTGACCATTGACCATGTTGTGACCGGTGGATTCTGTGTCTTATCTACATGATGGATGTGACCATCAGTGTGCTGTAAGTGAGGTGACTGCTGCAAAGGAAACTCCTAAAGGAATCAGAAAGTCTCATCACATTATATGGCCTCGTGGTCAGAATCAGAACTGCAGATTTTTTAGGAAATTTTTAAAATCTAGATAATAACATGGCAAAATTTTTAAAACCTCACCAAAAATTCTTTAAAAATATGCTTAATATAAAAAATATAAAACTTTATTTAAAAAAATTAAATAAAAAAAAAAAAAATATATATATATATATATATATATATATATATATATATATATATATATATATATATATATATATTTTTTAATATATATAGGTCATTTTCTGGCGACATATTCCCTTTAAGAACTTTTTTCTGGACTCTACCATGAACAAATCACAATGGGGTAGGGTGTTCAAAGACAAAATGGAGCAAAGCTATATCTATAAAAAAAAAAAAATTAGATGCATGGCCTGGACCATAGGATGGACAGTCCTGAAGAATATAGGGGCACATGATGGTTGAGGGGGCCCTGTTATAGATCAAGATATGGAACCTCAAGATATGGACATGTATCTATTCTAACACGCAGAATTTTTTCATATTTTTCTGTGTACAGAGATGCATAAAGTGACTTTTTTTTTTGCAGGGCCACATGTACATTTCCTCATTTTGGAGAATCTCTGAAATCTAGGGAAAAGAGGGTTATTTGAATTTCAATTTTTGTTTATATTTTTAAAAACTTTTTTTATTTATTTTTTAAATTATTTTATTGCAACGTAAAAGGTACGAGGCTGGGGACTGGCCAAAATTTTACTCTGGGAGGGCAGAGCTAGCTAGCTCGGGGTCTCTGCTATGAAATATAGTGGCTATGGCAGCCGCTCTGCTTCAAGGGAGCCGCCATCTTTAATGGCCCTGCATCCGCTGTACTATTACGGCGGATGTCAGGAAAGGGTTAAAGAAATTTTTCAGGATTTTTTACTTTCACCCTATCCTTAGATTAGGCCATATATATTTGCTTGGCGCTGGGGGCAACAGGTGTTCAGGGGGTACGTCCAGTCCCTGTATTATACAGTGCACAGAGCCAGAAGCAGATGGCTCCAAGCTCTGTATAGTGGCCAGACACCGTTACTGCAGCTTGACCTCAATGGCAGCTGAGCTTCTCTCAGTTTCATGCAGTGTATAGTATGGGGACCGGACAAACACTCGAATAGCTAAACCAATGCTGGCTGATATTTATGTCATTTTCCAGTATGTACAGTATCTAGCTTGTTTCCTATAATAACCGTGTGTGAATTGGTTCCAATTTGTCTGCTCCATGCGATGAATCTGTAAAACAGGGTATCGTGTCTGTTACAATTTGTGTAAATCTGAGCACACAAATCCTTATTATTGCCAACTGCTTGTCTGGTCCTAAAAATTGTACTCATCCACGCGACATACATAGTTTGTAATGTAAAAAGGACATATATACATTGTAAAAAGAAGACATACGACCACCCATAGGTTGCCCCTTTTTTCCATTTATTACTTTGGTCGGCCGCCATTGAACCTGCTCAGACTCTGCTATGTCTTTCTCGTACAATGATGTCCAAAACTGCACCCAAAATTCCTTGTAAATGAAGCTCCGTATACACAAAAGCATCCTAAATATGAGATAAGTATGAGTCTGGATAGTTGACCTCGGTATGGACTGGAAATACCTGTCTTACATTTTACGCTCCTCAATTTTGAAATTGCAACAGCAAGAAGGACAAACCCTGAGGTTTTCTTGCCCAAGTGCCTTCAGTGTGGCATAACATTCCTCAGACAATCATTAATAACCTCATTGATAACATGCTAAGACGTGTCAGTGCGGGGATTCTGTGCATGCCTCTCATACTCAATACTGAATAAATTAAGATGTTATCAATATTTTTTAGCATTTGCATATCCTTATCATGTCTATCGGTCCTGTGATCTCCAGAATTCCTAGACTTCCTTTTTGGCGTTGCAATTTCAATGTTGAAGAGTGTAAACAGACATCTGATTTATAGTATGGTGGTTACAAGTAGGATCGGCCTCAGCCCCTGGACAACCCGGACAGGTACTGGGTCTCACAGCTCCTTGGAGGGTCACCGATGAGCACTTCCGTCAATACAGGTGGATAATCTCAATGCATTGGTAGCAGCCCGGGGAGTGGTCAATGAACTCCCTGCCCCAGCACTCACAGGGTTATGTGTGCCAGCAGCAAAGCAAGAAGGGTTGGGGAGTTCAGGGATCTAAGAGCGATGAGTAATGATGAAACTGTACTCATTGCTCGCTCCCCGGGACCCCTGCCAATAGAGATGGTTGGCATATAGGGCCATTATACTTTGTGTAGGCATTAAACTGTGGGGGTGGGCAGGGGCTATTAAAGTGTGTGGGTACCAAAGGGGATTATTACACAGTGGGGCAAAATAGGGCTATTAATAACTGTTTGTGGGGGCAAAAGGGGGTCATTATAATTTGTGGTGGTATATGGGGCCTTTTACCTGGGAGGGAGCAAAAGGAAGCCATTATATTGTTGGGGGGGGGCATAGGGGCCCATAATATTGTGTGGTGACATAATCGGATCATTAAACTGTGTGGGGGCAAAAGAGGGCCATTAAACTGAGGGGGGCTATTATACTGTATGGAGGCATATGGGGCCATTAAACAGTTTTGAGTGCAAAAAGGGGTCATTATACTTTGTGGGTCCATATGGGGTCTTTTAACTGTGAGGGAGCATAAGGCGGCCATTATACTGTGTGTGTAAGCATAAGGGGGCGATTACACTGTGTGTGTGTAAGCATAGGGGTTATCATTCTGCTTGTGTAAACATAAGGCGGCCATTATACTGTGTGTGTAAGCATAAGGGGGCCATTACACTGTGTGTGTGTAAGCATAGGAGTTATCATTCTGCTTGTGTAAACATAAGGCGGCCATTATACTGTGTGTGTAAGCATAAGGGGGCCATTACACTGTGTGTGTGTAAGCATAGGGGTTATTATTCTGCTTGAGTAAGCATAAGGAGGTCAATATACTGTGTGTGTAAGCATAAGGAGGTCAGTATACTGTGTGTGTAAGCATAAGGGGTCATTATACTGCTTGTGTAAGCATAAGGAGGTCAGTATACTGTGTGTAAGCAAAAAAAGCCATTATACTGTGTGTATAAGCATAAGGGGTCAGGTATACTGTACAGTGTGTGGGAGCATAAGGGGGCCATCAAACTAGGTGGGGTCAAAAGGGGCCATTATGCTTTTTGGGGGAATATGGGGCCGTGAAACTGTGAGAGGTCAATAGGTGGCTATTATACTGGAATACACTGCCACTGCGTGTTTTTTGCCATAAATCGACCCACTGATGTTCTGTTGCTCACACATCTGGAGCCCACCCTGGTTACATATACACACAGTAAGATTGTGGTTTCATAAATCATATTTACAGGTGTTCACATACAGCTACAGACTACAGACTCTCAATATGAAGGCACATAACCCCCAGCATCAGATGTGCCCTGTATGTGGGCATAAACTGGGACTCTGGTGCCAACGGAACTATATATAGAGCTAAAGGACCTGCAAAAAGCCATGTGACCCACAGGTTCTGCTGAATGCACAGTGTCCCCCATATTATATTTTCAGCATACAATGGTATTTTCTGGTCCCCTGTAACTGAAAACCATACTCAACATACTCAATGCTTGGCTGGAGGGTGAGGGTCCATAAAACCCCTGTATTAGTGAACTACATGCACTGACTGAGTGACTAGTGGCGCCTCTATACAATATAGTGCAGTACTGCATGTTCTGAACTTCTCTGTACCTCTGCCAAAATGCGTTGTTATATCTATATTAGGTTTCTGATGATTTCTCTTTGACGTTTCTTTTTTCACAGATAACTAGATAGATATGATATAGATAAATAGATAGATATGAGAAGAAAAAGATAGATATGAGATAAATAGATAGATATGATAGATAGATAGATAGATAGATAGATAGAGATTTTGGCGTCTTCAGGACCAATTACTAGTAGTTTTCTATAAAGCTATGGTCTCAAGTTACAATGGTTATGGATTACAATGGTCGTTCTGGAGCGTATGGCAAAATAATACAATTATAATGTAGTTTGTCCACTAGAAGGAAGCACAGCATCTGAAATGTATACATGCATCATACACATATACAGCATGGAACATAGATATTTTGCCCAGCATTTTTTTGAACAGTGGTCCACAGTGGGCTGCTGGCCAAATGGAGAGGTCCTGGCAATGTACGGGCCCATTGTGTCACCTAACCAGTTTGACTTTGGGCTACAGAGAGTGTGGTGTAAGTGATCCCCTAGTTTTCTCCCTTTAACCACTGTATCAGGGTCTGGGGGAAAGGAATCACGAGGTCGATACTTCTAGGAATAATCCCAATGTAGGTGACAGCTGACCCAGGAGGGTTGAGAGTGATCAGTGTGTAGCACCAAGGAGTCAGGCAAGGGAGCAGTCAAGGTATGGACTGAGGTCAGGGTGGGCAGATTATATTCATCTCATTAATTCAAGAAGAGGTCACAACAGGCGGCACAGAGTCAATATGGTAATCCAAGCAGAGGTCAGGGAAGGTGGCACAGAGTCAATATGGTAATACAAGCAGAGGTCAGGACAAGAGGCACAGAGTCAATGTGGTAATCCAAGCAGAGGTCACAGTAGGCGGCACAGAGTCAATATGGTAATCCAAGCAGAGGTCAAGGAAGGTGGTACAGAGTCAATATGGTAATCCAAGCAGAGCTCAGAACAGGCGTCAATATGGTAATCCAAGCAGAGGTCAGGAGAGGCGTCAATATGGTAATCCAAGCAGAGGTCAGGACAGGCGTCAATATGGTAATCCAAGCAGAGGTCAAGGAAGGTGGCACAGAGTCAATATGGTAATCCAAGCAAAGGTCAGGACAGGCGTCAATATGGTAATCCAAGCAGAGGTCAGGACAGGCGTCAATATGGTAATCCAAGCAGAGGTCAGGACAGGCAGCAAAGAGTCAATATGGTTATCCAAGCAGAAGTCAGGGCAGGCGGAATAGAGTCAATATGGTAATCCAAGCAGAGGTCAGGGAAGGTGGCACAGTGTCAATATGGTAATCCAAGCAGTGGTCAGGACAGGCAACACAAAGTCAATATGGTAATCCAAGCAGAGATCGGGACAGGCAGCACAGAGTCAATATGGTAATCCAAGCAGAGATCGGGACAGGCAGCACAGAGTCAATATGGTAATCCAAGCAGTGGTCAGGACAGAATCCGGTGCGAGGAATAAATCATTGGTCAGGTACTAGATAACCAGGTAGAGTACAGAAAGACACCAGCAAGCTAGTAGGCTCTTTGCTCAGATTGCTGTGGGACAAGCTGCCTTAAATAGCCCCCAGGGGTAAGAGATTGGGTAGGTGCAGAAGCAAGGTTTAGAGTTTCTTAAAGGGCCAGTGCAACCTACAGGCAAGGACTGATACACAGCGTCCACAACCAGGAAGAACAGTGCGGCAGGTAGAAAGAGGACACCGGCAAACATGACCAAGCGGCACATAGCGATCTATGTATGTATCTATCTACCTATTGTCTATCTCTCGGTCTATTTTTCTATCTCTATATCTTTTTTATATATCTCTGTATATTTCTCTATCTAGGTCTATCTATCTATCTATCTATCTATCTATCTATGTATCTTTCCTTGGATAAATTTATATCTATCTTTGCTCTGGTGAGTCCATTGCAGCACCACTGTATACTTAAAAAAAGCTAAAGGTAAAGTTGAGAGAATAATAATAAAAATAATAATAATGTTAATAATTTTTATCCATGATAGTACCTTGATAGACCCCATTAAAAGTCAGTGTGATCCATTGGGCACTTACAATGTCTATCATATGACCAATCCATCACTCTATTTTAATTTTTACACTCCTATGACAGAGCATGAAAAATCTTAACAGAAGTGTGAACAGAGTCTTATAGCTAACTCTAGGTTCACATCTGCGTCGGAGTCTCTGCCACAGAATCCGCCGAAAATTGGCAGAGAGAAAAGTCCTGCACGGTCCACACCTACGAGGTCCGCGGGTGTCTGCAGGTAACCACTGTATTAGCGAACGGGCTCTCATTTGGGTCCGAGTCCAGCGCAAGTGTGAACCTAGCCTGAGGTTGTAATTTTTTGGTTTAGGTTGTTGCTGTATTCTATATGCAGTCAAGTCTCATTATTATGACCACCAGCTAATAACCATCGTGTGCAGTATGGACAACAGCTAGATGGACTCAGAGTGACTCAATAAGGTGTTGGTAGGTTGTCCCAGGTATCTGGAGCATTACTGACTGTAGTGCATCCCACATTTACTGGAGGGTGCGTGGAGGAGGGTCATGATGATTTAGGAGGTCCCACAGATTGTCAATAGGGTTCAAGTCTGGGGAATGAGGGAGCCAGGGAAGTACTTGGAAGTCTTGGTCGTGCGCTTCTAACCACTGTCGGACATTTCTAGCTGTATGACATGGAAGATTCCAGAAGACAAACAGCAAGTATGGGTTCAGAGGACCTTCCACATGGATGAGTGGGCCAAGAGAATGACATGAAAAAATTCCCCTCCCATAATGTTACCGCCACCAGCTTGTGTTCTTCCAGCAGTGGTTGCAGGGTATTTATTCTCTGATGTTCTTCATGTTCTGATGACTCATTGGACAAGGCAACCCTTTGCCAATCAACGGTGGTCCAAGTCCAATTGAAGCCTATTTCTCCATTGCATCTTTAATAGATTGGTGCATTGACCAACCATCTGTTTCGGAGACCCATATGCAGTAGGGTTTGCTGAGCCGTTGTTTGAGACACACATCTGGCAATCCCATGGTTCACGGTGAACTGCTCTACTGTAGCATGTCGGTTGACCCTTGCGCACCTTCGTAGCCAATGTTCACCTCTAACATCAATGGCATGTGGAGCTCCGCAGTTTCGTGGTGCTCTACACTTTCACCACAGTAGTGTGCGGACAGTTCACAAACTGCCCTGTTTGAGAAATAACCTTGGCCTGAAAGCCAATAATTATCATTTTATGCAACTCTTATAAATGGCCCCTTTTACCCATGACAACAATGAGTGATAGGTGTTCAGATGGCTAATCATGGTGTTTCTCAACCTTTTCAAGCAACGTGACCCCTAGTTAGAAAAAGTCCCAACCAAGTATTCCCAAATTGATGATTTCTTAAAAATGACAGTTTTGTGACCTCCACCTGTACCATGTACCATAATGGCCCCCACAGTGCCCTCACATGTAACATAATGGCCCCCACATGTAATTTAATGGCCTCCACAGTGCCCCCACAGGTAACATAATGGCCCCCACAATGCCCCCACACCTGCCCAGTACGGACACCCATGATGGCCACAGGCACCATCCTTATTTTAGAAGTGCAATGATCCCTTCGATCAGTAAGGAGTTGGTGGTGAGCTGCCTTCATCACTCACCACTCTGTATGATGTCACACCCCGGTGCTAAAGTGATAAATGCAGCTCACCTCTTGCTCCTAGGCTGCCACTAAGTACAACGAGCAGCTCCATCAGTATTCAATGTTTGTTTGTTTGTTTGTTTGAGTTGGAAGGGACCTCAAGGGCCATCGAGTCCAACCCCCTGCAAAGCAGGAATTCCTAAAACATCCCAGCTATATACCTATCCAGTTTCCGCTTGAAGATTTCAATTGATGAAGAACTCACCACCTCCCGTGGCAGCCTATTCCACTCCCTCACTACCCTTACTGTTAAAAAGTTTTTCCTAATGTCTAATCTGAATCTCCTTCCCCTTAGTTTCATCCCATTACTTCTCGTGCTTCCTTCTGCTAATGAGAATAGGGTAGATCCCTCCGCACTGTGACAACCTTTCAGATATTTAAATACCGCTATTAAGTCTCCCCTTAGCCTTCTCTTCTGCAAACTAAGCAGTCCCAATTCTTTTAGCCTCTCCTCGTAGGACATGGTTTGTAGACCTTCCACCATTTTGGTTGCTCTTCTCTGGACCTGCTCCAATGAATCGATGTCTTTCTTAAACTGGGGAGCCCAGAACTGTACACAGTATTCCAGGTGGGGTCTGACCAGGGCAGAGTACAGCGGAATAATTACCTCTCTTGATCTAGCTTCAATGCTCGTCTTGATACATCCTAGAATTTGGTTAGCCTTTTTAGCCACCGCACCGCACTGTTGACTCATGTTGAATTTGCGATCTACTATTATGCCCAGATCCTTTTCCCCTGTACTCTCACTTAGTACTATTCCTCCCATACTATATATGCTTCTTGCATTTCTGTTACCCAGATGTAGAACTTTGCATTTGTCCCTGTTGAATACCATTTTGTTCACCTCAGCCCATTGTTCCAGTGTGTCCAAGTCCTTTTGGATGCCCTCTCTCTCCTCTCTAGTGTTGGCCATTCCTCCTAGCTTTGTATCATCTGCAAATTTTATTAGTTCCCCATTAACCGCATCATCCAGATCATTTATAAAAATATTAAAAAGTACTGGGCCCAGGACAGAGCCCTGCGGCACCCCGCTTTTTACTTTCTTCCAGTTTGATGTATAGCCATTTAGAATTACTTGTTGTGCCCGATCATTAAGCCAATTGTGAACCCACCTCACTGATATTTTATCAAAGCCATACTTGATCATTTTTTCAATAAGAAAGTTATGTGATACTTTATCAAAGGCCTTACTAAAGTCAAGATATACTATGTCCACTGCATTTCCCTGGTCCAACCATTCAGTGACTTTATTATAGAAGGAAATAAGATTAGTCTGACAAGATTTATTAGGCATAAAGCCGTGCTGGCTCTGATTAATTAAAGCCTTCCCATCCAGGTACCTAATTAAATGTTCTTTAACGATTTGTTCAAAGATTTTTCCTACTATCGAGGTCAGACTTACCGGCCTATAATTTCCTGGGTCGTCCCTATTCCCCTTTTTGTAGATGGGGACCACATTTGCCCTTTTCCAATCTAGAGGGACCACTCCTGTTTCCCATGACTTATTAAAGATTATTGCAAGGGGTTCTGTTATTTCCTCTGCTAATTCTTTTAAAACTCTAGGGTGTAAATCATCCGGTCCTGGGGACTTGGTTTCCTTAATCTTAGCTAAATGTTCTCTTACCAAACCTTCGCTTATAATCAGCTTGGAGTCCTCATTCCCCTCATCACTATCACCATTAATGTTGATATTTCCATCCATTTCTTGGGAGAAGACGGATACAAAATATGAATTTAGTAACTCCACCTGCTGATCCACCATGTTAACTTTTTCACCCTTTTCGTTCTTCAGGACTCCAATGGTTTCCTTCACTTTTCTTTTGCTCTTAACATATCCCCAAAAACCTTTTACATTACTCTTAACTTCTTTTGCAAGCTTCAAATGGAAATGCTTATTGTGCTTAAGGGAACATGGCACCCGCAGCCATGCTAAGCATCCATCACTTGCAGGAGGGACCTGCATGCAGTGTAGCATGTAATACAGACCAGTGGTTCTTAGCTGTGGCGCGTACCACCAGGGACTGCGGGGTGTACCATAGATTGAGAATCACTGGCCTATTGCAAAACTTGCCATCCCACGACATGTCACTTCCTAAACGGACTACGCGCTGTCGACACCAAAAGTAGGAGGTGGTCATAATAATGTAACTGGCCGATGTATTTGCTGCATTGGAGGGTGTAGCTGTGAATTTGTGACCTGTATGTATTGTATAGGGTGTGTTCTAATGAACTTAGCAATAATTCACTTGCATAATTAGGCTGCAGGAAGGAAGTGAATAGTGTTAAGAAGTTCAGTAGTCTGGCAGCGGCAGAGCTTCACTGTGGTGAGTATTCATATTGTCTGGCTTGGTACAGTGTTACGCTTGTCTGGCTGGTTTGTTACTTGGGATGCTGTCTCCTGTGTGTGCGGCTGTCTGGTTTATATATTGGCATTTCTAGATGACAATCTTTACTTTGTACTCTTCTGTCTGAAGTTATAAGGCTAGTGAGTGCAGTCCCTTCCCCAAAGACCATAGGGCTGGAGGGCAGAGTAGACCAGATAATACTATGGCCAATTTGGGCCACTGCCCGGGGTCTGAAGCTCCCAGTAAATATCATGGTCACCTAAACTACCCATCATCTTGGGTTTTTTTTTTTCATTTTTCATGTCACTATCTATATTTTACTATATCCTGCAATTTTCACTGTGGCCACTAATCCTAATAGACTGATATCTAGGGGCTTTCTTTGCGGAAGTCACCTTATTTACATCACATACCATATTACAATAGAAGATAACACCTCTGATTCATAATTACATCCTCTACTGACACTGACCTCTGACACAGTCACAGCTTACCTATTCCCCCTCCCAGCAGTGAACATGTTTAAAAAAACCTCAATGAGTCAGCCCCAGACTACTGTAAAGCATATCACTAATCGCTAGTCACAAATCACTGCTGTTAATAGAGAAGAGAAGACGCGGTCTAAGAGAGTTTTGTATACATGCTATGGGCAAGGAGGGGGAGTAGATAAGTTCTGACATTATCTGTTGTCAGTAGTGGATTTAATAATGATCAGTGGTGTTATGTAAAGAGGTGTTATCTTCTATTGTAATCTTGTCTGTAATTTAAATGAGGCGACTGCTACAAAAGAAAACCCATACAGAATTGGTAGGTATCAATGTATTATTAGGCTTTGTAGCCAGAAAATTGCATTGTATAGTATTTTTCTAAAAAAATATATATATTACATGGAAAATAAAAAAAAATCAAAAATTTGTGTTCCTTTAGAGGCTGGAAATGGGTACAGAAGTGAGGGAAGAAACATTCTGCAGTGATGAGGAGAAGTTATCATTGCAGTCTGGAGCAGATGAAGAGAAAAAACAAAGAGAACGTCAACCAAGAAAGCAGAAGTCAACAGTGAGTCACTGGATTACTAGAGGGGATGTCACCTCTCCTGACATGTCAGTCCACTATGTAGCCCAGGCCTAATAGATGAACTTGCCCTTGATAGAAAGAGTCCCTACGCCATCTAATACTGTCAGTATGTAGGGGCACAGATCTTTGACAATTTCGCAACCTGTTAATTTATCCATACAGGCAGACCAAGGGCTATATGAGGAAAGACGTCTCCCAGGTGCCGCAGTCTATAGGAGATGTATAGCAAATATTGGCTAAGGTATAGTGGCGATGATCTTGTGGTGCATCTTGGTACCCCTGATTTGTTCCAAAAAGAGATAATTTCAATATGAATGGAATTCCAAAATTTTAGCCAGGAGCTTAGCAAAATAATTGGTTCAGTTACTTTTTGAAAGGTTTTCCCAGTCTGTAGTCCGAAAGACAAGGCACTTTGTATCATAGAGTTTAAAGGGGTTTTCCAGCTGCAAGTCGAATTTTCATACCGATGACCTATCCTATACAAGTAATAGGAGCGGTGCTGCAATTCCCCAGAAGCACCACTATGCAGTGGATGGGGCTGCTGTGTCACTTCTATTACTAGTATAGGAGCGTCATTGCACATGCTTCCCGTCCACTAGAAGATTCCAGGACCAGGAGGCTGCAAGAACAGCTGATCTGTGTGGGGTCTGGGTGTCATACCTCACAGATCACATACTGATGACCTATCTTGTGGATAGGTCCAGGGTTGGCGTTGGGAGGGGGGGGGGTTGGCTCAGGGCAGACTGGGAAATTGCCAAGGGGCCCGTGGGATCCCGAGCATCCATCTTTCAGCCTGATAGCTTGAATTCAGGGAGCTCCACTTACAATTGTATTAGCCGGCGTGCTGTGTACGGTGCTAATGTTGAAACCTATGACCGAGCTGGGAGCCAGGAATGACAGTGACATATAGGACGTCCCGCGGCAGGTGGCATGATGATGTCACTGAACCTGTGCCAGCTGCTCTATTTATCGGGGGATCACAGTAAGGTGAACAAAAGGGGAGCTATAACTGATATTATTTATGAGGGGGAGAAAATATTATATATAAGGCGCTATTTGTATAAGGGGCTATTATAAAAGGGGAAACTGTTATTTATAAGGCCAAGTCTATTATAATGGGGGAAACTATTATTTATAAGGGGGGGGGGGGGGGCTATTGTTAGAATGGAACTATTAAATATAAATGGGTCTATTATATATAATATCCAAGAAATAAAAAAGACATGGACCACTCATCCGAATATTGACCTAGGCTTTGACCTAGGCTTCTTGGCAAAATCTACAATACTGAACATGAGATTTTTAGTATACAGTCATGGCCAAAAGTTTTGAGAATGATACAAATATTAATTTTTACAAAGTCTACTGCTTCAGTTTTTCTAATGGCAATTTGCATATACTCCAGAATGTTATAAAGAGTGATCAGCTTAACAGCAATTACTTGCAAAGTCAATATTTGCCTAGAAAATGAACTTTATCCCCCAAAACACATTTCAACATCATTGCAGCTCTGCCTTAAAAGGACCACCTAACATCGTTTCAGTGATTGCTCCATTAACACAGGTGTGGGTGTTGATGAGGACAGGGCTGGAGATCAATCTGTCATGATTAAGTAAGAATGACACCACTGGACACTTTAAAAGGAGGCTGGTGCTTGCCATCATTGTTTCTCTTCTGTTAACCATGGTTATCTCTAAAGAAACACGTGCAGTCATCATTGCACTGCACAAAAATGGCCTAACTGGGAAGAGTATTGCAGCTAGAAAGATTGCACCTCAGTCAACAATCTATCGCATCATCAAGAACTTCAAGGAGAGAGGTTCCATTGGTGCCAAAAAGGCTCCAGGGCGCCCAAGAAAGAGCAGCAAGCGGCAGGACCGTCTCTTAAAAGTGTTTCAGCTGCGGGATCGGGCTACCAGCAGTGCAGAGCTTGCTGAGGAATGGCAGCAGGCAGGTGTGAGTGCATCTGCACGCACTGTGAGGCGGAGACTCTTGGAGCAAGGCCTGGTCTCAAGGAGGGCAGCAAAGAAGCCACTTCTCTCCAGAAAAAACATCAGGGACAGACTGATATTCTGCAAAAGGTACAGGGAGTGGACTGCTGAGGACTGGGGTAAAGTCATTTTCTCTGATGAATCCCCTTTTCCATTGTTTGGAACATCTGGAAAACAGCTTATTCGGAGAAGAAGAGGTGAGCGCTACCACCAGTCTTGTCTCATGCCAACTGTAAAGCATCCTGAAACCATTTATGTGTGGGGTTGCTTCTCAGCCAAGGGAATCGGCTCTCTCACAGTCTTGCCTAAAAACACAGCCATGAATAAAGAATGGTACCAGAATGTCCTCCAAGAGCAACTTCTCCCAACCGTCCAAGAGCAGTTTGGCGCTCAACAATGCCTTTTCCAGCATGATGGAGCACCTTGCCATAAAGCAAAGGTGATAACTAAATGGCTCAGGGAACAAAACATAGAGATTTTGGGTCCATGGCCTGGAAACTCCCCAGATCTTAATCCCATTGAGAACTTGTGGTCAATCATCAAGAGACGGGTGGACAAACAAAAACCAACAAATTCAGACAAAATTAAAGCATTGATTCTGCAAGAATGGACTGCTATCAGTCAGGATTTGGTCCAGAAGTTGATTGAGAGCATGCCAGGGAGAATTGCAGAGGTCCTGAAGAAGAAGGGTCAACACTGCAAATATTGACTTGCTGCATTAACTCATTCTAACTGTCAATATAAGCTTCTGTTACTCATAATATGAATGCAATTCTATTTCTGTATGTGATAAAAACATCTGACAAACACACATAAAAACCAGAGGGCAGCAGATCATGTGAAAATAGAATATTTGTGTCATTCTCAAAACTTTTGGCAATGACTGTACATATTGATCAAGGTGTATAAGCCCACTAGCCACTTCATGGCGACCTCTTTATCAATATGTAAACTAAGAACCTCATGTTCAGTATTGTAGATTTTGCTGAGAAGCACAAGATCAATGAATAAGATTGGCATGGGCGTCCGTGTCTTTTTTTCTTCTTGGATATTTTATGCGTGTCAGTTCTGTCATTTCCATTTTTTTGTTTTGCCTTGGTACCAGCGCTCCTCCTATTTGGCCCAGATGTTTTTAAATTAAGGGAGCCTTCTACTGGCCCAGTCCTCTGACTGAGACCATATGGCAAGTTGAATTCTTTGAGATCTGTTCACATGTTGCAGTCCTTTTAATGTTCGCGGGACAAATTTTTCTTCATAATGCTACCATTTATTATTCTGTATAATGTACTGGAAAGCTGGAAAAAAATTCAGGATGGGGTGGATTTGGAGAAAAAGTGCATTTGTGCGACTTTCTTACGGGCTTCGTTTTTACGGCATATTCACTCTGCAGCCAAAATGACATGCCACCTGTATTCTATGTTTTGGTATGATTCCGGGGATACCAAATTTATATGGTTTTATTTTTTTTCTAAAAGTCGCCATATTCTGACAGCTGTAACTTTTTTATACTTCCGTGTACGGGGATGCATAGGGTGTCTTTTTTGTGGGGCCAGGTGTACTTTTTAGTTATACCATTTTGGGGAATTGATATTGCTTTGATCACTTTTTATTAAAATTTTTATCAGAGGCAAAACAGTGAAAAAAACGCGGTTTTGCCCTTTTGATTTTTTTTTCCTGCTATAGCATTTACCGTAGGGGAAAAATATTTTTGTAGATTTGTAGACCGGGCATTTTCAGACACAGGGATACCTAATGTGTATGTGCTTCACAGTATTTAAGTACTTTTATATGTGTTCTAGGGAAAGGGGGGTGATTTGAACTATATATTTTTTTTTACTTTTTTTAAAAATTTTTTTTGCATTTATTAGACCCCCTAGGGGGTCTAGAACCCCAGGGGGTCTGATCACTAATGCAATGCATTACAATGCTAATGCACTGCAAAAAAAAAAACGGCATTTCTATTGCAGGCTGCATACAGTAGCCTGCAATAGAAGTTAATGAAAGACAGGCCTGGGAGCCTTCACAAGGCACCCGGCTGTCATAGCAACGGGATGCTGGCAATCCCCGGCAAAATGGCGACACCCACATGCTGCCGGTGAAATGGCGCCTCGGTCAGCTTTGACCGAGACGCCAGAGGGGTTAATGCCCACGGCACCGATCGTGGGCATTAGTGCCCTGTCTCTGCTGTATAAAACAGCAGAGACCCGGTGGCTCGGGAGTCGTGCGGCCGCCATCTTGAAACACCCGGCATCTGCCGTACTATTACGGTGGATGTCAGGAAGGGATTAAAGGGATTGCTGCTGGAAGAGCTGCAACTGCCCTCTGAAGATGCTGAATATGATGGTGATGTTGGTATATCAGCATTTGGGGCTCCGCTTTTAATTTTGCACAGGGCCACATTTTGTCTAAAACCGGCCCTGTATAGGTCATCAGTATGAAATTCGATTTGGAAGCAGAAAACCTCTTTAGTGCGCAGTGAAGACAGGGTTGTAAAGCTGGACAAACACTTCAGATATCTGCCAATAGAAATCTTCTGGTTTATTTGCTTTAAGGATTAATATTGCTGCTGATGGGGCCAATAACATAAAAAGCCATTACTCACCTCTCCCCTGTCCTCCATTTCCAGCGTTTTTTTGGTTTAGAGGCCCCCCCGGCTGGTGTCCTGTTTGTACCAGGTAAGCGTCACAAGCCTTAGAAGTGACCTCTTCACAAGCAGCACATCACAATAGTCGCACGTCGTCTATCAAGAGGTCATTGCTGTGATTGGCTGCAGCAGTCACTGGGCAAAAACAGCCGGGGAGAGGTGAGTAATGTTTTTTTATGTTATTGACCCCATCAGCAACAATGTTAATTCTTAAGAAAATAAGTCGGATAACCCTTTTATAGGGGTTGTGCTGTTATGGACACTTACCTCTTATCCACCGGACGGGGAATTAATGTTCAATTGCTGGAGGCCTGATCATTGGGTCCCACAATGATCTAGAGGAGGCAGTCAAAAAACCCACTAAACCTTGTGAATGGAGCAGCAGTGCACTTGGGTGACTGGCGCTCCATTCACTTCTATGGAGCTGCTAGAGAGCTGTACTCTGTCTGGATGTTCATGCAAATGAAAAAGGAAACTGATTACAACTGGTGTGATATATATACTCATTGACAAAAAAATACACCGCACCCAGATTGCTGCAAAACTCGGCATGCAGTTATCTCCTAGGCTTCCCCTGCTGTCTTATAAAAAGGCTCTTGTAGGCTACTTTTGGGTAGTGTACCACTAGGTGAGAGATTGTTAACTGCTACACATGTCTCCACCACACACATAAAGGCATTTTGCCCAGTTGACAGACTTTGACAGGGGGCGCATCATTGGACCAAGATAAGCAGGATGGTCATTTTGAGGAGAGGCTAGACTGTTCTGACCTAGTTGTTAAGAGGTGTTCATAGCAGTGGTTGCAAACAGGCTCCGAGTGCCCAGACTGACCATCAGAAGAGAGGATTGTTCAATCTGCCAACAAGCACGAGCAGCTCCCACAGTTTCCTTGTCCAACATCTAGACACAGGTGACGCCTTCTTTACACGACCCGTCTCTGCCCAGACCATTGACAGGGGCTTAGCAGGAAATTTGGTGTAACAACGCCCATTATGTTTCCTGACATTGACAGCCAGACATTGCTTGTTTGTGGTTGTGTGAACAAGTAACCTGGACTGCTTCACATATGGAGGCCTTGTGGTGAGCGCTTCGTGCCTTTGTTGTGGAGCAATACACTGCCCCCTTCTGGTGTGATGATCTGACGAGTCATCACATAGGACAGCTGGTCACCCCTAGTAGTGATAAGAGGACACTAACAGCTCAGTGATATGTACAGGACATCCTGTGGCCACATATGTTGTCTTTCATGGCAGAGCGGACAACTGGCATTTTTCAGCATGATAATGCTCGCCCACACACAGCAAAGGTTTCCCAGGAATGTCTCCACCAGATTAAAACACTTCTTTGGCCTGCCCAGACACCAGATTTATCGCCAAGCTTTTATGGGACCAGCTGGGACGCCAGCTTCAGCAACCACAAGTGTGCAAGAGCTACAGACTCTGGGGGCAAATGTGCCGCACGCCTCTTCATAAATAAGGCACTCCGTCAGGGCGCGCAACTGTGAGCTGGTGTACATTTACAGTATTATTTACGCCACTTTTCTGACATAAATGATATTAAATCACGGCCTCACCATGCCACTTAACGGGAAGTAGCGATGGAGATGCAAAACCGCCAGCTGCGGCAATTCATGTCACAACTAGCTTTCAAAAAAAGTCGCAAACACGAGGTTTGCGACTTTTTTACACCACAAATCTGGCGTCGTATACTAATAAATCTGATGACGTTAACCTGTTGGTTGATAAAAAAGTTAAAGACCCAAATTGAATGAAATGAACATTTGGCGATCTGTTTCTTGAGAATAGTTTAACCTTATATCAATGCCAGCAGAGCGCTGCCCCATAAATAATGCCATGACACTATCCCCCTTAAGCAATAGTGATATATATATATATATATATATATATATATATATATATATGTATAGAACAGCCCTTCCTCTAGTAACATCCCAAGCAGTGATTCTGCTTCCTTCCTTGAGAAACCAGTATTACTGCAAACACTATGGAGCTGAGTAAGGAGCAGTTGGTCGTCAGTTACTCGGCAACTCATGTAAGTAAAACTGTGGCCATGACGACCCCTAATGCAGACAGTACAAATTGGGTCAGATTTACAGTCATATGAAAAAGTTTGGGCACCCCTATTAATCTTAATCATTTTTAGTTCTAAATATTTGGGTGTTTGCAACAGCCATTTCAATTTGATATATCTAATAACTGATGGACACCGTAATATTTCAGGATTGAAATGAGGTTTATTGTACTAACAGAGAATGTGCAATATGCATTAAACCAAAATTTGACCGGTGCAAAAATTTGGGTACCCTTATCATTTTATTGATTTGAATACTCCTAACTACTTTTTACTGACTTACTGAAGCACAAAATTGGTTTTGTAACCTCACTGAGCTTTGAACTTCATAGCCAGGTGTATCCAATCATGAGAAAAGGTATTTAAGGTGGCCAATTGCAAGTTGTTCTTCTATTTGAATCTCCTCTGAAGAGTGGCATCATGGGCTCCTCAAAACAACTCTCAAATGATCTGAAAACAAAGATTGTTCAACATAGTTGTTCAGGGGAAGGATACAAAAAGTTGTCTCAGAGATTTAACCTGTCAGTTTCCACTGTGAGGAACATAGTAAGGAAATGGAAGACCACAGGGACAGTTCTTGTTAAGCCCAGAAGTGGCAGGCTAAGAAAAATATCAGAAAGGCAGAGAAGAAGAATGGTGAGAACAGTCAAGGACAATCCACAGACCACCTCCAAAGAGCTGCAGCATCATCTTGCTGCAGATGGTGTCACTGTGCATCGGTCAACAATACAGCACACTTTGCACAAGGAGAAGCTGTATGGGAGAGTGATGCGAAAGAAGCCGTTTCTGAAAGCACGCCACAAACAGAGTCGCCTGAGGTATGCAAAAGCACATTTGGACAAGCCAGCTTCATTTTGGAAGAAGGTCCTGTGGACTGATGAAACAAAGATTGAGTTGTTTGGTCATACAAAAAGGCGTTATGCATGGCGTCCAAAAAACACAGCATTCCAAGAAAAACACTTGCTACCCACTGTAAAATTTGGTGGAGGTTCCATCATGCTTTGGGGCTGTGTGGCAAATGCCGGCACCGGGAATCTTGTTAAAGTTGAGGGTCGCATGGATTCAAATCAGTATCAGCAGATTCTTGAGAATAATGTACAAGAATCAGTGACGAATTTGAAGTTACGCCGGGGATGGATATTTCAGCAAGACAATGATCCAAAACACAGCTCCAAATCTACTCAGGCATTCATGCAGAGGAACAATTACAATGTTCTGGAATGGCCATCCCAGTCCCCAGACCTGAATATCATTGAACATCTGTGGGATAATGTGAAGCGGGCTGTCCATGCTCGGCGACCATCAAACTTAACTGAACTGGAATTGTTTTGTAAAGAGGAATGGTCAAAAATACCTTCATCCAGGATCCAGGAACTGATTAAAAGCTACAGGAAGCGACTAGAGGCTGTTATTTTTGCAAAAGGAGGATCTACTAAATATTAATGTCACTTTTCTGTTGAGGTGCCCATACTTTTGCACCGGTCAAATTTTGGTTTAATGCATATTGCACATTTTCTGTTAGTACAATAAACCTCATTTCAATCCTGAAATATTACTGTGTCCATCAGTTATTAGATATATCAAATTGAAATGGCTGTTGCAAACACCCAAATATTTAGAACTAAAAATGATTAAGATTAATAGGGGTGCCCAAACTTTTTCATATGACTGTATTATCATTTCTGCAAGCAAATCTATCATTGCTGCCCATAGCAACCAATCACAGCACAGGGTTAATTTTTCAGAAGCAGGATACAAAATGAAAGCGGCGCTGTGATTGGTTGCTATGGGCAGTTATTCTTTCAGAAGCAAAACTGTCCTGATTGCCCATAGCAACCAATCACTGCGCAGCTTTCATTTTGTATCCTGCTCCTGAAAAATGAAAGCTGCGCTGTGATTGGTTCTCATTTTAACAACCAGATTGGTAGAACCACTTTGGACAGGAATAATAGGAACTGCAGAGCACCTACCGTAGGGGGGTAGTGGACCCAGGACAAGTGTCCCATATCTGTCTCCCATAAATAAATGAGGCATACCCTCCACCGGGCCGCACATCTGGAGTGAATGGTGTGGATGGCGCAAAAATGCCAGTTGTGACAGAATCAATACAGAATCTGCCACTAATTTTGGGGTGGAATCTGCCCTAAAATCAGTGGGAAATTCCCCCATGTGAACGGGGCCTAAATCTTCCCATATGTGCCTGTCACAGATCCCAACTAGAGTAGCTGCTACCAAGCCACCCGGTGTGCCATCAACAGGCCCCCTATAACATACCTGCCAATAGTCCTGAATTGTCAGGACAAGCCCGTAAAACAGACCACAAAAGCAGCAAGTTTTATCCAAATCTGATACAAAAGTGCCCATTTTAGGGGCACTCTCAGTGTTTTTGGGGACCAGACCAGATGCATGGTGGGCTCAACTGAGAGTTCATGGTTATTACAATGGCAAAATTGCATAACCTGCTGCCTGGCACCTCTGGCACCGCTTATCTCCAGCACAGTTCAAAAACCCAACATGACAATCCTTCTTCTTCTCATGGTGCGTGGTGGGCTACCCCTGAGAGTGCCTGACTGTCTCATAATGCTTCCTAATATCCACTGGCTGCCATTTTCCAGTTTGCTTTTTTCTGTGTGTGAACTGAGT
Source organism: Leptodactylus fallax (assembly GCA_947044405.1). Classification (NCBI taxonomy): domain Eukaryota; kingdom Metazoa; phylum Chordata; class Amphibia; order Anura; family Leptodactylidae; genus Leptodactylus; species Leptodactylus fallax. The sequence goes on along the minus strand of CAMRHE010000133.1, from coordinate 4,573,012 downwards.
TCAATTTTCCTGTCTGCTGCACTTGCTTATTCTCTCAAAACCAGTCTGACCAGTCCGACAAGGATCTACCATGTAGCACAAGGTGTAATTTCTGTAGATATGAGAGCATAAACCTCCAGCCATTATATGTAAATTTGTTTAATCCCTATTATTACCTCCAGCCCTGGTATCAGATTTTGTCATCCTGGCACTGATCAGATTACAGGTGCTTAAGAAACTTCTTATGGCTGGGCGCAGTGTGAACACGCTGTCTATATATATCTATTTGTCTATCTATCTATCTATCTATCTATCTATCTATCTATCTATCATCTGTCTGTCACACACACAGACATATAGAAAGTTTAAGGGCGGGTTCACACTTGCGGCGGAACTCCGTCCGCCACGAATCAGACCTAAATGTCGGAAAACTGGATAGGGAAAGGTTTGCGACGCTTTGCTTAAAAACCCATTCACTTGAATGGGTTTTTAAAGCAATGCGTGGGTGTGCGTTTACACCCTCTGTGCCGCGAAACCAGTTTTTTTGTCGGAAACAAAGTCCTGCATGCCCGACTTTGTTTCTGATGAAAAAAAAATGGTTTCGCGGCGCAGAGGGTATAAGAGAAAACCCACGCATTGCTTTAAAAACCCATTCATACCTTTCCCTATCCAGTCCCTATCCAGTTTTCCGACATTTAGGTCAGATTTGCGGCGGGTGGAGTGCTGGCGCAAGTGTGAACCCACCCTAAGTCTGCTGGGCTGGTCACAATCCTCAGTACACAACCCATACATATAAAATGAAAATGTCTCTGGCCCTTTAATACAATAAACAGGGCCGGCGTTAGGGGGGGGCAAACTGGGCAATTGCCCAGGGCCCCGTCCCCAAAGGGGCCCCCGGGATCCGGAACCTGATGACGCCGGATCCCGGAGTCAGGCCCGGCCAAAGCAATAACAGAAAGGGACTGCAGGACCCCTTTCCGAGGTGAGTAAAAATAACAAACATTTTTACTCATCTGTCCTTGCGTCCGACGTCATCTTCTGGTGTTCTGGACATCACTGCTGAGGCGCTGAGGCCTGGCCTCAGCGGTCACATGGGGCGTGCCTCACGTAATCGCTGAGGCCCAATCACAGGCCTCAGCGGTGACGTCCACAACGCGTGACGTCAGAGGCAGAGAAGAAGCGGTCGCCGGCGGGCATAGCGGAGCAGCGCGAGGAGGCCCAGGAGAGGTAAGACAAGTATAACTGAGATAAGACAGTATAACTGTTTGTTATTTTACCTTACTTACCCCGGGCCTTCGATTATTATACTCTGGGGTCTGAAGAGACCCCAGAATATAATATAATATAATAATAGCACTGTAGGGCCCCTGTGGAGCATTATACTGGGGGCCCCCTCTGGATAGCATATTATACTGGGGGGCCCCCTCTGGATAGCATATTATACTGTGTGGGGCCACTATGGAGCATTATACTGGGGAAGGGGCCCCTCTGGATAGCATGTTATATTCTGTGGGGCCTCTGTGGAAAATTATAATGTGTGTGGGGGGGGGGGCCTCTGGAGATAATGTTATATTCTGTGGGGCCACTTTGGAGCATTATGCTCTCCAGAGGGGCCCCCCAGTATAATGCTCCAAAGTGGCCCCACAGAATATAACATGTTCTCCAGAGTCCCCCCACTTTATAATACTCCATAGAGGCCCCGCAGAATATAACATGTTCTCCAGAGGGCCCCCTCCCCAGTATAATGCTCCACAGTGGCCCCACACAGTATAATATGCTCTCCAGAGCCCCCCCAGTATAATGCTCCACGGTGGCCCCACACAGTATAATATGCTCTCCAGAGGGGCCCCCCAGTATATTATACTGTGTGGGGCCACCGTGGAGCATTATACTGGGGGGGGGGGGTCTGGAGAGCATGTTATACTGTTTTGGGCCACTGTGGAGCATTATACTGGGGGGGGCTCTGGAGAGCATATTATACTGTTTTGGGCCACTGTGAGTATTATACTGGGGAAACCTCTCTGGGCAGTATATTATACTGTGTGGAGGCCATTTCTGGAGCATGTTATACTGAGTGGGGTCACTGTGGAGCATTATTCTAGGGGGAGGGGAATCAGCAGAGCATATTATATTGCGTGGCGCCACTGTGGGGCATTATTTGGGGGGGACTAATGAGCATTATACTAAGGGGCCCTCTGGGGAGCATATTATACTGCGTGGGGCCTACTGTGGAACATTATACTAGGGGGACGCTCTGGGGAGCATAATATATTGCGTGGGGCCACTTTGGAGCAAAATACTGGAGGGGGCACTGTGGAGCATTATACTAGTGGGGGCCCTCTGGGGAGCATATTATACTATGGGCCACTGTGGAGCTTTATACTGGGGGAATGGACAGTGTGGGGAGCCTGTTATACTGTGTGGGGCCACTGTGGAGTGTATTATATTGTGTGGGGCTTTTCGGGAGCATATTATAGTCTGTGGGGCCATTGTAGAGCATTATACTGGGGGGGACTGTGGGGAACATATTATACTGTGGGGGACCACTGTGGAGCATTATACTGGGGGAACCCCTCTGGGGAGTATATTATACTGTTTGGAGCTCATTGTGGAGCATGTTATACTGTGTTAGGCCACTGTGGAGCATTATACTGGGGGGGCATTGTGGGGTGCATATTATACTGTATGGAGCATATTATATTGTGTGGGGCTGCTGGGGAGCATATTGTACTGTCTGGGGCCACTAAGGGGTAGTATACTGTGTGGGCCACTGTGGAGTATTATACCGTGTGGAGCCTTACAAACCATGTGGGACCACAATGGGGGGCTCAGGGGAGCATTTTATACTGTATGGGGTCACTGTGGAGCATTATATACCATGTGGGGAAACTGGAGGGCTCAGGAGAGCATTTTATACGGTGGAGCATTATACTGTGTGTGGGGGGGGGGATCACAATTCCTGCTGGCAGCCCTGTGTGCTATGTCTGCATCACAGCTCCCTCACTATAATCTTGCACATACGTGTAGTGCTCCATGGCTATGTCATTCCCCATACAGTACTGTGCATGAACTGGCCATGGAGTTATTGGGGCCTGCACAGTACTATAGGGGCTGACTATACTGGGAACATACTCAGTAACCCCAGATAGTCAGCACATATGTAAGACTTCAGTGAAGGAGCCCTGGTGTAGGCTATTAGCAGGAAGCTGTTGGGTGGGGCCCCAGAACAAGTTCCTCTGGTGGGCCTAAGGCCCTTCAGTCCGACACTGTATAATGGAGAACTATTATATATAAGGGTGGGTTACTATATATAATTGGGAAACTTAAGTATGAGAGGGCTGTTATAAGGGGGAAGTATTATTTGTAAGATGGGCTATTATTTATAAGGGGGGAACTATTTATAAGGGGGGTATAATTGTTAAGTGGGCTTATTTATAAAGGGGGCTATTAGTGATAATGGGGTCTATTATTTATAAGGGTAACTATTATTTATGAGGGGGCTATTATTTATAAGGGAGCAGTATTATTTTTACGGGGTGATTGTTACTGATAAGAGGGAATATTACTGATACAGGGCATTATTTATCATTTATAAGGGCGCTATTACTGATAATGTGTAATATTATTTATAAGCAGGGACTATTATTTATAAGGAGGCGCTATAGTAACTGATGACTGGGTGCAAAAATCTATTAGTTGGTACAAAGGTGCTCATTTGAATTGTGTGTGGTAAAATGGGGCTTGTTATTACTATTTTGTTGGCAGAAAGGAGGCGTTATTATAGGGGCTGTCACTGGAAGATGATGGTGTTGTTTGCATATCAGCATTTGGGGCCCCGCTTTTAATTTTTGCCCAGGGCCCCACTTTGTCTAAAACTGGCCCTGACAATAAACAATAGAACTAGATTGAGATACAATGTGACAATACAGGAGATGACAGTGATAGGATCACACTACACAATGATGCCAGACACATCCCTGCAAGATAATTCTAGAAGACCTCAGACTGAGATGGTTATGTGTCTACTCTGCAGAGGTGCAGATAGAAATCGGGGGGCGCTATAGGAAAAGTCACATTCCCCTCTCCTTTAAAAATATATACTAAAACAATAAAGTGTGGAAATGAACTATAAAATAAGTTATATTCACATAATTCTGTATTATCAGTGCCAGCCACATAATGACTGATATACAGTGACTAAAGCCCAGTTCACATCTGCGTTTGGGATTCTGTTTGGGGAGTCCGCTTGGAGACCCCCGAACGGAAACCTATACGCACAGAAAAGCGGTTTACCTAAGGAAACCTGCGGACCCCATAGACTATAATGGGGTCCGTGTGGTTTCTGCACAAAACATGCAGAGAGAAAAGTGCTGCAAGGTAAACCGCTTTTCTAATATAACCATACATAGGCTGAATAATATTACTATACACTGTCTGACTAATACCGCCATACAGTGACTACATAATCTAACCATTCACTGACTGAATAATATCGCCATGTAATAACTAAATAATAACACCACAATGTTACTAAATAATATAACCATATATAGGCTGAATAACATCGCCATATAATGACTGAATAATACCACCGCAATGTAACTAAATAATAACACTTTTACTTTACTTTTACAATAACGCTATTCTATCTACAGTATCTATGTATATCATATCTGTCTAATATCTATCTGGCACTATCTATCTGATATTTACCTATCTATCTCTCTTATATCTGGTACTATCTATCTACTATCTATTTATCTATCTACAGTATCTATGTCATATCTCTCTATATATGTTATATCTATCTAGATATCTATGTAAGTCTATCCTCTATCTATGTACAGTATCTATCTATCTATCTATCTATCTTGTATCTATCTATCCCATCATCTATCTATCTATCTTTCTATCTATCTTGTATCTATCTATCTATCTCATATCTATCTATCTAATCTATCTATTTTATATATTTCTTTCTATCTACGTATCTCAGACAGATTTTGTTTATAACCAAGCATCACATTACATCCAGTGTGTAGCATCAGGTGTCATTCCAGGCTGTGCCACCAGGAGGATCCACTTCTTTCGTGGAAAACAAAACTCCTGAAAGTTTTTGAAAGTTGCTCCTTCCTTTGCAGAAAGTTTCATGGTGTCTTAGCTGCAGCGAGGGAGAGGAATCGGGCAGATCAGCCTTCACCATGGCCAGGAAGAAAGGAATCAAGCGAACCTACCTGGTGGTCATCATGTCCATGGCTGTGCTCTTCCTGCTGGGAGTGCTTGTGGGTGAGTGCCATATGGATCCTGCATTGTGTGTCTGACAACAGATGTTACCTTGTGCAGGCTGACATCACATGCTACCAGGGTGATCAGGACACGATCAGGGGCAGGGAGCACTGGGGGGTTAAAAATGCTGCACTGAGGGTGAAAGGGAGTAGATAAAAGCCCTACTGTGTGTGCTGGCTCCATAGAGCTGCTATGTGATTTACTTTTATTTAGTTATTTGTTTTACATTTATAACAATAGTAGCAAAATATAATAGTAAACATGTATCAATATCTTTGTATTTCTATACATATAGTCATCAGAATGTAGATCATTATATTATGCAAATATACAGATTGCAAAGTTGCAAATCATTGTAATAATAATGTCCACACTCCGGTGCCAGCAAACCTTCTCCGGTGCTGGAGGAACATTGGTAGAGTGTATGGATATGTTCCAGCAGTCCTCCCTAGAATGTAAGGTGACACAGCCAGACTTGTCCAGTGGTGTGCACATCCGCCGGGGCTCCCCAGCAGCAGTCTGGGAATATTCTGCACAGTGTGTGCAAAAAGGCCATTTACACACAGTTATGCTATGTGTATCTGCGCTCGGGTGTCGTTGGAGGACCAGAACAACGGACAAACGGACCACTATAAGAGCAGACAACAATGGTGACTGACGGACTCCTTTGACTATAATGGGGACCGTCGAGTGTTCGTTGTTTTAAACTGAAACGTACAGACTAATAAGTCGGATTTGCAGCACTCCGATGTGACCCCATCCTTAGTGTAGGTTCACACTTGCACTGTGCTCTCCATTATTCGTATCCACTGTGGGACCCGAAAGACGGAGAGCCTGTAGACACCCGCAGACCCCATAGACTATAATGGGCTCCGGAAGGTTTCCGCTGGTTTTATACTGAAACCAGAAGAGAGAAAAGTCCTCCATGCAGGCCTTTTCTCTCCGCCGATTTTCGGTGGAATCTGCAACGGAGTCTCTTACGTAGACTCCGACACAGATGTAAACGAAGCCTTAGTCAATAGTAATTTAGGAAAAGCTGTACATCCATTGACTGCATAAGGGATCCACCTACTACCTATCAGTCCATTGACTGAGACCACATGTTAAGGTGAACTGTTTGAGATGTGTTCATATACTGCGGTGCTGCATGGTGTCTGCCATTGCTGTGCCTGTGGGGTGGTATGGCCCAGAGCCTGGGGGCATAGCCTGGCAGCAGGGGTACTGTTAGGCTGCTGGGTCGCTCCCCCTGTGGATCTACTATATATAGGTCGCCATGAAGTGGTTAGTGGGCTTATACACCTTGATCAATATGTATACTAAGAACCTCGTGTTCATTTTTGTAGATTTTGCTGAGAAGCCTAGGCCAATGTATAATACTGGGATGTGCGACTCACGGCTTTTTTTGCAACAATATTGATTGATTTTTGTGCCTTGACCAGGTGGAGGTCGCAATAATGGCTGGTAAGGCAATTTTTACACATTGAGAAAAGGGTCACACATATTAATACGCATGAGCAGCTTCCCAGCTTTTGAACACCTAAGCTCCAGCGTGCAGCAACTCTGTCCCTGGCCTGAATCACCAGTGTCTGAACAGAGACCAGAGCTGCTGCACGCCAGTGTTTAAGTGATTACAGCATCCGCTAAGGCCCGATTCACATCTGTGTTCGAGTTTCCATTTGGGGACCCCCCGAACGGAAACCTATACGCATGAAAAAGCAGTTTACCTGGGAAACCCACGGACCCCGTAGACTATAATGGGGTCCGTGTGGTTTCCGCACGAAGCATACAGCACTTTCCTCTCCGCTTGCTTCATGCGGACCCCGAGTGGAAACCACACGGACCCCATTATAGTCTACAGGGTCCGCAGGTTTCCCAGGTAAACCGTTTTTTTCTTATGTATAGGTTTCCGTTCGGGGAGTCCACTTTGGGACCCCCCGAATGGAAACCCGAACGCAGATGTGAACCGGGCCTAACCTGTTCCTTGTCAGTGGCAGAGAACAGGTTAACAGATGCTGTAATCACCCAATTGCCAACATCTGCCATTCTATTTTCGGCTATGGGACAAGCGATCTGCTGATCACAGGTTCAGGCCCACAGTGGGGACTAAAACATAATTATTTGAAAAAAAGTTTAAAAATTTTTTGAAAAAATATAAAAATTTAAATCTCCCCCCTCCTTAAAAAATAAACAAAAAAAAAAGCAATCAAACAATGCCGGCAACCCTATAAAAACGTCAGACATTCCCCAAAATGGTAGAAATAAAAACATCTTGTGCCGCATAAAAAGACGACCTAACACAGCCTTGTACACGGAAGCATAAAAAAGTTACAGGTGTAAGAAATGGTGACTGAAATTTGTTTGCCTTTTTCAAAAATTTGGATTTTTCTTTAAAGATATTAAAGTATAACAAAAACTATATAAATTTGGTATTGCTGTGATTGTGTCGACCCAAAGAACATAAGGAATGGAATTTTTTTTTTTACCGCACAGCGAACGCCATAAAAACGAAACCCTAAATTCTCTATTTATACATGGAAGACAGTTCCAGTAATGGTTTCCCTGCTTTAATATTGACCTCTTAGTGATATTCCTGCATATCATTTCCATTATTGTGAGCTTTATACTCCCTTGTGGCTAAAAGTACTCATCAAAAGTGAGAAGAGGAACAGATTTTCTCATCCGGAAATGTCATATGACCTCTGTGGTCTGACATTTTTTTTTTTTTTAAGTGTTTTTCCTTTTATAGCCTGGAGCCCACATGGCTTAAACTGCAGTGTTTTACAGTCCCTAGCGAATCCCATCCACACATGGCAGGAAAATATGTGCCGCGGATACGCTGCGATTTCCAAAACCGTTGCGGTTTTAGAAATCGCAGCATGTCAACGATACCTACAGAAACGCAGGCGGTTTCCCTATAGGTATAATGGAAGCAGATAGTCCGCAGAGGAAACCTCTGCGGACTTTCTGTGAAAAGTGCTGTGGGAAAAATCGCAATGTGTTGCTGCTGCGGTTTTCTCCACAGCGCTTTTTTGCTGTGACCCGCTAGCTGGGGCCTTAGCTTTAGGGTAAGGGTAGGGAAATATATTAAGGTTTTTTGATACAGTTTTTGAAGACCAGACCAGATGTGAATCATAAGACTACATGGGCATTTATGGTCCGGAAAATACAGTCCATATATCAGCCATGTTTCCTGGACTACAGTCGGATACTTAGTACCATAGGTGCCAAAGGACTACTGTCCGGATCTGTAATAACAACAGGTCAGTAGTCCCTTGGTGAGACAGTTACTCACAGCATCATACATAACCATCAAACTGTGAGTCCAGGTCACCGAACAGAGGGCAGTCTGGGAAATGTGACCGAAATACAGACCATATTGTATTTTCCAGCCTCAAGGGTTAAAATTTCTCAAGGACAGACGGTCCAACGACATATTTTTTCAATTCACTACTGGTTTTGGCTTCAGAAACTGCATTGTGGTGTGTGTCCTTACACACAGGGGGAAAATGTCCAAAAAAAACTATATGTGCACAAAAACACCAAGCTCCCCCTTAATAAAAAGAAAAATCCCCAAGACAAAACAAAACACAAGCAGTCCTCACTGGAATAGCAGCTGACATAACCAGACTTGTGGACATCCAGTGGTGTGTCCTGTTAGCAGAAGTCTGGCACTACTGGGGCAGATTTATTAAGACTGGCATTTTGTATGCCAGTCTTTGTAAAGGATCGACTCTTAGGCCTCTTAATAAATCAGGGGCCAGAATGGAAGTCTGTGCCAGTCAGGAATTGGCGTAGATATCCTGAAAACTGGCAGGAGTTATAATATAATATGTATACTATAGTATAGTATGTATAGTATAATATGTTGTCCCGAGGTATCCCCGAACCGGCCCACTCCATTCCAACCATATTTACCAAAAGTGGTGAGGAAGACACAGAACGGGGGGGATGTGGCACATATTTGGTACAAAAAGGGCCTTCCGCCAAATGTGCACATTAACACCCTTCTACACCGGAATTATAGTGTGGATGGGATAATAAATTCCCCCCACTGTATTTAGGACTATGTTTGGCCAACAAAGGGTACAAAAAATATCCAGAAGGCTTAACGCTAGCGCCGCAGTCCCCCGTGGGACCCGAACGACAGAGAGTCAGACTGCTTAAACAGCAGTTACACATGGACGCCGGCAGACCCCATTGACTATAATGGGGTGCATCGGGTGTCTGCCATTTCAAAACTGAAAGTGGCGGAGAGAAAAGTCCTCTGTGCAGACTCCAGCGCGGATGTGAACCCAGCTTATGTAGACACTTTTTTCTGTGTGTTTTTACTGTAAATGCTTTTTGCAGTATTCTTTCCAATTTTTATTTGATGTTTTTGTTACATTTATAGCAAATCTTATAGAGGAGCCCATTAAAAAAAAAACACCAAAGGGCCACAAACTTAAAACTCATTGCTGATGGTGCGCTTAATATTTCACTGTGGACTTTATTGACACATTTGGCCGTACAGAAAAACCCTAGAGGAACTTAGATAAAACAGCATAAAGAAAAACATAAAAAACCTGGAAATATTTTATACACATAATTTTTACAGGTCACTTTTACACAATGAATCAGTAAGAGTCAGTCTAAAAACACTTCCTAAAACAAACGTCAAAAATTCACTAAAAATCAGACATATATTTCTCTACATGGAGGGGTCAAGTTCTGAGGAATAGAAGGGAGAAGGATAGAATAGGATATGACATGTTAAGTGTGCGGAGGTGTAGAAAAATGTGATCAGGTCATATGAAGATCAAGCTGCCTAAACAGATGTGATTTTAGGGCACTTTAGAAGCTGCTGTAGTTGGGGATTAATCGGATTGTCTTGGGTAAAGCATTCCAGAGCACCGGTGCAGCTCGAGAAAAGTCTTGGAGATGGGAATGGGATGATCAGATAACAGAGGATGCAAATCTAAGGTCATTGGCAGAACGGAGAGGACGGTTAGGGTGGTAGACAGTGACGAGAGAGGAGATATGGGGGGGCGCAGCGCTATGGATGGATTTGTAGGTCAGTGTGATAATTTTATATTTTATTCTGTGATGGATGCGCAACCAATACAGCGACTGACACAAGGTAGATGCGTCTGTGTACCGGTTTGACAGCAAGATGAGTCTGGCGGCCGCATTCAGGACAGATTGTAGAGGGGAGAGTTTAGTAAGAGGAAGAACAATTAGAAGAGAATTGCGATAGTGAAGACGAGAGAGAATCAGAGCGACAATGAGGGGTTTTTTATGTTTCCATGGTGAGAAAAGGTTCAAATACAACCCCCAGACAGCGGGCATGCCGCCTCGGAGTAATAGTAAGGCCACAGACAGAAATGGAGATATCAGGGTTAGGTCGGTTAGTGGATGGAGGGAACACAAGAACTTCAGTTCTTGAAAGATTCCGTTTCAGATAAAGAGAAGACATAATGTTAGAGACAGCAGAGAGACAGTCACTGGTGTTCTGTAGTAGTGCAGGGGTGATGTCACGGGATGACGTATATAGTTAGGTGTCATCAGCATAAAGATGGCATTGAAAGCCAAATATGCTGATGGTTTGTCCAATAGTGGCAGTATAGAGTGAGAAGAGCAGGGGACCTAGGATCAAGCCTTGAGGAACCCCAACCGCAAGGGACAGAGAAGAAGAAATAGAACCAGTGAATAATACACTCAATGAGTGGTCAGACAGAAAGATATGAAGAAAACCACGAGAGAGCGGTATCTCTGAGGCCAATAGAATGGAGCATAGTGAGGAGTTGTTGTTGGTGTACAGTGTCAAATGCTGCTGAGAGATCCAAAAGAATAAGTAGTGAAGAGTTCCCTTTAGATTTAGCAGGCAAGAGATGGAGACCTTTGTTGGAGACCTTTATGAGGGCCGTTTCTGTAGTGTGTAGTGCATGAAAACCTGACTATAAGGGGTCCAGAAGAGAGTTAGCAGAGAGATAGCGGATTAGGCGGGAGTAGACCAAGCATTCCAGGAGTTTAGAGATGAAGGGGAGGTTAGAGACTGATCCATATCAGTACAGGATGGGTCGAGAGAGGATTTTTTTCAGTAGTGGGGTTATGACAGCATGTTTGAAGGTGGGAAAGATTCCAGAAGAGAGAGAGAGGGGTTAAAAATTTTAGTAAGATGAGTTGTAACAGCCGAGGACAGAGACCGGAGGAGGTATGACTGGATAGGATCTCTTGTGCAAGTAGAGGGGCGAGAAGAAGAAAGGAGCTGGGAGACTACTTCTTCTGTTACTGGGTGCTGCTTGGAGATTATGGATTATTTCCTGACAAAGGTTGTCAATTTTGTCTTAGTACATGGCCATATCTCTAGCACTGAGGTCTGTGATAGTTACTCGCACCTTTGGAGTAAGGAGGGAGTGAAAGGTGTCAAAGAGTCGTTTAGGGTTATTGGAGAAAGAAGAGATGAGAGAGGTGAAGTCGGCTTGTTTGTCGCGGTGAAGGGCAGAGTTGTAGACTTTGAGAATAAAGTTGAAGTAAAGGAAATCTGCAGATGTGTTTGATTTTCACCACATCTTGAGCATTGCTGTGTTTTATTTTTAGAGCACCATTAATCCCATTGTGCTCTGTACATTATTATATATATTTTTCATGGTGCTGGACATTATATATATTCTATGGTGCTTTGTACATTATTGTATTAAATCCATAGGGCTGGACGTTATTATATATATTCCATGGTGCTGGACATTATTATACAGTATATATTCCATGGTGCTGTACATTATTATATATAGTTCATGGTGCTCTGTACATTATTATATATATTTCATGGTGCTGGACATTATTATATTAATTCCATGGTGCTGGACATTATTATATGAATTCCACGGTGCTGTACATTTGAGGGTTTACATACTAAACACAAAATACACAAAACAAGTACAATACTAACAGTGCCCACTGGAATGGTGGGATACAGGGTCCTGTCCGCAAGGGCTTACAATCTATGAAGGAAGAGGGATAGAGACAGTAGGTGAGGGGAGATATTCAGAGGGTGGTGTGGTGGCAGCAGGGTCCTCCTTGAAGACAGTGATTTTGGGGAACAGCCCTATATATCGTGGGTGCAAGTTCCAGAATATAGAGGAGGTACAGGACAAGTCTTCGGGGCAGTTGTGTGAAGATAGAACTGGGAAGGAATGTTGTGATGCTTAATGATAGAACTGAGAAGGAATGTTCTCATGGTTGAGAATAGAACTGGGAAGGGTTGTCCTAATGGTTAAGGATAGAATTGGGAAGGACTGTCATGATTGTTGAGGATAGTACTGAATAGGGTTGTCCTAATGGTTGAAGATAGTACTGAGAAGAACTGTTGTGATGCTCAAGAATAGAATAGTGAAGGACTGTTATGATGGTTGAGGGTAGAACTAGGAAGGACTGTTGTGATGGATCAAGATAGAACTGGAAAGGACTGACATGATGGTTAAGGGTAGAACTAGGAAAGGACTATCATGATGGCTGAGGACAGAAATGTTAAGAACTATTGTGATGGTAACTGGTAATGACATGATGGTTGAGGATAGAACTGGGAACCTATGTTGTGATGGTTGAAGATAAAACTAGGAGGCACGGCACTGTTATGATGGTTGAGGATATAACTGGGAAAGACTCTCATGAAGGATGTTGGTTAAAAGAGTAAAGCTAGCCATACACATCAGATTCTAGACTTCTATTGTTTGTCTGTAACATCCATTCATCGATTATATGTACAGAACACAACGAACACTCTGACACACATTTGTTTACCCAAAAACTTGGAAAAATAACAGATGAAAGTTGGTCAGTGCTGAAGTGATGGAAACAGGCAATGACGTAGACTTTGTGGGTGTGTGTTAGTAGTACAAACACATGCCCATAATACAAAGATCGGCCACAGTTCTGTCAATCTACCCTAGATTCACACGATAGTGAGTATTGGCCGTGTGACCGCTGTCACACGGCCGTGTGACACAGCTGCATTATTTTCACTGTCTGTGAATGTTAGTTATTTTCATGACAAATATTTTAACGTTTGATGTCACAGACTAAAAATATAGGTCATGCCCTACTTTTCACTGTTTTCACGGATCCTTCCATACACTGCAATGTATGAAGGATCTGTGAGAACAGCCACCCGTCAGGTGCAAAATAGCAGTGAAAAGCATTTATTCTACAAATATTCATAGAGTGTTTGCCGAATGTTCACAATACGCCACTTCAACAGTCTATAACCTAATGTATAGTTAGGGTGGGTTCACACTTGTGCCGGCACTCCGTCCACCGGAAATCCGACCTAAGTGTCGGAAAACTGTATAGGGACTGGATAGGGAAAGGATTGCAACGCTTTGCTTAAAGACCCATTCACTTGAATGGGTTTTTAAAGCAATGCGAGGGTGTGCGCTTACACCCTCTGCGCCACGAAACCAGTTTTTTTGTCGGACACAAAGTCTTGCATGTCCGACTTTGTTTCCAACAAAAAGAAACAGCTTTGCGGCATTTTTTGTGAAGCCACCCTTAAAGGAATTGTCTAGGGAATGTAAATTAACTTACTTCTCCTGGCGACTTTTTGCAGCCGGACCTGGGAGTTTCAGTCTGGTTCCGACCCTGGGTATTGTGATCGGATTCAGTCCCTGTTCCCCGATTTCTCCGTCACATTCCTACTCTCACACTTTCACAGATATGGCCACATTACACAGGTAACTTACATGCGCAAACAGGAGGTGGAATGACCCGGGGATAGTTCTGATCACATGATTTGGGCTCGGAATGAGTCGAAAACCACCAGGTCCAACTTCAAAAAGTCGCCAATAGAAGTAAGTTAACTTGCACTCCCCAGACAACTCCTTGGAAGGTAGAATTGTGATGGATGACGGCAAAAGAAATGAAGGAATTTGGGTCCCTTGAGGCATAAATAAGGGTCAGACACATTAACAATGTCTACATTTTTTGCTTTACTGCAATATTTCATGCCATTGTGGATAATAATGGAAGAGTGAAGAAATCAGGCAATACCTTTTAGAGGCTAACTGAGTATATTTGATAAGTAAGCTTTCAAGAGTCTAGCTCTCTTCTTCAGACATGGTGTTATACAAGAACTGAAAATTCACAGATTATATATACTCTATACACATGATCTTCAAAGGATTTTAGAGTCCTTAAAAATACCAAAACAAAATGCAATCTAAGTAGAGAAGTTATTTACAACCAGTCAAAAAAAACAATCTGGAAAGTTGTGGTGCGTGACAGAGGGATCTGTTATCTGTTTGCTATGAAAAAAATTTCAAACTCTGCAATTTGGACTTAATATTCATGCCAGCTTCATGTCACACTATGTATGAGCTGTGAGGGTCACAAATCACCACCTGATAGCAAACAGATAACAGATCCCTCTGTCACGCACCACAACTTTCCAGATTGTTTTTTGACCGGTTGTAAATAACTTCTCTACTTAGATTGCATATTGTTTTGGTTTTTTTTAAGGACTCTAAAATCCTTTGAAGATCATGTGTATAGAGTATATATAATCTGTGAATTTTCAGTTCTTGTATTACACCATGTCTGAAGAAGAGAGCTAGACTCTTGAAAGTTTACTATCAAATATACTCAGTTAGCCTCTAAAAGGTATTGCCTGATTTCTTCACTCTTCCACTACTTTCAATGGCTAACACGGTACAACATTATACTATTGTGGATAATAAAAAAGCCTTTCCAAGTCTTCTGTATTAGCAGAGGTGACGTCCACCACCCCTGGTCAGTTCACAGATAGGTCATGTGCATTGCTACGCAATACAATAAAAGATACATTTGTAGAACAAACCTCGTGTGATCACATCATTTCCCAAGCAGAGAGGTATGTATGGGAACAATGGGTCTGAACTCGTTTTTTTCACGTTTGATTATGATGAGTAAAACCAAACAATTAATTGTCATTGTAGCAAATTATTTCAGAACCTTCCATTACCATATTACGAGGCTTCCTGTTATGTGTTTGGGCTAGATACAAAAAAACATCAAGCTCTTTCGTAAAGAAATCTGCATAAGCTCCGTATACAGTAGAGAATATACAAAGCCAGGAAACTAGAGGGGTTGTACAGGATACAAAAAAACATGTTTGCTTCCCTTTAAGTAAAACGTGAAGGGGTTTTCCAACCGTAAAAAAATATTTCTAAAATTGCTCCGCATTACTTTTAGAAAGTGATAAAAAAAGAAAGTCACATTTTCAGATCCATTGCACTTCCTGTTTGGACGCTGCCCAGTCCCCTGCCAGTCTCTCTTTCCTGGTCAATGATGATATGGCATGTGACTATGGAAGCCAACCATTGACCACCCTAGTGGCACATTACTGTCAGATATTGGCTGCTGTGGTGATATGCCCCTGTGTCGACGTGTCATCACTAGGCCAGGGTGCAGAGACCAGCTGAGGAATGGGCAGAGTTGGAATTGTAGAAGTGGGTGAACGGTAAAAGATGATTAGGGTGTCATGTATATGGTTCCTTCTTTTCTCAAACCAAATCTGTCATAGAGATAGATGGGTTAATGAAGATTTAGACTTCAGGTATCCTTAGGATGCCCTCAAGGTTTACAGCAAGAGATGAGAGTTGTGAGCATGCTGGGTCTTCTACACTTCAGAAGCTCAGAAGCCTTCTTGCCCAATGGGTCGTACCAGTAGAGCTCCCATATTAGAGTCAGGATAAAGCTACTGCTCTACTTGATCTGCCTGAGTATGGGATTTTAGGGCTAAAATATTGAACAGTCCTTTTGTAACACCAGTTGCCATGTTTTTTGACAAAGAAGGGTCCAAAATTGCATCCACTAATGGTCAATGACATGTGGGATGTTGGCTCCTTGCCCTAGCTGCCACCATTAGACCTTCCCATATGTTGTGACCAACTTTGCAATGATAAATGGAAAGTAATGGAAGTGTCCATGTTCTAGCCTATTGTAACAGTAATCGCCTATCTTGCCATGTATTTAGGCCAAGAATTTTATTGGAAGGTCCAAACCTGCATCCCCAAATAGTCATTGACCTGTGTGCAGTAGGCGACTTGTACTGGTTGCCACCATTAAACTTCTCCATCTGTTGTGACCAACTATGTAATGATGGATGGAAAGTGATGGAAGTGTTCACACCCTATCCAGATATTATTTTTTTGACATCTCAAGTCTGTTTTTTTTTTCAGGTTGGCTTATTAGACCGTCAGCACAGGTATACAAAGAAAACGCTAAACAGCAAAATATACGGAAGGAGCTTATATCTGAAATGAAGGCGGAGAACATAAGAGCTTTCCTACGGTAAGAAGAATGAAAATATTACTCCTATCGCAAAAACCATTATAAGTTCTATAACCAAAGGTGTTCCACTTCATCTTCTTTCAGAGATTTCACAAAAATTCCCCATTTGGCTGGAACAGAACAGAACCTTCTACTTGCCCAAAAAATCCAGAACCAGTGGAAAGATTTTGGATTGGATAAAGTTGAGCTAGTTCACTATGACGTCCTGCTGTCCTATCCCAATGAAACCAATCCGAACTACATCTCCATTATAGATGAACATGGCACAGAGGTGAGTTATTTATTGTAGAGTTGAACAAAAAAAAAAAAAAATCTTGAAATGTTATATTTTGGCCACTTGAGTGGTTACAGTAGACTGACACTTCCTGTTTCCTGTACCTTACTTCTCAGCTTTACCGTATAAACTGGGACAGATGATCAGAGTCATTTCTATGACTTTAAAGGATTGGTGAATTAATGGCAGTGCTTTTGTACTTCAGGAGGCCAAAATAAGGAATAATAGTGATACTATGCACACCGACAAGGCTCTGTATGCTGTACCCCTGTCATTCCCTGGTCTCTGGGAGATGAGGGCTGTACTGTATTACGATAATTCATGAAGACTGTAATAACCTAGGACTTGTCTTGTCTGAAATCACAGACAAAAAGTCATGCTTACTCCAGCAATATAAGGGACAAAATAAAAGACCCATTATAGTGAATGGGTTTCCTTGGGATTTGTCATTGTCCATCTTTAGATGGACCAACTTTACTGTTCTTCTGGTCCATCGTAGAGGATGAAATGACAAAGGTGTGAACGCACCCTTATAGTCTCTGGTTTGTTTCAGTTACCAGCACACATATCCTTATCTTACTGTAATGTTTATACAAATAATACAGGGAAAAACAAATCTGTGTTTCCAATATGGCTGCCTCTAGAAAAGTAAAAAAAAAAAAATTACGACATTAATAAAAAAGAATAACCACACTGGGGTTGGTATATCATGGCTTGTGTGCCAGAAAACTGACGTACAAGCCATGAAAAAAAAAGTCACAATTTGTTTGTGTAAGTTGCTGCTTTTGGTAAAAAATTGGAATGTTTTAAGTTTTGCACCCCACATGCCTCTTTCCTCAAAGGGGGCATAGTGGGGTGGGCATGGTGGGGCCATCAGCCCTGTCAGATTTATCATAACTTAAGCTAGTTTTATTGAGTCAATGATACCAGAAATCTTTATCACCAAGGAGTACCTTATCAGAAATTAGGCGCATCCTCCAGTGGGCAGGGATTTTCAAGACTGACGTGAAAAACGCCGGTCTTGATAAATCAGCCCCACAGTTTCTCTTCTTCAGACTTTAATCTAAGTAAAGAATCTCAAATTCAATGAGAGGTAAGAATTAAAAAGACAAAACTATTGGAGAAGGTTGATGATACTGCAGTCTGCCTCCCAGCTACGGATTTGCCTGAAATGGCTTCTTTGAGTAGGAGGGGTAGACAAAATTGATGTCTTGTGGGACATAGACACATAGAAAAAAATTGTTGGTACCCCTCGTTTAATGAAAGAAAAACCCACAATGGTCACAGAAATAACTTGAATCTGACAAAAGTAATTTGCCAAACTACATGTTGACAAGCCGCAAAGCTTCTGGGAGAATGTCCTATGGACAGATGAGACAAAAATCGAAATTTTTGGCAAGGCACATCAGCTCTATGTTTACAGATGGAAAAATGAAGTATATCTTGAAAAGAACACTGTCCCTACTGTGACACATGGAGGAGGCTCTGTTATGTTCTGGGGCTGCTTTGCTGCATCTGGCACAGGGTGTCTTGAATCTGTGCAGGGTACAATGAAATCTCAAGACTATCAAGGGATTCTAGAGAGAAATGTGCTGCCCAGGATCAGAAAGCTTGGTCTCAGTCGCAGGTCATGGGTCTTGCAACAGGATAATGACCCAAAACACACAGCTAAAAACACCCAAGAATGGCTAAGAGGAAAACATTGGACTATTCTGAAGTGGCCTTCTATGAGCCCTGACCTAAATCCTATTGAGCATCTTTGGAAGGAGCTGAAACATGCCGTCTGGAAAAGGCACCCTTCAAACCCGAGACAACTGGAGCAGTTTGCTCATGAGGAGTGGCCAAAATACCTGCTGAGAGGTGCAGAAGTCTCATTGACAGTTACAGGAATCGCTTGATTGCAGGGATTGCCTCAAAAGGTTGTGCAACAAAATATTAAGTTAAGGGAACCATCATTTCTGTCCAGGCCTGTTTCATGAGTTTTCTTTTTTTTTTTAATTCTGTTGAAGCCTGGTTGGAAAGCAATGTCTGACTTTCATTTGTTAATTTTCATAGAATTTTTATATATTATTACTTTTGTCAGATTCAAGTTATTTCTGTGACCATTGTGGGTTTTTCTTTCATTAAACGAGGGAGGGGTACCAACAATTTTGTCCACGTGTGTATGTAGACTTGAACAGTGTAATTAAAAGAATAGATTACATTGATATCAACAGGCTAATAAATTGGCATCAACAAACTTTACCGGCTGAGTTGAGTTTTTGAGGCTTCTTCGGTGCAGATTTTCTTGTGGTCTTTTTAGTTAAAGCCTTAGAGGAAGTTCTTGATCTACTATTTTTTGTTAACTTTTATTTCACTGTCAGATATTCAATACTTCCTCCTGGGAACCACCACCAGAAGGCTATGAGAACTTCACAGATATCGTCCCTCCGTATAATGCTTTTTCTGCTAAGGGAGAACCTGAGGTAAGTGGGCCTGATCCGGTTAGTAGTTCCATTTGCAATCTCCTTTTTTGGTAAATGACTATACAATTCTAGTTTTTATTAAAAAAAAAATGTAAGAATTGTATGAGTTTTACATTTTACATATAGTAATAGCATACCCCGGCCGCCCAAAAGAACCGCCATGCTAAATAAGATTTTAGATGAGTCCTGGTAGCCAAAAAGTTGAGTACATTAAAAGTTAGATCTGACTACAATAAAAGTTAGACCTAAATACAATAAAAGTTAGACCTGACTACAATAAAAGTTAGACCTGACTACAATAAAAGCTAGATCTTACTACAATAAAAGTTAGACCTGACTACAATAAAAGTTAGACCTGACTACAATATAAGTTAAAGTTAGATCTTACTACAATAAAACACTTTCTTCAGGGTCCAAGATCTTCCATGTTAGTCACCATTGGTTCAAGGTATCCCAATGTTCAAATTGGTAGTTCATAGGAGGGTAACACTTGAGACCAGGTTTTTCCCTTTTAATTTACACCGTGGAAAATTTTGGCACAATTTTTGCTCCCTCTCCAGTCGGAGCATTGGTGGCTATTTAGACAATGCAGATGAATCTTTGGTAGGTGCACCTACCAAAGATTCATCTGCGATATCTAAATAGCCACCAATCCTCTGACTGGAAGGGGAGCTAAAACTGAGCCAAAATTTTTCGCAATGTAAATTAGAAGGCCCGAGCCCTCAAATCAAGGCTGACATTTTGGCCCCTTTCAGTTTTGCGGACCTTAAAAAAAATGGAAGTGAATGAATCCATTATAGTCATTCTTTTCTTCATTCATTCTGAGCCTGTACTTCCTTTTCTCACAGGGAGACCTGGTTTATGTGAATTATGCCAGAACAGAGGACTTTTTCTATCTCGAGCGGAACATGAGCATCAATTGTACTGGAAAAATCGTCATCGCCAGATATGGGAAAATCTTCAGAGGAAATAAAGTAAGAATGTGATGAGTTTATTTTACATTTTTGTGGTAATTACTAGAATGTGTTCACATTTTTCTTCCATTATATAAAACACATGCTCAGTTATGTATTTTCATCTGATGATATCTTCATTTGGGCCAAAAGGAAGAGATGATAGCATTTGATTATATTATGTTGAAGGGAAAATAACCCTTTTTTTAAGTTTTAAACATATTTTTAAATAATTTTTGGTGAGTTTTTTTTTTATTTTTTAATTCCATATTATCTATATTTAAAAAAAAAAAATCCTAAAAATCCTGCATTTCTGACTCTGGCTACTAAGCCAAATTATATGTTGACACTTCCTAGTTTTTGTAGGAGATTTCTTTGCAGCAGCCACTTCACTTACAGCACACTGAATACACATACAATCATGTATATGTAGATAACACACATAATCCACCAGTCACGATAAAAGACTTCACAGCTTATCTACTTCCCTCTCTACACAGGTCACAGAGTATGTCTAGAAAAGTCTCTCATAGAAGTCAATAGGGTCTGCTCCAGACCATTGTGTCTATGACCCATGGGCTATCTCCAGGAGACAGAATGTCACAGACTATTTTAGGCTTAGTGGCAAGAGTTAGAATTGCAAGATCGTTAAGATTTTTTAAAATATAGATAATAGCGTGGAAAATTAAAAACAACATTACCAAATATTGTTAAAAAAATATGTTTAATATGAAATGTGATTTAACCAATAGATCATTTCTAAGGCAACACAAAGGTTTTTTTCTGAGACTATGATATTAATGGCCCTATCAATATCAGATTAATGGAGGTCTGACATTTGCTCCTATTGATCAACTGTTTGAAGAGACCGCAGTGTTGTCCTCTACGCTACTTACCAAGCATAGCGCCATACATTGTATAGTGGCTGTGTTTGGTATTACAGCTCAGCTCCATAAACTTGAATGGGACTGAGCTGTAATCAGATCATGCGACCTATGAATGTGACGTCACATGGCCTGTGAAGTGGAATCATTCTAATATTGATGGCTTATTCTAAGGATAGATGGCTAAGGGTAGTCACTGACTACAGCGGGTTCCTGACGGTGATGACCGGGGTCCTGTCCTGATATTGACCCCGGTATGTAGTATACAAAGCACAGCTGGCCATTGTCTATGAAGTTCTTATTTGCTTCATATTTGTGTTGCATTCACTAAAGGAAACCACGAAGATAACAAACGATTTTGTAAATTTCCTTCGACAGCGTTATGTATACAGAAAGCCGGCAGTACAGATGTCTTGACCGTGCACAGATCTTGTGCAAAGCGTGGGAAATGTAACAAAAAAGTCATAACATTTTATTAGATGCTCCTTGTATCAATTGCTCCTGGATTTCAAGGTCTCTACTTGCTGTCAGTTCATTACTCACTTCCTTGGGATAAAATCTGCCCTGCTTGTCAAACACAGCTCTGGAAGTGTGACAAGCCGTGCACCGCCAGGACAGATCACATGACCAGGACAGATTTTAATCCCCTGGTAATAGTGAAGGTTCCCATTCTATCACAGCAAGCAGAGATTTTGATAAAAACAGGTAGAATTGGTAGAAGTAGTATATTATAGAAAACATAATTTATAAAATTTTACTACTTTTGTTGAAAGTGAAATATCCCTTTAAAAGGAATGTTGACGCCAATGTTTTTATATATTTGTTAAAGCCAGATAGTGAAATCTATCACTTTTATCTAATCTGTTTTTTATTTCCTGATTTTTTTTTTGTCGATTTTCTTCATATTCTATTTTCTGTACATGATTATGGGGGCGGCCATCTTGCCTGAGCGTCTCCTCTGCTCTGTTAACAGCATTTAGTGATCTGCTTTACAGCATAGTCATGTCCCTGGCCAACTCATTAAGGTCTATGGGAGAGTTTTCTTATCATGCTCTGTGCAGGGAGGGGGAGGAGATAAGTTGTGACATCATCTATTGTCCTTAGTGGATGTAATAATGGATCAGTGGTGTTATCTATAGGGGTGTTACCTTCTATTGTAATACTGTCTGTGATGACTGCTGCAAAGAAAATCCCTACAGAATTGGAAAGTGTCCGTCTATTATTGGGCTTAGTTGACAGAGTGAAAATTGAAGGATATAGTACTTTAAAAAAAAAATAAAAATAAAATAAATATATATAAAATCAGCAAAATTGCTCAGTTTTAGCTGTGAAAGTGCTGCAGGGAAAATTAACTCTTTCTTCCCTATACCCTAAAAATTACTGCCGATCGCTAGGGGTTACAGCAGCAAGAAAACTTGTGATCAAAGTGTCTGGGAACCAAAAGAAATTATCCAATAAAAACAACCTCTAAATGCTAAATAGGGACAAATTCAGACAGTGAGTGGTCGGGTTATATGGTCCATGTGATGGACTGTACTGCTCGACCACAGCTGGGCTGAGTGGAACTCGCTGTATCACACTGACCATGAGTCTTCTGCCGTACTCACAGCATCATTTCAGTATGTTAGATAGACCCGTGGACAGGCTGGGACTCACAGCATCGTACATCACTATGATGCAGCGAGTTTGGTTCAATCCATCCATCGTTGGTCCAGTAATTGTGGTCATCACACAGACCATATAACCTGGACCACGCATCTCTATGTGAATTCACCGTAAAAGGAGGAATTTATCAAACCCTGCACAACAGAAGTCTCGTGTCAGAAAGTTGCAGAATAGTTGTTTGCAACTTTTTGGGCTTATTGGTCCAAAAAATTTACAACATTTTTATGTTGCTCACTAGGCCAACAGTTGGGAAAGTGGAAGTGGTTAGCTTGTCAAGCAGATGTACACTAGATTTAGCAAATATGGTTTTTTTTTTTAAAAAGTTACAAAAATTGTCACAGTCACACTCCAGTAGGGAGGGGGAGTCAGAAGTAAAGTATCATCTGAGGACAGAAGTATTAGATGGAAAAAATGTTTTGTCAGTTTTTTTATTTATTAAAAACAGAAATCGATCACTTTTTTCTAGCTGGCTTTATTTTTGGATTGTAGATTTTTTTTTTTCTATTTTCTGTACATGATTATGGGGGCGGCCATCTTGCATGAGCTTCTCCTCTACTCTGTTTACAGCATTTAGTGATCTGCTTTACAGCACAGTCATAGCCATAGCCAGCAATAGTTTGGAGCTGTCTCATTGAAGTCTATGGGAGAGATTTCTAAACATGCTGTGTGCAGGGAGTAGTAGGAGATAAGCTGGGCCAGTGGTGTAATCTATAGAGGTGTTATCTTATATTGTATTCCTGTCTGTGATGTAAATAAGGTGACTGCTGCAGAGAAAGCCTCTAAAGAATTGGCAAGTATCATCAGGCTTAGTGGCAGGGGTATAACTGGACGCTCCAGGGCTCCAATGCAAAATATATATAATAGGGCCCCTGCTATCTACTGTATGATACTGGTGTCTTCTTATATTATATAGAGTCTTGTAGGCTCCTTAAAGGGGTTGTCCAATCAAAAATTTTAAAGTTTAAATCTGCTGGGGGCAGTGAAAAAAAAAAAAAAAAAAAATGTATACTCACCTGTCCCTGTTGCTCTGGTGTCATCCCTCACCTCCCGGTTCGTCTGCCCTCCCATTGTGCTGAAGCCGCTGATTGGCCTCAGTGGTCATGTGACTGCTGAGGCCAATCCAGCGGCCTCAGGAAGAGGACCCGTGATGTCACAGTGTCACAGGTAGTGACATTCAGGCCCTTCGCTGATTGGCCTCAGCGGTCACGTGACTGCTGAGGCCAATCAGCAGCTTCACCACAGCACTGGAAGACGCCACCGGAGCAGATGAACGGGGAGGCGCGGAAGGACACTGGAACAACGGGAACAGGTGAGTATACATTTTTTTTTTTTTTTTTTTACTGCCCCCATCTTATTTAAACTTTAAAAGAGTTGTCCATTTTTGCCTAGACAACCCCTTTAAGGCTTCAGGGCCCGGTAACGATTTCTACCTCTGCACCCCCTAAAGCTATGCCTTCGCTTAGTGGTGTATATGACATGGAAAAAATAAAAAAAATAAATAATCAAAAATTCTTAATAAAATATGTTTAACATAAAAACTAGGTTTAAAAAAATTGGAATTTTTGGTGCCAGATCCCTTTCAAGGATTTCCATAATCTCTTCCATTATTTCTACAATCCTGGAGAGTTTTCTGTAACAGTTATGTCGGGAATGTGCGGAGAGGCTGAGGAGGGTCATTTATTTGGTCGACTCCCATCATGTCCACCATGTCACATGTAGCCTGGACTGGTCATGTAGTGAGATTAACCCCTCCGTTCCATGGAGCAGGTGGATGTTCTCACCACTTGGCTTATTGGACTCCAGGTCTAATATTTCTGTAATTACTCCAGGAATGTAGTGGCAGTCACACGCCCGGGCTCCAGCTGGGTCAGCAGGGTGGAGGAGGCCGAGATGGCCGCTCAGCACATTGCCCGCTCCAGTGGTCATGTCATGTTAATAAATGTCCCAACACACACGAGAAACCACATAGTGAAGCAGATTGTCTACGCTGACAAAAAATATGTCATGAGCCGCCCCTAAGGCCCCGAAATAAGCATAATAGAATGTGGCCAAGGGTGTTGGTGTAAAACACTTAGTGTGAATAATGTAGTGACTGCGTACATGAAATTCTCCCAACTTTCTAATATTCTTTATGTTTCACCATTCTGGAGATCTCTACTTGCTGTCAGTAAATGAGAACACTCTTGTTTGCTAGTCCTGCACTCAGCCGAGTAGTGGACGCCGCAGCTGCAGCTTCTCATCGGTCCTCGGCTACTCCACTCACTGTGACCTCTACATATACCCTAAAGTGCCGTCCACCCAGTATCCCATCTTATCCTCCACCTCATGTACCAACACCAGCCACGCACTGCAAGCACAGAACTAGGGTGCCAGCCCCCCCATCTAAAAAGTCCCCACTCAGCTCTCCTACTATCCAGGGCTCTTTTACGCTGCCCATGGACATCAGGGCATTTGCGCCTATTTTGCCCCTTTTTAAAAAAGGCACAAGTCATAAATACAGCATAAGGCCCCACATGGCGTCCCACAGCAAAAAAGCGCTGCAGGAAAAACTGCAATTCTTCCCGCAGCGCTTTAGACAGAAAGTTTGCAGAGTTTTCCTCTGTGGACTTTCTGTTTCAATTATACCGCCAGTGTTTCCGTAGGTATAATTGACATGCTGCGATTTCCAAAACCGTGCCGATTTTGGAAATCTCTGCATGTCCGCAGCGTGGATTTTACCGCAAAGTGGGCATGGGATTCGCTAGAATCCCATCCACTTTGCTCTGACTGTAAAACGCCGCAATTTTTTTATGCCACGTGGGGCCCCGGCCTAAAAAGGATCTCCATTTAGGCCACATACCCTTTTCATGCCAAACTGCAAAGGTGGCGAGATCAGCAAAAAAAGGTGCAAATGCTTCATAAATGAAACGTAGGGTAGAAAAAGACCTCAAAAAGGCGCAAGTAGCTTAATAAAGGTGCCCCAAAGCACACAAAATGATATCAAAGGGGATTACAACTTTATTAAACCACATGTTAAAAAAGTGCACGCAGGAGGTAAGACACATAACTACATATACCCCTCCGCAGGGGTAATGATAGTAATCCATGTCGATAGTAGACAAGAAGAAACAATACTCCAAGGCTCACAATATGGGCAAATAGTAATATAACACGCACAGCAAACAGATAGTAGCGTACATAGTTATATGCAATGTCAGATGGAGCCAGGATTAAGCAATTTACATGGTACAACAAGTAGCCCAAAGTAAACCCTGGGAAGGAGATGACGCGCCCCTTGGTTTACTTGTTGTACCATGTAAATTGCTTAATCCTGGCTCCATCTGACGTTGCATATAACTATGTACGCTACTATCTGTTTGCTGTGCGTGTTATATTACTATTTGCCCATATTGTGAGCCTTGGAGTATTGTTTCTTCTTGTCTACTATCCACATGGATTACTATCGCTACTGTGCGGAGGGGTTTATGTGTTTTACCTCTGTCCTTTGCATGCGCTTTTTTAACATACGGGTTAATAAAGTTGTATTCCCCTTTGATATAATTTTGTGGGCTTTGGGTATTCTATTGCTGCTATATTGCCCTTGCACACCACAACATAATTTGTGTATTTGTAGCCCATTTTTGTATAAAGAGCTAAAGACATCAGCAACAGCTGCACAAATCTCCCGGGTAGGTTGGGCTGTTTAGCTTCTAGAGCATTGTCTAAACTGCATATAACAGTACTCATAGGCTGCAAACCCCGTACATAGTTACGCTAGGTTCACACTAGTGTTCAGGTCCACATGGTGACCTCTAAAAAATCGGTTACCCACAGACTATAATGGGCACCACCTGTTTTATACTCAAACTGGCCGGACGAAAAGACCTCCATACAGGATTTTTCTCTCTGCCGATTTTAGGCGGCGTCTCCTACGGAGCGAGACTCCAACGCAGATGTGAATCCAGCCTTAGTCTTCTCTTAGATGAGAAATGGATACAATAGATTTTTCCAGTCTAGACCTATCTCTCTGGTAGTTTGCTCCAATGTATTAGGTTATTTGGCTCACAGAGCATTGTTTAGACTGGATACAGTTGTCTCCACTTCTCGGCTGAGAGCAGGTTAAGCCTAGTGCCCTGTTATATGATACTCAGCAATAATCCATTTATTTTTATAGGTAAAAAATGCTATACGGGCCGGAGCCAAGGGAATTATCCTGTATTCTGATCCTGCTGACTACTGTGCTCCGGGCGTGGAGCCCTATCCCAATGGTTGGAACCTGCCGGGTGGTGGTGCCCAACGTGGTAACGTCCTCAATCTTAATGGCGCTGGAGATCCTTTAACACCGGGTTATCCTGCAAAAGGTGAGTGAATGGAAAGATCTAAAGTACCTGCCTTGTTTTCATGGAGACCATATGTGAATCCAAGAGAATGGGAGCTGAGCTGCAGTAACCTGACACGGCCACTACACAGTGGATGGAGCTGTCTGCTTCCGACTCTGTACACTCCCAGTGCTGTGGCTCTTTTTGCCAGCCGATCAGTGGGGTATTAGGTATCGAATCCCTAACCAGCTGATATTATGACCTGTCCCAAGGTCAGTAAGAAACATGCAGCCTTACGCCCTGTTACAGCGGCCATTATAGGAGCTACTGTATGTCTGCCCCTAGATGTGGCATCTAAGCAAGGGGAGGGGGCTGATGGGTTTTCATTGCCTAATGAGGGTTCCCCAGATCTGCCAACTTTGTATTCCTAATAGGCCATGTGTTTTTTGTTTTTTTTTATCCCTAAAACTATGGAATTACGTGATCAAAAAGACCTACATACCCCATAATGGACCCTTATCCCACAAAACTCAAGTCATCCTATGGCTAGGTGGATGGGAAAAGTTATGGCGTTTGCAAGGTAGGGTGAAAAAAAAAATGCTACGTTCTTAACCACTTCCGGATAGGTTTTATACGTCTGAGTGGACCACTTCTAACCCTGCAAGGATGTACCTGCATGTCCTCGCAAGGTTAGCCTGCTGCATGAAATCGTGCAGCTGTGGGATCGGGATGCTGGCTATAGCCGGACATACCATAGGGAAGGCAGGGACGCTTTATTACCACCCCTGCCTTCCTGATCGCTGTGTACACAGCTATGGGAGCCGCCATGATGCAGCTACCCTCTGTCCTGGCGGTTACCAAAGTAAAAATGACCGTAATGGAAAATTATATACATTTATTTTTAGTAGGAATTTGCGCTACTAAAATAAAAATAAAAATGTGAAAAACACTTCAACTTCTTTGTTTTGCTTTTTCTCGGATATTAAAATAAAGAAAAAACACAGAAATATAAAAATAAAGCCCCAACTTCTCACCAAAAAAAGATGCAAAACTTATCTGAATAAACTAAAGAAAAAAAAATGTAGCCTCAAAACTACATGTACGAAAAAAATGTGTCCGGTCCTGAACCAGGAATTGGTTAAGGCCGGGGCCCCAGGTGGCGGCGTTTTACAGTCCCTGCAAAGTGGATTGGATTTTAGTGAATCCCATCCACACATTGCAGAAAAATATACACAGAGGACACGCTGCGATTTCCAGCATGTCAATTATTCCTACAAAAACGAGGAAACCTCTACAGACTTTCTGTGAAAGCACTGCGGGAAAAAAACGCGATGTGTTGTCGCCACGGTTTTTCCTGCAGCACATTTTTGCTGCGGCCCCCTATGTTGGGTCTTAGCCTAAAGGGTTTTTCTTGGACTGGGATACAGATGGCCGATCATTAGGATAGGTCATCAATATCACATTGGTGGGGTCCGATACCCGTTACCAAAACACCAAATTGTAATATCTTGAACACTTGGAGGAACTAGGGAGACAACGTCCTGTGCGGTGGAGGGGAAGTGACATTCATTGTGGGTGCCATAAGATGGGATGGTTCTTATCCGTCCGGTCAGCGATCTGTGGGTGATGATTTTCCTCTTTGGCAGATTTTACCTATAGATATAAGGCAGATGAAGGAGTGGGACTCCCCAGCATCCCCGTCCATCCCATAGGATACCACGATGCTGAGAAAATACTGAGGTATGTCAGGAATGTATTGAAGCCAAGTTGTCTGATATTGTAAATAATCACAAATTCCTGAAATTTAATTTCACAAAAATCTGAATAATAGAGTAGGATGAGATGGGGTCAGCATGGTGTGACTAAGGACATCATGACTGGGTTTTCGACCATAGAAAGTTCCTGCATTAGTGGTCGTATCTATTGGCAACCGATCAAGACAACTGATGTCGCCACTAAGATGGTTAGAGGAAATCTTTAAAATTTTTAATTATTTATATTTACAAAAATGTTTTACTTTTAACCGTCTACAAATCTAAATTTGGTTACGTTCACGGGAAAACCCCTTTAACAGCTGTGTTATGCCTGACAATCACGTTGCTAGGGACACTCCCTAACAACTACACATTTTTCAATAGCAACTTCTTAATACTCATTTGCCTACAACTGCTCCGTTTTGTGGTCGGGCTCGCTGGACCATGGAAATTGGTACTTTTGGCAAATGTAATAATAACAATAATACATTTTATTGATATAGCGCACATTGCCTTATTGCTCAGCCCCTTACAAATTGACAGATGTAGTTGGTTCGTTCCAAGTGAGCTTCCTAAAACTGAATGGAATCACATCAGCAGTAAATCTGTTTATATTCGTACATAAGCCTGATACATTGTAACAAACTGCAAAGTTTTATTTTCTTACAACGGAGGATCCCTGTATAGTCTGAAGTCACTGCTTACAGTATCAATAGAGCAAACTATCCTCTGTATTATATACACAGTGTCTATGTCATACATGGCAACAACAAAGAGAGCCAATTTAGCTAATAAGGGGTTACAGGGGAATTCACAAAATGGCACATTGTCACTCCAGCTGGCTCTGCCATCTTCTACACCACACTATAAAGAAAAAAAAAGAAAAAATATGTCTGCTTTGTTTCACAAAAGTGCGCCACACTTGTCCACAGGTTGTGTGTGGTATTGCAGCTCAGCCCCATTCATGTCAAAATAGTGGAGCTGCAATATCAGGCACAACCAGTAGACAGCTATGGCGCAGTTTTTGGAAGGAAGCAGTCATTTTTTATAATCCCGTACAACCCCTTTAACAACCCCCTGAATACACCAGGACTATACACCAGTGTCATAAATCTCTCTTCGGCTCTGGGACTTTACAGTACTGTAGCATCATGGGTAAGAACTGTTAGACTAAAATCTAGCTGGTTGAAGGCCGTGCAGGTTTTATGTTTCTGGGTGTCCATTCCCTGACTGTAAACAGAGATCTTGAAAGTGGTAAGACATTTAAAGGGAGTCTGTCAAGTGCCAAATCAATAATAGTGCCCTGTAGGGGCCTCTACTAGGAGCAGAAACATACATTTGTGGCCACAGATCGATGAACCAGTGCAAAGATAATCATCTTTTTATGGATATGTAACTCAGCCTGCAAGTGCATCAGGGGCGGAGCCTGTTTTAGCTACAGATACCGTGACACGGCTAAAAGAGCAGTGATGTCAGCGATTCCAGAGGAGAGCTGGAGCACTTGCAGCTGGCTGTAGGCAAATATAAAAAATCAGGCCCCGCCTATGGTGCACTTGCAGACTAATTTGCATATCCACAAAAAGCCACATGATGGCTAATATCAATTTTAATCCTATTTGTCTGCACTTTGGTGTAGTCACCTCAGTTAATATACATTTCATCTTCCTCCAGGTTCATGGGAGGTCCGGCCTCACCGGCATTTTGGAAAGGGAATCTTAACGTCTCGTATAACATCGGACCTGGATTTTCAGATAAGGCCTCCAAACGGTAAACATCGATCTAAGACCTTCATCCTTTGTACATTGTAGGGTATGAAAATGTCCCAAAATCGGAGGAAATTTAATGAAAATTATCTTCTGATGTCATAGAGTCACGTGAGAAAATCATCCATGTGTCTATATCTGGTACTGCAGCTCTGTTCAAGTGACCTGGCTGAGCTGCAGTACCAGACACGACCATATGAAAAAGAGGCGACAGATTTATGAAACCGTCGAAAAAGAAAAACTGTCTTTGTTGCCATGGCAACCAATCGCAGCGCAGCGTTTCATATACTGCTGTTAAAAAATGAAAGCTGTGTGGTAAAGGGTTGCTATGGCAATGAAGACAGTAGTTTTTTACATCATTTCATATATACCCCCTAGTAGTGGCGCTGGGTGCTGCATACCTGGGTTTATACAAACCCACCCAAAAGTGGGTGTTTTGGGATGGTGTGGGGCATTCTCGAAGTGGGCTCAAATGTCCCAATTTTCAGATTTCAAATATTGGCGAGTATGGACATGGCTACCACGTTGCTGTCTATGTGAGGTACAGTACAGACCAAAAGTTTGGACACATTTTCTCATTCCAAGAGTTTTCTGTATTTTCATGACTATAAAAATTGTAGATTCACACTGAAGGCATCAAAACTATGAATTAACACATGTGGAATTATATACTTAACAAAAAAGTGTGAAACAACTGAAAATATGTCTTATATTCTAGGTTCTTCAAAGTAGCCACCTTTTGCTTTGATTACTGCTTTGCACACTCTTGGCATTCTCTTGATGAGCTTCAAGAGGTAGTCACCTGGAATGGTCTTCCAACAATCTTGAAGGAGTTCCCAGAGATGCTTAGCACTTGTTGGCCCTTTTGTCTTCACTCTGCGGTCCAGCTCACCCCAAACCATCTGGATTGGGTTCAGGTCTGGTGACTGTGGAGGCCAGGTCATCTGGCGTAGCACCCCATCACTCTCCTTCTTGGTCAAATAGCCCTTACACAGTCTGGAGGTGTGTTTGGGGTCATTGTCCTGTTGAAAAATAAATGATGGTCCAACTAAACGCAACTTTGATGGAATAGCATGCCGCTGCAAGATGCTGTGGTAACCATGCTGGTTCAGTATTCCTTCAATTTTGAATAAATCCCCAACAGTGTCACCAGCAAAGCCCCCCCACACCATCACACCTCCTCCTCCATGCTTCACGGTGGGAACCAGGCATGTAGAGTCCATTCATTCACCTTTTCTGCGTCACACAAAGACACGGTGGTTGGAACCAAAGATCTCAAATTTGGACTCATCAGACCAAAGCACAGATTTCCACAGGTCTAATGTCCATTCCTTGTGTTCTTTAGCCCAAACAAGTCTCTTCTGCTTGTTGCCTGTCCTTAGCAGTGGTTTCCTAGCAGCTATTTTACCATGAAGGCCTGCTGCACACAGTCTCCTCTTAACAGTTGTTGTAGAGATGTGTCTGCTGCTAGAACTCTGTGTGGCATTGACCTGGTTTCTAATCTGAGCTGCTGTTAACCTGCGATTTCTGAGGCTGGTGACTCGGATGAACTTATCCTCCGCAGCAGAGGTGACTCTCGGTCTTCCTTTCCTGGGGCGGTCCTCATGTGAGCCAGTTTCTTTGTAGCACTTGATGGTTTTGGCCACTGCACTTGGGGACACTTTCAAAGTTTTTCCAATTTTTCGGACTGACTGACCTTCATTTCTTAAAGTAATGATGGCCACTCGTTTTTCTTTACTTAGCTGCTTTTTTCTTGCCATAATACAAATTCTAACACTCCATTCAGTAGGACTATCAGCTGTGTATCCACCTGACTTCTGAACAACACAACTGATGGTCCCAACCCCATTTATAAGGCAAGAAATCCCACTTATTAAACCTGACAGGGCACACCTGTGAAGTGAAAACCATTTCAGATGACTACCTCTTGAAGCTCATCAAGAGAATGCCAAGAGTGTGCAAAGCAGTAATCCAAGCAAAAGGTGGCTACTTTGAAGAACCTAGAATATAAGACATATTTTCAGTTGTTTCACACTTTTTGTTAAGTATATAATTCCACATGTGTTAATTCATAGTTTTGATGCCTTCAGTGTGAATCTACAATTTTTATAGTCATTAAAATACAGAAAACTCTTGGAATGAGAAGGTGTGTCCAAACTTTTGGTCTGTACTGTATATGCTCCCCATTATTTCATCCTTTACGTATATACTATAGAACCGCTTTATTGTTGATCTGATGATCAGGCCCCAGATATATTGGAGTGGGGGCTGTGTAGAGGGGCTGACCCTTGAGTGATCGTGGAAGAAAGATATTATATTTAGGCTAAGGTCCTACGTGGCGGAAATGCAGCAAAAAAAAAATGCAGAACAGCTACGCTTTCAAAAACGCAGCACATCAATTTTACCGCTCCTGTTTTCCCTATAGATTTAATGAGGCAAGAAAACCACAGCTAAAATGCAATGAAAAGCGTTTTTTAGCTGCGTTCCGTACCATAGCCTAAGGCTAAGGCCCCACGTAGCAGCCGCAGCAAAAAGCGTTGCGGGAACAACCACGGCGGTAACGCATTGCATGTTTTTCCTGCAGCACTTTTCACAGAAAGGTTTCCAGACTTTCTGCTTCCGTTATACCTATAGGGAAACCGCCGTTTTTTCCGTAGATATAATTGACATGCTGTGATTTCCAAAACCACGGCAGTTTTGGAAATCACAGTGTATCCGCTGTGCATATTTTTCCCATCCACAATGCAGGGACTGTAAAATGCTGCGTTTTTTTCCGCGGTGTTTACGCCACATGGGACCCCGGCCTTAAAAAAGTTCTCCGGGATTAGAAAAAAAATGGTAAAAAAAAAGAACCTTAACTAATACAATATATTATCCTGGAACTTATGGCGCTACTAGGACCAGCAGGGGTTAAACCTTTGTACCTTCGATATTGCCCAGAGTTTGTCCTTTATGGCCCCGTTGGGCAGATCTATCAAAATGGTGTAAAAACAAGACTAAGTTGCCCATGGCAACCAATCACAGTGCAGCTTTCATTCTTTAGGAATACAATATGGAAGCTGCTATGTGATTGGTTGCTATGGGCAACAAAGACAATTTGGCTTTTAGACAGTTTTAATAAATTTGCCCCAATTTTCCAAAAAATACAGAGATCCACAGTCCTAGAGGGAAGTCCGTCCATACCTGGGAACTTTTCTGTAAAAGCTGTTTGTCAGCCGCCAACACCTCTACCCACGTGATGGGGCCCTCCTAAACCTCGGCCTTTTCCAGGATTAGCCCTGGCAGCTTAGCCTTCTCTAATTCACATGAGGATGATGACCATTCTCTGAGGCATGTAAATGTTGATAGAAATGGAAAAACTCCACCCTCACATTTTCTGGGCCTGGAACTGCGCCACTTATTGCTCCAATCACTGGTACATTTTCCTGGGCCTGGACCAAATTGGCCAAGCGCTTGGCTGATGAATCACCAATAAAGTTTGTTTTGACTCCATTCATTTGGGAGTGATGTTGAGCTTGTTCGTGTAGTGCTGTCTCCAAATTCCAAATAACTTTATTCTCCGCTAAAAGGATATTTTCCATATTCACTTCCTGAGACACGTTATTCAGTGAACACTTTCCCTTTTTCTTAAACCAATTTTTTTTTTTTTTCTGGAAGATACTTACTCCTTTAAAAAAGCTTTAAAGGGAATGTGTCATCAGAAATTTACCTATTTTTTTAACCAAGTTTATATTTTTTAAGAATTTTTTTTTTTTCTTTTTTAATTTTAAAAAGATACCCTATTCTGCAATTTTCACTCTGGCCTAATAATAGGCTGACAATTTCCAATTCATGGCAGCAGTCACCTCATTTATCATACATGACTACAATAGAAGATAACACCTCTATAGATAACACCACTGAGAACTCACATTACATACACAACTGACAATAGATGATGTCACAGCTTATCTCCTCCCCCTCCATGCACAGAGCATGTCTAGAAAACTCTCCCATAGACCTCAATGAGTTGGCCCCAGACTATTGTTGCCTATGGCCATGACTATGCCGTAAAGCATATCACTAAATGTTGTTAAGGGGGTTGGATAGCCCTGTACTGTCAGAGGGGGCGTTCCTTACTGTCCAGTGATGATGACGCCCCCCCCAGTACAAGTCTATGGACGAGTACTGTCAGGCGGGGCATTCCTCACAGCCCAGCTAGACTGTCAAGAATGCCCTTCTGACGATGGGCAGAAAACTAACGGCACCGATATCTCCAGCCCCGGGGCACATAATGGGAAATTCAGTGCACTGTCGGCTTTCTAGCGGTATATAAAACCGCATATACATGAGGATATGAAAGGTCCGCTTTAAGTCCGCTGATTGGCCTCAGCGGTCACATGTGATGAGAACTTCCGCCAAAACAAGACCCCAGAGCAGCAGGACCGGACTACGGTATGAGACACCGGAGCACTGGGGACAGGTGAGTATGTTTTTTTTTTTTTTTTTTTTTTTCACCTTCCCTGGCCTCCTTGCCAAAAACAGTTGTCCTGGACAACCCCTTTAACAGAGCAGAGAAGAAGCTCAGGCAAGATGGCCGCCCCATAATCTACAGAAAATAGAAAACAAAAAATCTTTGATCTGAAAAAAAAAAAAAAACAGAATAGAAAAAAAGCGATGTGTTATTTGTATCTGGTTTTAATATATGTTAAAAAATAGTTGCCAATACATTTCCTTTAAGTGCGTCCCAGACTATTCTGATTCTGATTCAGTAGAATTTTTATTAGTCTCAAAAAACAGCTCTACTTCTCGTGTCAGGTCCATTCTGTCTCAGACAGCCAAAGTATTCAACTTCACAAAGCAAATTCCATATTTTTTTCACTAGAATCCACCCTTATCAGTTACGATCTGTGATCGGCTAATATTACCGTAGATAGCGCCAACTTCTTACACAACAGCAAGTCAACCTTGAGAATGTATAACAAGTCCTGGAAATACACGTATACTCCCTCTTAGTAGGCGTAAAGCAGCGCCAAAGTTCCGACAGTCCCGTTTCGTGAAAATAAATCTTGGTCTGTGGTGCAGCCAGTGTTGGTCTGGCCCATCAGAATACCAGAGGATCCTCCAATGGGGCCCAGGGTAATGGTAATGGTCCAGCAGAAGACACCCAAATCTGAAGGGTACTATGGTCTATTTTATAGGAGTTATTGGAGAGTGGGCCCCCAGAATCCTTTTATATGGTGGGCCCAAGGAACCTCAGTCCGACAATGGTTGCACTGGTAGCTAATGTTCCTAAGTGATATTGAGGACCTACCTAAGACCAAATCCATTACTTTAGTATAATAACAGGGGGCAGCGTGGGCGATCCTCAGCAAATCAAGGCGATTACCGTCTACAAGGAGGAAGGAGGCGGCAGGTGTATACTTGATATGATCCATTTCACCTCATCTAAAACAAAATATGGTTGATTTATCATGGCTCATGCACCAGAAAACAGGTGTACAGGTCATGAAAAAAGTCACAATTTTTCCCGCAAGTCAGACAGTTTTCTAGATCTCTGCTTGCTGTCATTCATTCTGTTACTTCTAGCGGGTAAAATTATGTGCACCTGTATATCCATCTCATGACCATGGACTGTATATCACATGACCATGGACTGTATATCACATGACCATGGACTGTATATCACATGACCATGGACTGTATATCACATGACCATGGACTGTACATCATATGAGCATGGACTGTATATCACATGAGCATGGACTGTACATCATATGAGCATGGACTGTATATCACATGAGCATGGACTGTACATCATATGAGCATGGACTGTATATCACATGAGCATGGACTGTACATCACATGACCATGGACTGTATATCACATGACCATGGACTGTACATCATATGAGCATGGACTGTATATCACATGACCATGGACTGTATATCACATGACCATGGACTGTACATCATATGAGCATGGACTGTATATCACATGAGCATGGACTGTACATCACATGAGGGGGGAGGGGTAAGGATGTCCACTCCGTGGTCAGAATTTTATTCACTAGAAGTGACCGAATGACAGCAAGCAGAGATCTAGAAAACCGCAAGGAATTGATACAGAAAGTATATTGGAAAATTGCACAACTTTTTACTATACAATAACATTTGTCTCTCAATATTGGTCTGTAAGTTGACAACCCCTTTAAGCTAGGTCAGAGGACCCGAACAACAGGTACATATAGAACACGGGGATCACATTGATTATAATGGGGTCTGTTGGTGACTCCAGTACAGGTGTGAATATAGCCTTACCTTCCATTGGGATCGATCTCAGAATCAATACCTTGGACATCAACTTTTTGGTGCACTTTTTGAAGTAATTGAACAGACTGAGGGACTGCGTGTTCACCCCCCCCCCCCCATCTAAGAGAGGTCCCATGTAATGAAACTGTGGATAGATGATATGCATTGCTATACTGGAATATTGCAAACGGCATCAGGCCCTCGAATATTCCAGACAAGCTTAACTTCTAGCAAAACAAAACAGAAGCCAAAAAAAAAATCCCAAACCTTCCACTATACAGGAACTACCAATCAGCCGACCATATTCTGCCCCCACCTAGCTGAACTCTCTACTATCATCCCTCCCTACCCCCACCTCAGCGTCAGAACCTCCATATAAAATAGGACGTAGCTCATAAACCATGCTGGATCAAACACAATCCAGGGCCGGAAAGTAACTATTAAATATAACATCCAGCTCTGGCCACATCACAGACTGGCTGCGGAATGTTAAAGTTCTGCTAAACTGAAGTGTCCAACCATTCCAAGGCCTCTTAAAATCTGTAAAAAAAAATAAATCCTTCTAAAGTACTGTTCAAAAGTTTTAGGCAGTGTGGAAAGAATGCTGCAAAGTAAGAATGCTTTCAGAAATAGAAGGGTTAATATTTATTTTTGAGAAAGAAGTGAAGGAAGAAAAGAGACATGTAAATCCCATCAATATTTGGTGTGACCTTTGCCCTTTGGAGGAGGAGTCCTGGAAGTGATGATACGGCCCCCACAGATATAGCCCTGAGCTCAACAACATTCAGTCTGTCTGGGATGACATGAAGAGACAGACGGATTGGAGCAAGCCTACATCCACAGAAGATCTGTGCTTAGTTCTCCCAGATGGCGGGAACAACCTCCCTGCCGAGTTCTGCCAAAAACTGTCTGCAAGTACCGAGAAGAACTGATGGCAAGTAAAGGGCAAAGGTCTGGCTGAACATTTTACCAACACTGTTCGGAGTCTTCTCCCCGCAGGTGTGCTGTCACTTTGTGAGCACATTTAATACAGAAAAACTCAGATCGTCCCTCCTTCCTAAGGGTCTGTGACCCAATTGTGCATAAATGTCAGCATGGAACCAGACTGAACAACCTTTGGGAACCCCAGATATGGAGATTACCGCCATGAGAGCAGTCTACAAGATCTATTAGCTTGTCTTCTAGTTGATCGTTCTCTGCAGCCAACTTCAGTCCATCTAGTCCAGACATCCGTCTCCCCTGTTACATGCTTGTGATGTTTCTGCAAGTCATTCCTGACCAGGGAGACATCAGTCTTAGTTTGGGCTGTTTGGTCAGCCAGTGTCTTAAAGGGGTTGTCCATCTTTCAAAAATTGATGGCCTATTATAAGGCATCAATTTTAGATTGGCCAGGGTCCGTGTGTTGGGGCTGCCACAGATCAGCTGTTTCCCGGGGGTACTGATTATATGCCAGGTGCTGCACTGCACTGCTAGTAGTGGTGGTTATGGGTACTGCACCAAACTAGTGAACATCCTACCCACTCTGTTTCACAGCACAAGGATCTGGCTCATGGCAGGAGATCAAGATAGGAGCAATGTCAAGATGATGCTCACTGCCTGGCTGCTTCATTTCTATAGTAGCGCCACACCTGTCCACAGGATATGTGTGGTATTGCAGATCAGCTGCATCAAAATGAGTAGCACACATCCTGCTTGCCGGTGGTATACATTAGGCAGCTCCTGTACCTTGGGCTGACTCAGCTGCTGCGGCGCACATTGTTATGGTCATAGTATCCAGAATAGTGTCCCAGTACAGCAGTGTCACTACAGCCACCATCAGTCTGACCTTACAAGTGGGCCGTATGGCGCAAACGGCTCCCCGCCTCCATTCACACAGATAAAAGCAGCGGACTTTATGTTATAATGGGAAGTAACCTTTGTGAAATGTCACATATCCTCGGCACAGACAGATAGCCGTGTACCTGCAGAGTGAGAGTCATTTATTATCAGGTCGCCTTTAGAACTGGAAATGTTATTGTGACAAGTGTATAGAAGAGAATTAAAGGGAAACCGTCATCAGGTGGGTGTGGTGGGGTCCTCAGTGCCTCCAATATGTAGTTGCGACACCTTACTTTAAATTAGCCCTTTGTACCCATCACAGGTTATCACAGTAAACCCTGTCCTATGTATTTCCATGTGGTTGGGTCATCATGGGTTAATTTAGTAAAGGTATCAGTTATATGGCATGGAAAACCCCTTAAAGCTGAATACGTTTTCAACTTTTTCTGTTTGTATAATTATTTTAATATAATTTAACATTTCAGACAAGTAAGGATGCATGTGTACAACAATAATGAGGTCACAAGGATTTATGATGTCATCGGCACCATCCGTGGAGCAGTAGAACCAGGTATGTGCCTAAAAAGTTGGATAGCATACTAGGATAGTGGTTAGATCCTGTTAGTGACTTTTTTATTGTGCTGAGGCTTTGAGCTTCATCTGGACCAGCTTAGTGTATGACATTGTCTAACTCTGAGTACCCTCTATTATACTCCAGAGCTGCACTCACTATTCTGCTGGTACAGTCACTGTGTACATACATTACATTACTTATTCTGTACTGATCCTGAGTTACATCCTGTATTATACTCCAGAGCTGCACTCACTATTCTGCTGGTACAGTCACTGTGTACATACATTACATTACTTATCCTGTACTGATCCTGAGTTACATCCTGTATTATACTCCAGAGCTGCGCTCACTATTCTGCTGCTGCAGTCACTGTGTACATACATTACATTACTTATCCTGTACTGATCCTGAGTTACATCCTGTATTATACTCCAGAGCTGCGCTCACTATTCTGCTGGTGCAGTCACTGTGTACATACATTACATTACTTATCCTGTACTGATCCTGAGTTACATCCTGTATTATACTCCGGAGCTGCACTCACTATTCTGCTGGTGCAGTCACTGTGTACATACATTACATTACTTATCCTGTACTGATCCTGAGTTACATCCTGTATTATACTCCAGAGCTGCGCTCACTATTCTGCTGGTACAGTCACTGTGTACATACATTACATTACTTATCCTGTACTGATCCTGAGTTACATCCTGTATTATACTCCAGAGCTGCGCTCACTATTCTGCTGGTACAGTCACTGTGTACATACATTACATTACTTATCCTGTACTGATCCTGAGTTACATCCTGTATTATACTCCAGAGCTGCGCTCACTATTCTGCAGGTTCAGTGTATACATGGAGCTTGCACTATTGATTCAAGTGGATAGTCGGGAAAACCATCCCTTTACAGTAATCTGGACTAAGCAGATGTTCTGCTGTATTATAAGAGTTTAGCAAGAAACTTGTCTAACTCTTTCCAGTAATAATTAGCAGACTCTTGAATGCAGCTCTGGGATATAACATTATTATAGTAATATTAGAATAATAATATCAAAATATATAAAAACATCTAATTAGCATTGATTACAATGTCTTGTCATTTTCAGACCGGTATATTATTCTGGGAGGTCACCGGGACTCATGGGTGTTCGGAGGGATTGATCCAACGACTGGAGCTGCTGTCCTTCAAGAAGTTGCAAGGAGCTTTGGTGTAAAATTAAAAGAAGGTACAAAGTATACTGAATAATATGGGACAAAAACTTTTTTATATACAGATAGTGATGTGGAAAATAAGAAAAAACAAAAAACTTTTGGTTTTAAAAAATAGGTCATTTTTTGGCTTAGTGGCCAGAGTGAAAATTGCAGGATGTTGTACTTTTTAAAAAAAAAATACAGTTAGTGATGTGGAAAACATAAAAAAAAAATATATAAAAAAATTATTTTGGTTAAAAAAAATAGGTCATTCCCTTTAATACTCACTATGAATATTCATAAGTCAATGACCCCATCTGTGGAGGTGTACAACTTCACTACCGCACCTGTGAGACACAAGTTTACATCCAAAATACTAAATAGAGACAGGGTATAACACTAATGGATCCATCAACAACAACTTGTGATGGTTTTCATGGAAGCAATAATTAAAACACCCAAAAAAAATCTTTTTACTCTGATCCTACATCTTGTATCCAGGGTCACGCGAGGTGGAGGAACAGGTTTCCTTGGCATTACATATGCAGGATGTTGTATCTTGCCTCGGGATAAGACGTGAGATGACGCACTGCACTGTGTAGTGTTGTGCGGGATTATTACACTATTATCAGTCTGTGTAATAACCAGTCGTGTTGTATAATAAACAGCGGGGACATACATAAATTCATACCCCAAACCAGACCCCTTACAGATTACAGTATCAGACTGAGGTTTCTTGGGCCCACACAGATAAAATCATTTTCGGGGCCTCGCTCCAGCAAGCCCTAGCAAATAGAACGTAGTACCCTTCACCTATGAGAGTCTTCTCCTGGACCATTAGGGTAAGTTCACACAGTGAAAAATGAAGAGGAATTCCTTTTCGATTTCCGGTCACCGGCTACCCACGACAGGACATTGATGCAGGGCATGGGCATTCCATCATGGCTTTCCGCTGCTGATTAGGCCCAGATAAATAGGCCTAACCAGCAGGGAGTCTCGAGTCGCGGAATCCGCGGCAAGATCAAGCACAACACTTATTTTTTCAGTATCCTGCTGCAATGTCTGTCTCCCAATGATCACAGGTGTGGACGCCATTTTGTGGTGGACAGATAAGGCAGTGATTCGGGAATCAGATCACAGATGAGGCAGCCATTTTAGCAGGGACAGATAAGGCAGTAGGTTTAAGGACAGACTACAGATCATGTACCCAATTTAGTCACCTTTTATTGGATTAAGGGGTTATACGTTGTGCAGGGGGTTGTCCGGAGGCGTTATACGTTGTGCAGGGGGTTGTCCGGAGGCGTTATACGTTGTGCAGGGGGTTGTCTGGTGGGGTTATACGTTGTGCAGGGGGTTGTCTGGAGGCGTTATACGTTGTGCAGGGGGTTGTCTGGAGGCGTTATACGTTGTGCAGGGGGTTGTCTGGAGGCGTTATACGTTGTGCAGGGGGTTGTCTGGAGGCGTTATACGTTGTGCAGGGGGTTGTCTGGAGGGGTTATACGTTGTGCAGGGGGTTGTCTGGTGGGGTTATACGTTGTGCAGGGGGTTGTCCGGAGGCGTTATACGTTGTGCAGGGGATTGTCTGGTGGGGTTATACGTTGTGCAGGGGGTTGTCTGGAGGGGTTATACGTTGTGCAGGGGGTTGTCTGGAGGGGTTATACGTTGTGCAGGGGGTTGTCTGGTGGGGTTATACGTTGTGCAGGGGGTTGTCTGGTGGGGTTATACGTTGTGCAGGGGGTTGTCTGGTGGGGTTATACGTTGTGCAGGGGGTTGTCTGGAGGCGTTATACGTTGTGCAGGGGGTTGTCTGGTGGGGTTATACGTTGTGCAGGGGGTTGTCTGGAGGGGTTATACGTTGTGCAGGGGGTTGTCTGGAGGGGTTATACGTTGTGCAGGGGGTTGTCTGGAGGGGTTATACGTTGTGCAGGGGGTTGTCTGGTGGGGTTATACGTTGTGCAGGGGGTTGTCTGGAGGCGTTATACGTTGTGCAGGGGATTGTCTGGTGGCGTTATACGTTGTGCAGGGGGTTGTCTGGTGGCGTTATACGTTGTGCAGGGGGTTGTCCGGAGGCGTTATACGTTGTGCAGGGGGTTGTCTGGTGGCGTTATACGTTGTGCAGGGGATTGTCTGGAGGGGTTATACTTTATGCAGGGGGTTGTCCGGAGGCGTTATACGTTGTGCAGGGGGTTGTCTGGTGGCGTTATACGTTGTGCAGGGGGTTGTCTGGAGGCGTTATACGTTGTGCAGGGGGTTGTCTGGAGGCGTTATACGTTGTGCAGGGGGTTGTCTGGAGGGGTTATACGTTGTGCAGGGGGTTGTCCGGAGGCGTTATACGTTGTGCAGGGGGTTGTCTGGTGGGGTTATACGTTGTGCAGGGGGTTGTCTGGTGGGGTTATACGTTGTGCAGGGGGTTGTCTGGAGGCGTTATACGTTGTGCAGGGGGTTGTCTGGTGGGGTTATACGTTGTGCAGGGGGTTGTCTGGAGGCATTATACGTTGTGCAGGGGGTTGTCTGGAGGCGTTATACGTTGTGCAGGGGGTTGTCTGGAGGCGTCATACGTTGTGCAGGGGGTTGTCTGGTGGCGTTATACGTTGTGCAGGGGGTTGTCTGGTGGGGTTATACGTTGTGCAGGGGGTTGTCCGGAGGCGTTATACGTTGTGCAGGGGATTGTCTGGTGGGGTTATACGTTGTGCAGGGGGTTGTCTGGAGGGGTTATACGTTGTGCAGGGGGTTGTCTGGTGGGGTTATACGTTGTGCAGGGGATTGTCTGGTGGGGTTATACGTTGTGCAGGGGGTTGTCTGGAGGCGTTATACGTTGTGCAGGGGGTTGTCTGGTGGGGTTATACGTTGTGCAGGGGGTTGTCCGGAGGCGTTATACGTTGTGCAGGGGATTGTCTGGTGGGGTTATACGTTGTGCAGGGGGTTGTCTGGTGGGGTTATACGTTGTGCAGGGGGTTGTCCGGAGGCGTTATACGTTGTGCAGGGGGTTGTCTGGTGGGGTTATACGTTGTGCAGGGGGTTGTCTGGAGGGGTTATACGTTGTGCAGGGGGTTGTCCGGAGGCGTTATACGTTGTGCAGGGGGTTGTCTGGTGGCGTTATACGTTGTGCAGGGGATTGTCTGGAGGGGTTATACTTTATGCAGGGGGTTGTCAGGAGGGGTTATACGTTGTGCAGGGGATTGTCTGGTGGGGTTATACGTTGTGCAGGGGGTTGTCCGGAGGCGTTATACGT
Organism: Leptodactylus fallax; assembly: GCA_947044405.1. Taxonomy (NCBI): domain Eukaryota; kingdom Metazoa; phylum Chordata; class Amphibia; order Anura; family Leptodactylidae; genus Leptodactylus; species Leptodactylus fallax. The sequence continues at coordinate 4,529,280 of CAMRHE010000133.1, read as the reverse complement.
TGTGCAGGGGATTGTCTGGTGGGGTTATACGTTGTGCAGGGGGTTGTCTGGAGGGGTTATACGTTGTGGAGGGGGTTGTCTGGAGGCGTTATACGTTGTGCAGGGGGTTGTCAGGAGGGGTTATACGTTGTGCAGGGGGTTGTCTGGAGGCGTTATACGTTGTGCAGGGGGTTGTCAGGAGGGGTTATACGTTGTGCAGGGGGTTGTCTGGTGGGGTTATACGTTGTGCAGGGGGTTGTCCGGAGGCGTTATACGTTGTGCAGGGGATTGTCTGGTGGGGTTATACGTTGTGCAGGGGGTTGTCAGGAGGGGTTATACGTTGTGCAGGGGGTTGTCAGGAGGCGTTATACGTTGTGCAGGGGGTTGTCAGGAGGGGTTATACATTGTGCAGGGGGTTGTCTGGTGGCGTTATACGTTGTGCAGGGGATTGTCTGGTGGGGTTATACGTTGTGCAGGGGGTTGTCCGGAGGCGTTATACGTTGTGCAGGGGGTTGTCCGGAGGCGTTATACGTTGTGCAGGGGGTTGTCTGGTGGGGTTATATGTTGTGCAGGGGGTTGTCTGGAGGGGTTATACGTTGTGCAGGGGGTTGTCCGGAGGCGTTATACGTTGTGCAGGGGATTGTCTGGTGGGGTTATACGTTGTGCAGGGGGTTGTCTGGTGGGGTTATACGTTGTGCAGGGGATTGTCTGGTTGGGTTATACGTTGTGCAGGGGGTTGTCTGGTGGGGTTATACGTTGTGCAGGGGGTTGTCCGGAGGCGTTATACGTTGTGCAGGGGGTTGTCTGGTGGGGTTATATGTTGTGCAGGGGGTTGTCTGGAGGGGTTATACGTTGTGCAGGGGGTTGTCTGGTGGGGTTATACGTTGTGCAGGGGATTGTCTGGTGGGGTTATACGTTGTGCAGGGGATTGTCTGGTGGGGTTATACGTTGTGCAGGGGGTTGTCTGGTGGGGTTATACGTTGTGCAGGGGGTTGTCTGGTGGGGTTATACGTTGTGCAGGGGGTTGTCCGGAGGCGTTATACGTTGTGCAGGGGATTGTCTGGTGGGGTTATACGTTGTGCAGGGGGTTGTCTGGAGGGGTTATACGTTGTGCAGGGGGTTGTCTGGAGGGGTTATACGTTGTGCAGGGGGTTGTCTGGTGGGGTTATACGTTGTGCAGGGGATTGTCTGGTGGGGTTATACGTTGTGCAGGGGGTTGTCTGGAGGCGTTATACGTTGTGCAGGGGGTTGTCTGGTGGGGTTATACGTTGTGCAGGGGGTTGTCCGGAGGCGTTATACGTTGTGCAGGGGATTGTCTGGTGGGGTTATACGTTGTGCAGGGGGTTGTCTGGTGGGGTTATACGTTGTGCAGGGGGTTGTCCGGAGGCGTTATACGTTGTGCAGGGGGTTGTCTGGTGGGGTTATACGTTGTGCAGGGGGTTGTCTGGAGGGGTTATACGTTGTGCAGGGGGTTGTCCGGAGGCGTTATACGTTGTGCAGGGGGTTGTCTGGAGGGGTTATACTTTATGCAGGGGGTTGTCCAGAGGCGTTATACGTTGTGCAGGGGATTGTCTGGTGGGGTTATACGTTGTGCAGGGGGTTGTCTGGAGGGGTTATACGTTGTGCAGGGGGTTGTCAGGAGGGGTTATACGTTGTGCAGGGGGTTGTCTGGAGGCGTTATACGTTGTGCAGGGGGTTGTCAGGAGGGGTTATACGTTGTGCAGGGGGTTGTCCGGAGGCGTTATACGTTGTGCAGGGGATTGTCTGGTGGGGTTATACGTTGTGCAGGGGGTTGTCTGGAGGGGTTATACGTTGTGCAGGGGGTTGTCAGGAGGGGTTATACGTTGTGCAGGGGGTTGTCTGGAGGCGTTATACGTTGTGCAGGGGGTTGTCAGGAGGGGTTATACGTTGTGCAGGGGGTTGTCTGGTGGGGTTATACGTTGTGCAGGGGGTTGTCCGGAGGCGTTATACGTTGTGCAGGGGATTGTCTGGTGGGGTTATACGTTGTGCAGGGGGTTGTCAGGAGGGGTTATACATTGTGCAGGGGGTTGTCAGGAGGCGTTATACGTTGTGCAGGGGGTTGTCAGGAGGGGTTATACATTGTGCAGGGGGTTGTCTGGTGGCGTTATACGTTGTGCAGGGGATTGTCTGGTGGGGTTATACGTTGTGCAGGGGGTTGTCCGGAGGCGTTATACGTTGTGCAGGGGGTTGTCCGGAGGCGTTATACGTTGTGCAGGGGGTTGTCTGGTGGGGTTATATGTTGTGCAGGGGGTTGTCGGAAGGGGTTATACGTTGTGCAGGGGGTTGTCCGGAGGCGTTATACGTTGTGCAGGGGATTGTCTGGTGGGGTTATACGTTGTGCAGGGGGTTGTCTGGTGGGGTTATACGTTGTGCAGGGGATTGTCTGGTGGGGTTATACGTTGTGCAGGGGGTTGTCTGGTGGGGTTATACGTTGTGCAGGGGATTGTCTGGTGGGGTTATACGTTGTGCAGGGGGTTGTCTGGTGGGGTTATACGTTGTGCAGGGGGTTGTCCGGAGGCGTTATACGTTGTGCAGGGGGTTGTCTGGTGGGGTTATATGTTGTGCAGGGGGTTGTCTGGAGGGGTTATACGTTGTGCAGGGGGTTGTCTGGTGGGGTTATACGTTGTGCAGGGGGTTGTCTGGTGGGGTTATACGTTGTGCAGGGGGTTGTCTGGTGGGGTTATACGTTGTGCAGGGGGTTGTCAGGAGGGGTTATACATTGCATGTCATGCACAAGTAATTAATACCATTCTCATTTTTATTATTTCAGGCTGGAGGCCCAGACGAACAATCATTTTTGCTAGCTGGGACGCAGAAGAGTTCGGGTTGTTGGGATCCACAGAATGGGCTGAGGTAAGAGATGTCAGTCTTCAGAGCCAGAAGCTCTGGCTGTATGGATAGGGTTAATGCTATATGGGGTCTAGACCCTGGAGTCTGAGTGGGTCCAATGCCCCACAAGGGTGCTTATTGCAGATTTTACACTGGAGTCCTTTAAATTACACCTCCTGCCAGGTCAGTGGTAAATTCAGCTCTGCTACATCTTTATAATTACATCTTTATCGTAACTTTAAAGCTGTCAATACATGTCCCCTTTAATATCCCTCTTTAAGATGCCTCTTTATAACACCCTCTCTAAGGTGTCTGATTGGCACCACCCACGACTCCCTCGGCAAGACTTATGACATATCTGTTTGATTAAATACCCCCATATATTTCCCATTAAATAGCAAATGGAAGATTCAGAGCATTCTTTATAATTCTGCTTTGTGATGTCTCTCTGTTACTCTCTGTTTTGGTTTGGCTGAACTCAAAACTTTTGGGAATTTTGTAAACAAGCCAGTTTGCTCATCTGTAATGGCCACACCTAGTTGTCAAATTGATTTCTAAATTTCCAAGAGGAATAACAGAGGAAAGATGCAATGCAGGGTTCCTGTGGAATAGCAGTATTTATCACAACTGATGTTACGATGGGTAGAGCTGACAGGGCCTTTTTAAGAGGGCAAAAAAATGCTTATGATTTCTCTCTTCTTTTATGTGATGTTTTTCCCTATGATAACACTTCTTGCCCTACGTCCCAAGCAGTTAAAAGGAATGTGTCGCCAATTTTTTCATTTATATATGCGGTGTATGGGTGTGGACCTTCACAGATCACATATTGATAACCTTTCCCATGGATAGGTCATCAGTATGAAAACTCAATTTTTGGCCTTTACACCCCTTTAACAGCATTTAGTGATATGCTTTACAGCAGTCTCATGGCCATAGGTAGTAATAGTCTGGAGTCGACTCAAGTTCTAGGCAAGTTTCTAGGCATGCTCTGTGCAGGGAGGATGTGACAGTAGTGGATGTAATGATGGGTCACGAGTTATGAGTGTTATCTGTAGAGGTGTGAACTTCTATTGTGATCCTGTCTGTCTTGTGATGTAAATGAGGTCACTGCTGCAATGAGAACCCCTTATGGAATTAGCAAGGCTGCTATAAGGTGACATGCGAACAACCATGTATGTGTTGCCGGCCCATGATTGAACGTGGGGCCAGTGAACACTGTCTGCAAAACAGACAGGAAAAGGACCTGTCCTGAGTTTTGCTCACGGCCCCATACACTGGACCGTGAAAATACATGGTTGTGTGTATGGGGCCATAGAAATGAATAGGTCAGTGTGCTAACCGTGAAAAACAGGTGTGTGTATGAGGCCTTAAGCTTAGTGGACAGAGTGAAAATTGCAGGCTATTGTTTTGTTTTTTTTTTTTTCTTTTTAAATATAGATATGGTAAATCATATGGAAAATTAAAATTAAATTAAAAATCATCCCAAATTCTTAAAAAAATGCGTTTCTCCATTTTTTTTAGTGTCACATTCCCTTGGATGTGGATAAAGTTGACAACTCTCAATCACTTGGGGATGTCAGTGTTGACATAAGGAGGCCCATACAGCTGCTGTTTACACAGGCACAAGTGTAACTTTAGCCTCTGCTATCCGGCAGGCGTATGACGCTATGGTTAGGATTAATGGGGGTGCACACCCGTCTAAGTTTCCACATTGTTAGAACTTGTGGCCAGTCACAGTTCTCATATATTCCACAAAGTCAAAGGAGGCATCTGGATGCAATTGCCTCCCTCTCTCTATCTATATATAAATATATCTATATATGCAGAGCTCACACATCCTACATGTTTCTGGGATGTTAATGGCTCATTGACTGGAGGGGAGCGGTGCTGTTATGGGAGCGGTGCAGTGGGGTGCATATGACAGTGGGCGGCTCTGTCTTTCTTTCTCATGACATTTGTGAATAGGAAATCATAGAATGAGAGTCATTGTTATTGCATCGACTTAACTCGTCCCTGACATTTACATCGTACAGAACATTTTCAGAGCAGCGTTCATTTCTTATGTCTGCACCTAAAGGAACATTCCGGGCAATACTGAATACACGGTTGTGAAGGGGGGGATGGAAATTATTATGACTGGCGTTCTGTATAGCCCCGGCCTGAGTTACATCTCAATAAATTAGAATATCTTTGAAACATTTCTTTCTTTCAGTAATTAAATTAATAAAGTGACCTCCTATATTTTCTAGATTCTTTACACACAGAGTCTTCTATTTCAAGTGTTTTATTTCTGGAAATGTTGATTATGGATTACAGGGGATGAAAACCAAAATCTAAGAAAATTAGAATATTGTAAGTTCAGTTCAGTCTTGTAAATTCAGTGTCACCTGCCAAGGTTTCCTAAGCCTTTAAATGGTCCCTCAGTCTGGTTCAGTAGGACACACAACCATGGAAGACGCTGATTATGGATTGTATTACTGAATTACTGAATGATGACGTTTCAAAATATTCTAATTTATTGAGATGCACCTGTATATTAAATTTGTCAGGCGAGGTGTCCCTGCTGCCCACTTTGGTCTCCGCCCTGCCCCACCATCTTTCCTAAAAAGTGGCAATCGGGACACAAAATAAACAATGTGTCACATTTTTGGCGCCAGAAAGGACTGTACACTAAAAATGTGCCACATTTACCCCATCCACAGCAGAAAACTAATTCCCTATCTCATATGTAATACCTATAAAAAAAATACAGCAGCACTCTGAACACAGCATTATCTATCTATCTATCGTCTCTCTCTTCTCTCTATCTCTCTATCTATCTATCTATCTATCTATCTATCTATCTATCTATCTATCTATCTATCTATCTATCTATCTATATCTATCTATCTATCTATCTATCTATCCCATATCTATCTATCTATCTATCTATCTATCTATCTATCTATCACTCTATCTCATCTATCTGTCTTCTCCTATCTATCTATCTATCTATCTATCTATCTATCTATCTACCGCATATCTATCTATCTATCTATCTATCTATCTATCTATCACGTGTATCTCTATTATCATCTATCTATCTATCTCATATCTATCTATCTATCTATCTCATATCTATCTATCTCATCGTTTTTTCTATCTATCTATCTATCTATCTATCTATCTATCTATCTATCTATCTCATATCTATCTATCTATCTCATATCTATCTATCTATCTATCTATCTATCTATCTATCTATCGTATATCTCTATCTATCTATCTCAATCTATCTATCTATCTATCTATCTATCGTATATCTCTATCTATCTATCTATCTATCTTTCCTAATGTCGTGTTCACATACAACAATAGCCGCAGATTTCTTCATATTCCTCCCTAGCAAAATATTATGGCTATTATATAAATATAATAAATAAACTAAATGAATAAATAAATCTAATAATTTGGACAATGTATTTTCTGCATACATTTCCTTATGCAAAGAATAATACTTGGTGAAAGCTCCTCCTGTCTCATATTTCCCTGTCTGCTGCTGTTTTCTTCCACCATGCTTTACACTGAAGCTCTGCTTGTTCTGATTGGCTGCTGTCTAGAAGCACAAGCCCAGCACTCGCCCCCCAGGATATCAGTAAATGGAGAGATGACTTACATTGCAGCAAGGGTAGAATATTAATAAACTACTGCCCCCTATAAACCAGGGTGAAGGAACTCCTATAAGCAGAGATCCTGGAGATCTGATCAAAATGATCCTTAAAGGGGTATTCCTATGTTAACAAGTTATGCCTACCCATAGGATAGGGGATCATTTACAGATCAGTGGGGGTCCGACTGACCAAAACCCCAAGATCAGGACAACGGGGCAGTTTTTGTTGCATACAGCGCTCCATTCATTTCAATCGAGTCGAGTGCAGTATTGTGGCATGAGTGGCATGGTGTGCATGTGGCCCCCAAACACAGCTCCATTCACAATGGGAAACAAAAATCCCTCTTTCTTCTGTGGCACTCCACATATCTGCAAGTTATCCTAGGGGATAACTTGCCCAGATATCACAACCCCTTTAAATTTTTTTATGGGGCCCCTCATTGTGTCCGAGCTGTACGGCAGCAGAGATGTTTAGTATTTCACACACGACAATACAGATTGTGGCCTGCGGGATAGTTGTCATGGTACTAAACTCAACAAGCTGGAATATTCAGAGAAGGATAAAGGGGTTTCCTTCCTGCGGATTCTCATGTGAATTATTAAAATAACTATACAGGCAAGAGAGTCTTGTCTCAAGATGTGGGGCTAGGGTGAAGGTCATGTTCATTAAAGGGGTGCACATTTGTGGCAAATCCATATGATAGGTGGGCGTCTCAACTTTTGGACTCTCTCATATGAAAAGAATGGGGACCACTGATTCACAGCAAATGCTTTACCCCCTTAAATTCAGTGTACAGGTGACCGCAGACAGCCCCTGCCATTAAAGTCTATGGGATTGCAATAGAAGATAACACCTCTATAGATAACACCACTGACCCATCATTACATTCACTACTGACCATAGATGATGTCACATCTTATCTCCTCCCCCTCCGTGCACTGAGCATGTCTAGAAAACTCTCCTATAGACCTCAATGAGTCAGCTCCAGATTATTACTGCCTATAAATGCTGTAAAGCAGATCACTAAATGCTATTAAGAGAGTAGACGAGAAGCTCAGACAAGATGGCCGCCTCCATAATAATGGACAGAAAATAGAATAAAATATTTATAACCAGGAAATAAAAACAGATTAGAAAAAAAGGGATAGATTTCATTATATGGTTTTAATAAATAAAAAATTGGCAATTCATTCCTTTTAGAGGGTAGCCTCCTATAGGTGGCGCTCTAGGGACTGTGTGTTGGACATGTTACACAGTTTATGGGATTCTGCTCATAGGACATAGAAATTTAACTAAGAAAAGAGAGATCTGAGGGTTGTCCAGGAATTATAGTTCTGGGCCAGGAGGCCGGGGAAGGTGAAATACAAAAAAAAAATATATATATATATAAATATATACAGTATATATATATATATATAAATAATAATGGCATGGTGTCTGCCATGATGTCCAGACATATGTCACCGGTGACCACTGAGGCCGCTGATTTGCCTCAGTGGTCACGTGCGACCAAATCCCCAGGTGCCGCTGGAGCGCCTAGGACAGGAGAGTATGTTGTGTTTTTTAAGCATACTAGACTCCTATCTCATCATTTTACATTATTGTACAATATTTTATTGTTTTGATGATTTTATGTCATTTGCAGGAAAATGCTAAAATTCTTCAGGAAAGAGGCGTGGCCTATATCAATTCAGATTCTTCCATTGAAGGTAATGCAATACCAGATATGACCCCTATACAGTGTATGGCGCTGTGCTTGGTAAACAGTGACAAGGCTGCAGCACTGGTCCAAGTCCTGCGATATCTGATCGGCGGTGGTTCATGTTTAGCCCCCCTCCACTAATCTGATGCTGTTGACCTATCCTAAGGTCATCAATATCATAATCTCTGAAAACCCCTTTAACTTTTGCAATAAACTACAGAGCAGACGACCACAACTTCCCCTACAAATCTTTATTCTCAGACATTGAAACTAGAGAAGTCTTGCAAGATCCTGCGATATCCTGACTTTTAGACATGAACTGCTGCCATTTAAAGTTGTACTGCTTAATTATTATTGGTTGGTTAAGGCTTCCAAGGGGGTGTGGCCTCTATTGTGATTGGATACCAATGTGTTTCTATGTTATATATTTGGCATAAACTCAACTGTAACCGAATAAATTTAGATCAGACCTGAAACTTCAGGGTGTCTTTACCATAAGTAGAGAACCACAGGTTAGAGAACACTGCACTAACACAATGCACAAGTTCCTATGATTTAAAGGGATTTTCAGGATATTAATATTGATGTCTTGATGTATTGACCTATACTTGGGATAAATCCAGATTATCAGATTGGTGGGGGGGGGGGGGGCAGCGAATGGTATTGCACTATTGCTTCCAATAAAGTACTGGGAGTAGCACTGCAGTACCATTGATGGCCTCTACCCAATGTATGGCACTGTGCACCATGACCTTTTCAATCAGCTGATTTGTGAGGGTGTGAGGTGTCGGACCCCCACCAATCTGATATTGATAACCTATCCTAAAGTTAGGTCATCATTATTAATGACCCAGAAAACCCCTTTAAAGGGAGTCTATCACCAGAATTCAGCATTTCAATCCAGCCCCGCAGATAGATAGGTTAGGATCACCACAATCAAATGGTGTTTCCCCCTTGTGAATCGGGGCCTCCAGTGCTGAGATATCGCTGTTTTGTCAAGTAATGAGGGAGCTGCCATTGCTCCAATTAGCTAATTTGCATATGACAAAAACAGTGATAGCTCGGCAATGGAGGCCCCGAATCACAAGGGGAAAACACTGTTTGATTCAAGTGACCCTAACCTATCTATCTGCAGGCGGGGTTTACATGTTGGGTTCTGATGACAGACTCCCTTTAAGTAGACCTCCATTGAGGAGGAGCCATATAGATGTATGTACTCAGCACTTGGCTCGTTTACCTCATTGCTTTATGCAGATTTTCACATTTTAATTAAATGTATTTGTATTTTTAGGCAACTACACCTTACGAGTTGATTGTACCCCGTTATTGTACAAACTGGTGTATAATGTCACCAAACAGGTGAGTCTTGAAGGACCTGGAGGTTCCTTAAATCCATCAGTAGCTGCTATAGTGAGCGCACGTATACTTTGGTTTGCTCTGTAACATGTGCAGTTGTCAGTCTGCACTTCAGTCATGAAGTGATAGACCCCAGCAGCAGGGGGAGCACTTTACTCTCAGCTTTACATAAAGTTGTCCCAGGGGCATAACTAGCAAAGACTGGGCTCAAAAGCAAACTCGTGACTTGGGCCCACACACAGTATAATGTCCCATAGTGGCCCCTACAATCTTCATTACAAATTTTGCTAAAATTTCAGGTTCGACTAAACTTGAAATTTTGGGGGTTCACCACACGAACTATTCTATAACCCTGGGGTTTGAAGATTGGAGGCCCTGGAGAGGTGATCAAACCTAAAAAGTAGTGTTTAAGATCTTTAATTGATGACCTGTCCTAAGGATAGGTCATCAATTAATATGACTATACAGGATTGAAAAAACATAACCAGCTTCTTCCAGATACAGCGCCACACCCGTTCACAGTTTATGTGTGGTATTGCAACTTAGTCACATTCACTTAAACTGAGTTCAGCCGAAATACCGGACACAAGGACAAGTACGGTACTCTTTCTGGAGGAAAGCAGCCATGTTTTTTGTATCCCATATAAGGTGTGACTAGAACTGGCATTGTAAATTGGGATTCTTGCCGTCTGCAGATGGTCATTAGTGGTTCTTCTAGATCAGAAAGACTTTTTGCATAATGTTAGACAATGTTTAGAATCTGCCTTGACAACAGAATCTGAGGTGACAACAAGTTTTACCAGTTCACATTTTTGTGGAGTGTAATTAGGTCAGGCTTTGTGTTCCCGACTCTACTGCCATCTACTGGAGGATGAGACACATGCAGGCAATGAACTGACTATATCCCAAGGTTCTAAATGCACCAGGACACAACTGACCCCTTACTTCTGAAAGGGTCCTGAAATAAGCCTAATAATCTTCTGCCGTCTTCCAGACCACGGAGGTTATAAATGATCAGAATTTGGAAATTTTTACATAGTCACAGCCAGCCCCCTACATGCCGGTCAGGGGCTGGTCTATGGTGGCCTTGCAGTGTCTACATCCATGCTAATTCTACATCACTACTTGTGCAGGGATAACAACACCGGGATGTATACTATAAGCCTATGTTCACACTGCACTTCAGGTTTTCACCTGGAGCTTCCGCGTCCCTCACTTTTGTTCATATGGTCACAACAATGACCTCAGATGGACTCTACTTTAAGTCAGTGGGGTCCATCGGGCGGCATTTGGATGACAGAGTCAGGGCTTCCATTATAAATGACAGCTACAATGCAGGTGTGAACGGTGCCTTAGATAAAGAGGGATGTGTTTGGGGTAAGTGGGTCATCCTGGGCCTCAGTGACAGATATAGTTCCCTCATTTCCCAACTATAATTGTTTCTGGATGGAGTGGACATGTATCGTGTTACTTTCTGGAGAGGTATATTTCAGTTATGTACTATTTCCTGCTTTTTTAATGAAATTTTTATTATAGTGTCCTTTACTATACTAGGATGACAGAAGACATAACTAAAGGCACTACATTGATGACTTGGGGTGCAAATTTTGACTGTAGTGATCATAATGTCCATTAGGTGGCAGCAGCATTCCACTGTCAGTTTATAGTCGGCTTCGGTCACTTTCTTTGATAATTTATAGTTTACCGTTTTATAGAATTTACTATTTTTTGTTGAGCTGCAAAAAATTGGAACGGATCCCGGCAGGAAGCAAATGTCAAGTCATCCTCGTCCTCCTTTTTCTAGAAGATCCCTTATAGCTATATGGGGTCCTCGCAGTCGCTGGAAATGCTGATGATTCTCAGTTCATGTCAAGCTGGGACGAAAATCAGACCATGCCGGGTTAGTTTAGGGATATTTAAGGAAATGAGCATCCATTACTTTATGTAAGGGGATTGTCTCAACAAGTCATTGGTCCCCTATTAGGGCATCTCCCTGTCTGTGTCCCCTATTAGAGCATCTCCCTGTCTGTGTCCCCTATTAGGGCATCTCCCTGTCTGTGTCCCCTATTAGGGCATCTCCCTGTCTGTATCCCCTATTAGGGCATCTCCCTGTCTGTGTCCCCTATTAGGGCATCTCCCTGTCTGTGTCCCCTATTAGGGCATCTCCCTGTCTGTATCCCCTATTAGAGCATCTCCCTGTCTGTATCCCCTATTAGGGCATCTCCCTGTCTGTGTCCCCTATTAGGGCATCTCCCTGTCTGTGTCCCCTATTAGGGCATCTCCCTGTCTGTATCCCCTATTAGAGCATCTCCCTGTCTGTGTCCCCTATTAGAGCATCTCCCTGTCTGTATCCCCTATTAGAGCATCTCCCTGTCTGTGTCCCCTATTAGAGCATCTCCCTGTCTGTGTCCCCTATTAGAGCATCTCCCTGTCTGTGTCCCCTATTAGGGCATCTCCCTGTCTGTGTCCCCTATTAGAGCATCTCCCTGTCTGTGTCCCCTATTAGGGCATCTCCCTGTCTGTATCCCCTATTAGAGCATCCCCCTGTCAGTATCCCCTATTAGAGCATCTCCCTGTCTGTGTCCCCTATTAGAGCATCTCCCTGTCTGTATCCCCTATTAGGGCATCTCCCTGTCTGTATCCCCTATTAGAGCATCTCCCTGTCTGTGTCCCCTATTAGAGCATCCCCCTGTCTGTATCCCCTATTAGAGCATCTCCCTGTCTGTGTCCCCTATTAGGGCATCTCCCTGTCTGTATCCCCTATTAGAGCATCTCCCTGTCTGTGTCCCCTATTAGGGCATCTCCCTGTCTGTGTCCCCTATTAGGGCATCTCCCTGTCTGTGTCCCCTATTAGGGCATCTCCCTGTCTGTGTCCCCTATTAGAGCATCTCCCTGTCTGTATCCCCTATTAGAGCATCTCCCTGTCTGTGTCCCCTATTAGAGCATCCCCCTGTCTGTATCCCCTATTAGGGCATCTCCCTGTCTGTGTCCCCTATTAGAGCATCTCCCTGTCTGTGTCCCCTATTAGGGCATCTCCCTGTCTGTGTCCCCTATTAGAGCATCTCCCTGTCTGTATCCCCTATTAGGGCATCTCCCTGTCTGTATCCCCTATTAGGGCATCTCCCTGTCTGTGTCCCCTATTAGAGCATCTCCCTGTCTGTGTCCCCTATTAGAGCATCTCCCTGTCTGTGTCCCCTATTAGAGCATCTCCCTGTCTGTGTCCCCTATTAGGGCATCTCCCGGTCTGTGTCCCCTATTAGAGCATCTCCCTGTCTGTGTCCCCTATTAGGGCATCTCCCTGTCTGTATCCCCTATTAGGGCATCTCCCTGTCTGTGTCCCCTATTAGAGCATCTCCCTGTCTGTGTCCCCTATTAGAGCATCTCCCTGTCTGTGTCCCCTATTAGGGCATCTCCCTGTCTGTATCCCCTATTAGGGCATCTCCCTGTCTGTGTCCCCTATTAGAGCATCTCCCTGTCTGTATCCCCTATTAGGGCATCTCCCTGTCTGTGTCCCCTATTAGAGCATCTCCCTGTCTGTGTCCCCTATTAGAGCATCTCCCTGTCTGTATCCCCTATTAGGGCATCTCCCTGTCTGTATCCCCTATTAGGGCATCTCCCTGTCTGTGTCCCCTATTAGAGCATCTCCCTGTCTGTGTCCCCTATTAGAGCATCTCCCTGTCTGTGTCCCCTATTAGGGCATCTCCCTGTCTGTGTCCCCTATTAGAGCATCTCCCTGTCTGTGTCCCCTATTAGGGCATCTCCCTGTCTGTGTCCCCTATTAGAGCATCTCCCTGTCTGTGTCCCCTATTAGAGCATCTCCCTGTCTGTGTCCCCTATTAGAGCATCTCCCTGTCTGTGTCCCCTATTAGAGCATCTCCCTGTCTGTGTCCCCTATTAGGGCATCTCCCTGTCTGTGTCCCCTATTAGAGCATCTCCCTGTCTGTGTCCCCTATTAGAGCATCTCCCTGTCTGTGTCCCCTATTAGAGCATCTCCCTGTCTGTGTCCCCTTTTAGGGCATCTCCCTGTCTGTGTCCCCTATTAGAGCATCTCCCTGTCTGTGTCCCCTATTAGGGCATCTCCCTGTCTGTATCCCCTATTAGGGCATCTCCCTGTCTGTGTCCCCTATTAGGGCATCTCCCTGTCTGTGTCCCCTATTAGGGCATCTCCCTGTCTGTGTCCCCTATTAGGGCATCTCCCTGTCTGTATCCCCTATTAGGGCATCTCCCTGTCTGTGTCCCCTATTAGGGCATCTCCCTGTCTGTGTCCCCTATTAGGGCATCTCCCTGTCTGTGTCCCCTATTAGGGCATCTCCCTGTCTGTATCCCCTATTAGAGCATCTCCCTGTCTGTGTCCCCTATTAGAGCATCTCCCTGTCTGTATCCCCTATTAGAGCATCTCCCTGTCTGTGTCCCCTATTAGAGCATCTCCCTGTCTGTGTCCCCTATTAGAGCATCTCCCTGTCTGTATCCCCTATTAGAGCATCTGCCTGTCTGTATCCCCTATTAGGGCATCTCCCTGTCTGTGTCCCCTATTAGAGCATCTCCCTGTCTGTGTCCCCTATTAGAGCATCTCCCTGTCTGTGTCCCCTATTAGGGCATCTCCCTGTCTGTATCCCCTATTAGGGCTTCTCCCTGTCTGTGTCCCCTATTAGAGCATCTCCCTGTCTGTGTCCCCTATTAGAGCATCTCCCTGTCTGTGTCCCCTATTGGGCATCTCCCTGTCTGTGTCCCCTTTAGGGCATCTCCCTGTCTGTGTCCCCTATTAGAGCATCTCCCTGTCTGTGTCCCCTATTAGAGCATCTCCCTGTCTGTGTCCCCTATTAGAGCATCTCCCTGTCTGTGTCCCCTATTAGAGCATCTCCCTGTCTGTGTCCCCTATTAGGGCATCTCCCTGTCTGTGTCCCCTATTAGGGCATCTCCCTGTCTATATCCCCTATTAGGGCATCTCCCTGTCTGTGTCCCCTATTAGAGCATCTCCCTGTCTGTGTCCCCTATTAGAGCATCTCCCTGTCTGTGTCCCCTATTAGAGCATCTCCCTGTCTGTGTCCCCTATTAGAGCATCTCCCTGTCTGTGTCCCCTATTAGGGCATCTCCCTGTCTGTGTCCCCTATTAGAGCATCTTCCTGTCTGTGTCCCCTATTAGGGCATCTCCCTGTCTGTTCCCTATTAGAGCATCTCCCTGTCTGTGTCCCCTTTAGGGCATCTCCCGTCTGTATCCCCTATTAGAGCATCTCCCTGTCTGTGTCCCCTATTAGGGCATCTCCCTGTCTGTATCCCCTATTGGGCATCTCCCTGTCTGTGTCCCCTATTAGGGCATCTCCCTGTCTGTGTCCCCTATTAGGGCATCTCCCTGTCTGTGTCCCCTATTAGGGCATCTCCCTGTCTGTGTCCCCTATTAGGGCATCTCCCTGTCTGTGTCCCCTATTAGAGCATCTCCCTGTCTGTATCCCCTATTAGAGCATCTCCCTGTCTGTGTCCCCTATTAGAGCATCTCCCTGTCTGTGTCCCCTATTAGAGCATCTCCCTGTCTGTATCCCCTATTAGAGCATCTCCCTGTCTGTGTCCCCTATTAGAGCATCTCCCTGTCTGTATCCCCTATTAGAGCATCTCCCTGTCTGTGTCCCCTATTAGAGCATCCCCCTGTCTGTATCCCCTATTAGAGCATCTCCCTGTCTGTGTCCCCTATTAGGCTCTCCCTGTCTGTATCCCCTATTAGAGCATCTCCCTGTCTGTATCCCCTATTAGGGCTTCTCCCTGTCTGTGTCCCCTATTAGGGCATCTCCCTGTCTGTGTCCCCTATTAGAGCATCTCCCTGTCTGTGTCCCCTATTAGAGCATCTCCCTGTCTGTGTCCCCTATTAGAGCATCCCCCTGTCTTTCCCCTATTAGGGCATCTCCCTGTCTGTGTCCCCTATTAGGGCATCTCCCTGTTGTGTCCCCTATTAGAGCATCTCCCTGTCTGTGTCCCCTATTAGAGCATCTCCCTGTCTGTATCCCCTATTAGGGCATCTCCCTGTCTGTGTCCCCTATTAGAGCATCTCCCTGTCTGTGTCCCCTATTAGGGCATCTCCCTGTCTGTGTCCCCTATTAGAGCATCTCCCTGTCTGTATCCCCTATTAGAGCATCTCCCTGTCTGTTCCCCTATTAGAGATCTCCCTGTCTGTGTCCCCTATTAGGGCATCTCCCTGTCTGTATCCCCTATTAGAGCATCTCCCTGTCTGTGTCCCCTATTAGAGCATCTCCCTGTCTGTGTCCCCTATTAGAGCATCTCCCTGTCTGTGTCCCCTATTAGGGCATCTCCCTGCGTTCCCCTTTCCTGTCTTTCCCTATTAGGGCATCTCCCTGTCTGTGTCCCCTATTAGGGCATCTCCCTGTCTGTATCCCCTATTAGGGCATCTCCCTGTCTGTGTCCCCTATTAGAGCATCTCCCTGTCTGTGTCCCCTATTAGAGCATCTCCCTGTCTGTGTCCCCTATTAGGGCATCTCCCTGTCTGTATCCCCTATTAGAGCATCTCCCTGTCTGTATCCCCTATTAGGGCATCTCCCTGTCTGTGTCCCCTATTAGAGCATCTCCCTGTCTGTGTCCCCTATTAGGGCATCTCCCTGTCTGTGTCCCCTATTAGAGCATCTCCCTGTCTGTGTCCCCTATTAGAGCATCTCCCTGTCTGTGTCCCCTATTAGAGCATCTCCCTGTCTGTGTCCCCTATTAGGCATCTCCCTGTCTGTGTCCCCTATTAGAGCATCTCCCTGTCTGTGTCCCCTATTAGAGCATCTCCCTGTCTGTGTCCCCTATTAGAGCATCTCCCTGTCTGTATCCCCTATTAGGGCATCTCCCTGTCTGTGTCCCCTATTAGGGCATCTCCCTGTCTGTGTCCCCTATTAGAGCATCTCCCTGTCTGTGTCCCCTATTAGAGCATCCCCCTGTCTGTGTCCCCTATTTAGGGCATTTAGATCTCATAGCGGGTCCCCTGCTCATGACCCACTGAATAAGCATGAGAGATACCAAGAATCATAGTCTGTCTATTCCATAGCTGGCCATTTATCTGAATGGACGTGTAATACTATATTTTACCTGTAGTGGACACTGCAGGGTAAATAAATAGCCAAACAAAGCCAGGTCAGCTGATCACTTGGAAAATTTCAAGGGGTTAATGTGATAAGATAACCCATATAATATCTAACTATGTTAAAGAATGTGAAGGGGCCAATCTTAGTTTGGTTGTGCAGTGCTTTTTCTTGATGCCCTCCTTATATTATACCCTATAGTGCCCAAATAACAATTTTTAAGATGTCCAAATAACCCCGCCAGACAGAAGTCTAAATGACACTGCCCAGTCATTAAAGAGGTTTTATTATCACAGACACTTATCCACTATCCACGGGGTAGGGAATAAGTATCAGATCACTAGGACCGCCGACGATCAGGCCCCAAAGTCCTGCATGTGAATGATGTGCCAGTGCGCTTGTTCGACTGGAACCCCATTAATTTCTATGGGGTTTCCTGAGATTGCAGTCTGGGCGGCCCCATAGCAGTGATTGGAGCGCCAGTCACACAAGCACACTGGCGCTTTATTGATAGGAGGGTGCAGGGGGACTTTTGGACCCAGCAATCTGACACTTATCCTGTGGATAATGTGGTAATAAGTGTCTGCAATGGCAAAACCCCTATAACCTTAGCTTTAGGCACCAACTATAGGATCAGGGATATAATTTCATGATGCCCTGACAATGAGAGCCCATGATACCCCTTCACTAGTTACCGATGATGCCCCCAAAGGGATTACACGTATCCTTAGAGCCAGTCCTGATGAGAATTTCCAAACGTATTCCTATAGATTGTATTAAGTCATTATCTCCTGTTATAATAGGATTGGCAGAACTTCTGACACCTCCATCTTATCCTGTTAGTATGTGGCCATATGTGGGCACAGGCCGGGCATGCACTTGTCCTGGCTGTGGTTAGACCAGTGGCCACATTGGCTTTGTAGATGTTATAAAGCATTTCTTGACAATTTTTTTAAATGTATTTTTTTTTTTTATTTCCTGATTTTTAAAATTTTATCTTCTGTCCATGATTATGGAGGCGGCCATCTTGCCTGAGCTTCTCCTCTGCTTTGTTAACAGCATTTAGTGATCTGCTTTACAGCATAGTCATGACCATGGGCATCAATAGTCTGGAGCTGACTCACTGAGACCAATTGGAGAGTTTTATAGACATGCTCTGTGCAGGGAGGGGGAGGAGATAAGCTGTGACATCATTTGTTGTCAATAGTGGATGCAATGATGGGTCAATGGTGTTATCTATAGAGGTTGTATCTTCTATTGATGTAAATGAGGTGGCTGCTGCAAAGAGAAACCCTACAGAATTGGTAAGTGTTAGTATATTATTAGGCTTAGTGGCCAGGGTGAAAATTGCAGGATATAGTACATTTTTTTAAACATACATAGTGACATGGAAAATTTTAAATAAAATCAAAAATATGTTTAACATAAAAAAAACTTGCTTTACAAACTAGGCCATTTTTGGTGACACATTCCCTTTGAAGCATATTATAAATATCTCATGGGTAGGGCTCCAAATGTTGGGACCCTGAGAATGGGTACGTCGGTCACTCCTGAGGTGGCTACCTATGTGCAGTCACTAGCTGCTATAGCAAATGTGAGATACAAAAATGGCTGGAGAGTCCCGGCTATTCCATATCTGCCATTTAATGTAATGAGTGGCCACGCTGAGCCATTTACAATCACAACACCCCCAGGCCCTCCTTCTTGTGTCTGGCGATTTCGACCACGCCTCTCCATCATCCACACTGCCCAGTTTCACACAGTATGTAACCTGCCACACAAGAGACAACAAAACACTGGACTTGTTCTTTGCCAACGTGAGGGAGGCATATAGCTGATCAGCCCTACCGCCCCTGGGGAGATCGGATCACAACCTAGTACATCTCCGACCTGTGTACAAGCCACTTGTCGTAGAGAACCAGCTGTCACCCGCACAGTGAGGATTGGTCTGAGGACAGTGATGAGGCTCTGGGGATGTTTGACACACCGCTGGGAAGTTTTGCGGTTCGTTGGAGAGATATGAAGGACTCCCCTGCTAACGGACTCTTTTTTGTGTGGACAACACGTACCCACAAGTGGTGAGGTGCTTCTCCAATACAAACCTGGATTAATTCTGATATAAAAACACTCTTGGAGAAAAGTGGCATTCGGCGGTAAGGAGGGGTTGAGGGAAGACAAAAGGAGCTGAGGCATCAAATCAGGCAAGGAAAAGCCAGTTATAAGGAAAAAATGGAAAAGAAAATGGAAAGAAAAGACATAAGGGGGGTCTGGGAGGGGCTTAAGTCAATTTCGGGTCATAAACAGTCTGTCTGCCAGATTGAGGCAGATGTTAATTGGCTTAATGAACTAAACCTATTCTTCAACAGATTTGATCACACACCAGCTCCTCCCACCCCAGCATGTCCTTCAGCTTCCCCCACCACAATGACTTCACCCCATGCGGCCACTTCCCAACAGACCAGTAAATCCAGAAATCCGTCTTTATCTGGCCACAGTCTGACCTTCACACGGGCCCAGGTGAGGAAGGAGATGAAAAAGATCAAGGCGAGGAAAGCCGCAGGGCCAGATGACATCAGTGCAAGGCTAATTAAGACTTGTGGGGACCAGCTGTGTGGTATAATTACATATATGTATAATATGAGCCTGAGGCAGGAAATAGTCCCTGAATTATGGAAATCTTCTTGTGTGGTACCAGTTCCAAAGAAACCTCACCCTATGGACCTCAACGACTACAGACCTGTAGCACTGATATCCCACCTGATGAAGATCTTAGAGAGATTGGTTCTCACACATCTCCACCTTCTAGTGAGCCCCGCTATGGACCCTCTCCAGTTTGCTTATCGGCCGGGCATTGGGGTAGATGATGCCATCATCCATCTTCTGCACAGGGCTCTGTCTCTCCTGGAGAAACCAGGGAACACGGTGAGAATAATGTTCTTTGACTTCTCCAGTGCTTTTAACACCATACAGCCCAGGTTATTGAGGGACAAGCTGGGCCTTGCTGGAGTGGACCACCACCTCTCCAACTGGATCCTAGACTACCTCACAAATCGACCTCAATACGTGAGAGCCCAAGACTGTGTGTCAGGTACCGTGATCTGTAATACGGGGGCACCTCAGGGTACGGTTCTCGCCCCTTTCCTCTTCACACTGTACACTGCAGATTTTAGGTGCAACTCATCCAGCTGCTACCTACAGAAGTATTCTGACGACTCTGCAATAGTGGGCCTCATCACAGACGATGATGACAGGGAGTACAGAGAACTGAACCGGTTTTTTGTGGACTGGTGCCACCAGAACCACCTGAAGATTAACGCGGGGAAGACCAAGGAGATGGTGGTGGACTTCCGTAAAGGCAGATGCCCTCCAAAACCAGTGGACATCCTGGGGACGGGCATCGAGATTGTGAACACCTATAAGTACCTGGGTTTGCTCCTTAATAATAAGCTGGAGTGGGCAGATCATATGGAGGCCCTGTACAGGAAGGGCCACAGCAGGCTCTACCTGCTTAGGAGGCTGAGAGCCTTTGGAATCCGGGGGGCACTTCTTAGGACTTTCTTCAACTCGGTAGTGGCATCAGCCATCTTCTTTGGAGTGGCCTGCTGGGGGAGCAGTATATCATCCAGGGACAGAAATAAACTCGACAAGCTGATTAGAAGGGCCAGCTCTGTCCTGGGGAGCCCACTGGACCCAGTGCAGGTGGTGGGTGACAGAAGGATACTGTCCGTGGTGAGCTCCATGCGGGAGAATAAGTCCCATCCCATGCATGAGACTGTGATCGCGCTTGGCAGTACTGTCAGTGACCGACTGCTCCACCCTAGGTGTGAGAAGGAGCGCTATCGGAAGTCTTTCCTCCCCACCGCGGTTAGGCTGTACAACCAACACCGACCTAAGCGGAGATCATTACACACAGAGAACTGAAATATCTTTCTGCCTGTTAAATCCCCCCCCCCCGCTGCTACGTCCTATCTGTCTGTCTGCTATTAATGTAATGCCTCTCACCTTGGAACATTCCTGTACATGTTGTATTTGTATTTGTATCTGCTTATCTTATCTTATCTTTGCTGCTGTAACACACTGAATTTCCCCACTGTGGGACTATTAAAGGACTATTATTATTATTATTATTATTATTATTATTATTATTATTATTATTTGTCGGGATGAGGTTTCGGGCACTCTCCACAGTCACAGAATAACATGATCACAGTGACATTGCCTGTAGCGACCACTAGGGGGAGCTTCTATTAAAATCTAAAATCAGCCTAATATTTTTGTATATTATTAGTTATTTATTAGTTATCTTTATAAAAAATTGAGAATGTTTGTTTTTTGAGTGATCCAAGTGTGTAAGGGGTTAAATAACCTTTAATCACATGATCTGTAGCCTATGTCTCCTGTATAAAAGGTGTCAGATGTCCTAGACCGAAAATATTTTGGGTTGGGAAACAGTGCCCCTAGTGGAAAGGGTTGGGAATCAGTGCCCCTAGTGGACAGGTTGGGAATGGACAACATAGCAATAAAAAAAAGCAGCATTCACTTCTTAATCCTCCCAAAATGGCATATGTGAATACAACCTTATTTTTACTTACCTGATATTTTAAGCCACACCCTGGTTTTACAGAGGCCGCCCCCAAAATACCCAGAAATTACTGTTTGTACATACTGTACATATTACCATAAACCTGCCCCTGAGGACACGGGGCTGTTTACAGGCACGCCATGAAGTTATAACAAAGGGTCTTGTGTATCAAAACTGTCTAATAGAGAAAGTGGCCTTGTCCCCATAGCAACCCATCAGAACACAGCTTTCATTTCTTACACTGCTGGAAAGTGTCTGTTGTATATATGACTAGTCTATGAGTCAACCTGTAATTCCCCTTTAAAGCACTTAGAGGCTGCTGCCATTTTCATATTTAAAGGAAACTCTTTTTATGGATATTACTTTAAAGAATGTGTTCGGTAACTGCTAACTTTGGAATTTCCAAATAAAATACTACTGCGGGTGACAGTCTACTGGAGTTCCTGAAGGATTCTGGTCATTTTGGGCTTAGGAGTCTAGTGGGCGGGCCTACTCAGTGACTGTCAGCCTTCCGATTATCAGTAGGACCACCCACTGGACTCCTGAGCCAACATGATGGTTTATCTTTAAATTTCCAAGTTCTGAGATTGGATGTGATAAGGGAGGAAACGGATTGTTCTGTAGAACCCGGCGTATAACTATTTTATTACGCATTCTAGCCATAACATGGAGATCGGGTGTTGTATTATCGGCTTGTCGGTCATTGCTGTATTTTGTCTTTGCAGATCGATAGTCCAGATGAAGGCTTTGATGGCCAGTCATTATATGAAAGCTGGCTACAGAAAGCCCCCTCCCCACAAAAGAAAGATCTACCAAGGTATTATGATTATTATCTGCCATGTTAAAGGGGTTGTCAGGATTAGGAAACTTATTTTCAAAAATCCTGAAGGGGAGTTACAAGATATGGGTCACAAGGGGCTTTAGAAGTGGGGTTAGGGCTCTGCTCATTAATAGCACAAGACTCATACTATAAGACCGGTGTTGTAGGCAATGAGGCATTGTCCTAGGCCCTGGTGGGACCCATACAGGGTCTATGACAATGTAGGCCCTGGTGGAACCCATACAGGGTCTATGACAATGTAGGCCCTGGTGGAACCCATATAGGGTCTATGACAATGTAGGCTATGGTGGGAACCATACAGGGTCTATGACAATGTAGGATATGGTGGGAACCATACAGGGTCTATGACAAGTGGCTTGTTGGGGCCCTTAGGGCTATGATAATGTAGGATATGGTGGGAACCATACAGGGTCTATGACAATGTAGGCCCTGGTGGGACCCATATAGGGTCTATGACAATGTAGGCATGTTGGGACCCATATAGGGCTATGACAATGTAGGATATGGTGGGAACCATACAGGGTCTATGACAATGTAGGCCCTGGTGGGACCCATACAGGGTCTATGACAATGTAGGCTATGTTGGGACCCATATAGGGTCTATGACAATGTAGGATATGGTGGGAACCATACAGGGTCTATGATAATGTAGGACAGGGTGGGAACCATACAGGGTCTATGACAATGTAGGCTATGTTGGGACCCATATAGGGTCTATGACAATGTAGGATATGGTGGGAACCATACAGGGTCTATGACAATGTAGGACAGGGTGGGAACCATACAGGGTCTATGACAATGTAGGCTATGTTGGGACCCATATAGGGTCTATGACAATGTAGGATATGGTGGGAACCATACAGGGTCTATGATAATGTAGGATAGGGTGGGAACCATACAGGGTCTATGCCAAGGGCTGTGTTGGGACCCATACAGGGTCTATGACAATGTAGGATATGGTGGGAACCATACAGGGTCTATGATAATGTATGCCCTGGTGGGCCCATACAGGGTCTATGACAATGTAGGATATGGTGGGAACCATACAGGGTCTATGACAATGTAGGATATGGTGGGACCCATACAGGGTCTATGACAATGTAGGATATGGTGGGAACCATACAGGGTCTATGACAATGTAGGATAGGGTGGGAACCATACAGGGTCTATGACAATGTAGGATATGGTGGGACCCATACAGGGTCTATGACAATGTAGGCCCTGGTGGGACCCATACAGGGTCTATGACAATGTAGGCCCTGGTGGGACCCATACAGGGTCTATGACAATGTAAGCCCTGGTGGGACCCATACAGCGTCTACGACAATGTAGGCCCTGTTGGGACCCATACAGATGTTGCCCTGCTTTAATATGAACCCATGTGTCCAGTGCCACTTGGCCGCCATACTAATATCGATCTGTATTCTGCAGAATTAATAAACTCGGATCGGGCAGTGACTTTGAGGCCTATTTCCAACGTTTGGGAATTGCTTCTGGAAGAGCTCGCTATACTAAAAACCAGGTGAGTATGGATCTTGTGTCTATGGACATAGGGTGTAAGAACATATATTGCTGGTGTAAACTGGCCTATACATCATAGGATTGCTAAGTGGTCTTTTTAATTTGGAGCGGATTAGAAATACTTTTTTTTTGTATGGCATTGCAGCTCAGCCCCATTCATACCAACAGAGTTAAGTTACAGTACAATACAAAATACAGACAGGCGGCAGCCATGTTTTTCTAATCCTGGACAACCCCTTTAACTTATTACATATGCCTTGAGAACTTGTGCTAGCTTAGTTGACCACTCATATGACAGTACAAGAGTGTGCTGATTTTGTGCGAGAAAGTGACCTGTAAATTTATGTAATTAAGATAGAGAGATATAGGTCTACTCAAGATAGAGGCATTGCCATGAAGTTAGCAGGGATGGAACAAAATATAGATAATTTAATGATGGAATTGATAATAGGAGATGAGTGTCCTGATCTTGTGGGAGACAGTGACCTCTCTATTTATGTACATAGGTTATTTATGACAGGTCTGCATGTGATAGAGGCAGAGTCTTGAAATGATCAAAAATAGAACTACCTACAGACCATCAGATGATGGGAATGATGTCAGCAGCAGGAGAAGAGTGTGCTGATCCTGTGGAAGACAGTGACTTTCCTTTCATACAGTTAGTTCAGTTATGATACTGTAGGTCTTCACATGGTAGAGGCCGAGTCATGAAGTTAGCAAGAATGGATCAACATGTAGACCATCAGATGAGGGAACTAATGACAGCAGCAGGAAAGGAGTGTGCTGATCTTGTGGGAGACAGTGACCTGTCTGTTATTGAGGTATTACTATAATGGGTTTCAATGTAAAGGAGGCAGTGCCATTTAGTTAGCAGGGATTGAGCAACATGCAGACCATTGGATGATAGAATTGATGACAGCAGCAGGAGAGGAGTATGCTGATCTTGTTGGAGAAAGTGACCTGTCTCAGGTTTATTATACATGTAGAGGAACTACTGCCATGAAGTTAGTTAGAGGAGAGCAAGGGTAGAACAAAGTGCAGACCATGGAATGATGGGAATGGGGACAGCAGCAGGAGAGGAGTTTGCTGATTTTGTTGGACACAGTGACCTGTCATTTTATGTCATTAAGGTAGTCATGACAGGTTTACTGTACATGTAAAGGAGTTATTGCCATGAAGTTAACAGCTTAGAGCAATGTGCAGGCCATTGGATGGTCGGAATGAGGACAGCAGCAGGAGAGGAGTTTGCTGACTTTGTTGGAGACAGTGACCTCTCAATTTATGTCAATAAGGTAGTCATGACAGGTTTACTGTACATGTTAAGGAGCTACTGCCATGAAGTTAGCAGCTTAGAGCAATGTGCAGACCATGGGATGGTCGGAATGGGGACAGCAGCAGGAGAGTTTGCTCACCTTGTCGGAGACTATGACCTATCTTGGTAGAGGATCTCATTTTTCATTACATAACATGATTATTATTTTTTGAGTATATAGCCATATATATCTGAACAAATGCAGCGTGACCATTTTAACAGACCAAAATGTATATTTTAGAAAACCGACAAATACAGCAATTATCCCGCCTACCACACAGTCTATGAGACTTTCGAGCTGGTGGAACGTTTTTATGACCCATCATTCAAGAAACAGCTTTCTGTGGCCCAGGTGAGGGGAAGCCTTGTGTACGAGCTTGCCGAATCCACCATTATACCCTTTTACGTCCTGGATTATGGAGAGGAGCTCAAGAACTACGCCGATAGCATTTCCAATTTGGCCAAAAAGCATCTACAGCAGATGGAAACCTACAGTGTGTCTTTCGGTGAGTACCCACGAAAAACATCGTCAGCTTTTTGACTTCAACTACAACCATCAGTCAGGTTCCTAAAGCAAGATATTAGTTTGGATTAGAAGAATCTGAATTCTGAAAATTTTCATGAAAAATTCTTGCACTAGCCCAACTATTTCTGGTCAAGTGGTTATTTTCTACCATTGATAAGGGCCACAATAACACGGCCATTTTTACCTTGTGTTCTATAAATGTCCCTTAGTCTGGGGTTCAACTTTTGGGACTCTCACCTACTGGGAGAATGGAAGTCCCACTGCCACTTTGGAAAGTAAGCGGCACAATCATGTGGGTCTCTCCATGATAGTTTTTGAGAGCTCCGGATAGCCATGGCTCTGCACTAATAGTTGTTGGCCATGCAGAATGGCTTGGTGAGTCCCATGCAGCCCCCGGGGACACAGGTTGTGCACCTCCGCACTAGGACGAACGCGTTTCTATAGGCGTGTGTACATTGACCCACATTTGACTAGCCTATCTGGTAGACATAGCCCCCCTGATTTTTCTGTTCCTTTGCTGTCTTACAGACCATCTATATGATGCCATTGATAATTTTACCAACTCTGCGGCAGGACTGCACCAACGAATCCAAAATGTTGACCATGATAAGTAAGTCTATAGGTGTTTATATGTCCTGATTCATGTGAGGAGACCACATTGGCGTGACTTTCTGCTGTGGGTTGCGCAGGACCTCTTTCTTCTGCTACACACTGGCCAAGACCGTTGCCAAGACAAACCACTATCCCCTTAGCATGGCCTAAACTAACCCATAGGATTTAGGCTCCATAACTGTTGGGAAGATCTTCTATATAGTAGAAGAGATGTTCTTGGAGAGCCTGGAGATGACCGATGGAGAACTCACCAGTGAGGCTTGACCTTGGAAGTCACATTTACCTTGTATATATTAGCTTGGGGTTTCTTGTATGTTCACTATATTCACTCTCTTCGGTAACACCAGTTGACTCCATTGAGATCATCCTTCCCTAGGTAGTATAATGAAAGTTCTACTCTCTGTAATAATCTGATACTAATTGGAGTTGTCTTCTTCTAGCCCAATGGCTGTTCGCATCCTAAATGACCAACTGATGTTCGCAGAAAGAGCGTTCACTGATCCTCTGGGTCTCCCAGGAAGACCTTTTTACAGGTAGGGTCAACAACCACCCCTTTGGCAACTATTCAGAGTAAACCTTGAGGATATCACTATGGGATTCTTAGAAGCCTCCATGCTTCATTTTACGAGAGTCTTTACGCTAGAATGCCATAAAGACATCAGAACCATCTTTGAAAATATATCAAGTAGACCTAAATCAGATGTCGGCCAGGGTTCTGATGTCTTCATAGCTTAAAGGGGTGGTTCTAAATGGGGTAAAAACTTCTGAGTATGGACAACCCCTTTAAACCATTCCCACTGCAGCCAATTTTTGCTTTTGCATTTTTGATTTTGACTCCTCGCCCTCCAAAAGCCATAATGTTTTTTTTTTTTTTTTTTTAGCATTCACAGAGCCATGTGAGGGCTTATTTTTTGTGAGACAAATTGTACTTTGTCATGGCACCATTTACTATTCAGTACAAAGTACTGGGAAGCTGGAAGAAATTCAGAATGGGGTGGAATTGGAAAAAAAACTGCACTTGCGCTATTTTCTTATGGGTTTTGTTATTATGATGTTCACTGTGCGGTAGAAATGACATGTGACCTATACTCTGTGGGGTAATATGATCGCAGTGATACCAAACTAAGATCTGTTTTTTTTTTTTTTTTTAATACCCTTCCGAAAATCCAAAACTTCAATTATTTTTTATTTTAACAGCCATATTCTGACATCCATAACTTTTTAATATTTTCATATAAGGCGTCTTTTTTTGCAGGGTAAATAGTAGTTTTTATTTATGTCATTTTGGGGATTTTCTGACATTTCAACCACTTTTTCTTAAATTTTTTGAGGAGGTGAAATAGTGAAAAAACTGTGGTTCGGCCATTTTGATTTTTTTACTGTAAGGAATAAATATTTTTATATGTTTATATTCAAATTCATGTGATCTAGAAAAAGGAGGGATAATCTGAAATTTTTTATAGATTTTTTCCCGCTTTTATTTTTAGATCCCCTAGAGAATTTGAACCCTGATCGCCTATACAATATACTGCAATACTAAAGTATTACAGTATATTGTAAAAATCCATTAGCCGTCATATGATCTGTATAGAAGGTCCGCCATTGCCCTTAACACAACTTTTTGGAATTTTTTTTTCCAGGCACATAATCTTCGCACCAAGTAGTCACAACAAATACGCCGGAGAATCGTTTCCTGGGATTTACGACGCCTTATTCGACATTGAAAACAAAGAAGATCAGGGAGCGGCCTGGGAAGAAGTCAAAAGACAAATCTCTATAGCCACATTTACTGTACAAGCGGCCGCAGAGACCCTGAAAGAAGTTTAGTGCGAGGCGTCTCTGTACGGGGTCCTCAGACAGACTGAAATAAATACAATGGCTGCGGACTCCGGGCCTATACATCTCACACAGTCATATACTGTAGAGCTTGACAACTGACGTGCCAAGGTTGACAAAATTTAAATTTCCGTTGTCAGTGACCATTTTGTGATACTGTATAATATTCAAAAATGAATATTCCAATTTGCCAGATCCATATTCTTGTCAGTAGGGGGCGGTATTATAGTAGCTGTAGTAAAGATGTTCTGCTTCACTGGACAGGATGAGGTCTAAATGACCTTGTGAAGTGACAACCACTCTTCTGAATCAGAACTGGACTACGACCAGTTGTCACTTCTCTTGGTTCATTCAAAGTGCAAGGCTCAGCAGGGGGCGACAAAGAGCAGAGCAGGAAGCTCCTCCCACAGTATAGAGAATGTAAAACCTGTGCACTCTCCTAAAGCATGGTGTCAGTGGTAGATAGAGTAATATTTCTTTCTAAAAATTATATGTATGTTCACTATTTCACTTGGAAATCATTACGGCATCATTACCGGTAATATCCATAGAGGATGGAGTTGCCCTTTAAATGTATGAAATTTGGTAACCGTTCACACGTTCCTTACAATGAGGGTTATATATTCTCTTCATGTGTACCAAAGTGTAGTAACATTAAATGCACATACTTGAATTAGTTTAGCCCCTGAAAACCAGGGAAATAGGGGCCGGACCATTATTTAATATCACACAGTAGTCAGCCAGTAGCCCGTTCCCCTGTAGTCAGAGGCCTGACTGTTAGTTAGTAGCCATGCTGTAATACTACAGGTCATTATTCAGTGATCTCCACTCCTGGGATCGCACAGTGGGATGTAGATAGTGTAGTACCGGGGGTTCCTTAGGCCCACCCTCAACAACCCTTAAGAAATGGAACCCTTCAAATTTGGGTGTCTTCTGCTGGACCATTTTTGCTGGGCCCGCCTGAAGATCCTCTGGTACTGCTATGGGCCAGTCTGACACTGTGTGTAGGTAGCCCGTGCTCCATAAACTTGTACGTGTGCTGTATTATGGCTCCATAGAGGGTTTTGTGCCAAGAGGGTGATGGTGGGGGGTATGTTTGGGGCTGGTGGAGTGGGGTGCGTGCAGCCAAAACCCCAACAACATGTAACTGTTAGAGATTGCAAGACTATACTGTACATTCGCGTAATCCTTGGCGGACGCACGTGGGCAGGGTTCAGACTACCTGCGAGTGCCACACCATGGGGATGAGGCCTAATAGAGTGGTGTGCACAAGGTCACAGGTGGGATTCATAGAGCGATGGTTCGTTATGACAATTTTTCCTTAATAAAAACATAACTGACATGTTTACTAAGAAAATTCCCCGATGTCTCCTCCACGTGAATGAAACACTAGCTGGTTCCATGACCAGGGCCCCCATAGAAGTGAACGGAGCGCGGTCAGTCGAGCACACGTCCGCTTCATTTACAGGGAGGAGTCAGAGGGATTTTCGGGCCCCCGTTCTCCTGACTGTTGGGGGTGCAACCAGTCGGACCTGTAGCAAGCTGACACTTATCCCATTTCTGTGGATAGAACATGTGTCCTTACTGCCAAAACCCCTTTAATGGTATACAAGGGCCACAAACTAAAACAGACTTCCTATTCCTCAGGACAGGCCATAAATATCTTACCGATGGGGGGCTGACAGCTGACCCCCCAGACGGGTGTGCTGTTTGGAGGTGCCTCCGGTCTGGAGCTGGAGTCAGTGGGCTCCGTGCCTTGTATAGTGGCCGATGCCGATACTGGAGCTCTGCCCGTTACCTGCAGTATCGGCGACCAAACATCATACACGGCACAATCAACCGATTCCAGCTCTGTGCACTGTATATTACAGGGATCAGATACATTTCCAAATAGCTGATCCACGCAGTAGCGGCCCGCCACCCATCAAATATTTATGGCCTATGCTAAGGACAGGCCATGAATTTAAAGAAAAAAAAAAAAAAAAAAAATCATGGACAACCCCTTTAAATTCTGCCTCCTCACTACTAGAGCACACAGAGGATTGAGCGATACAACCGTATGACAATGTAATTTATTGTACTAGAATCACTGAGCATTAGGTTTGTAAATAAAAGAAAAATTTACGACTCATTTTATGCCTTTTTTCAGTCCCAAAAGGGAAGCACTTGGGAAATGTACTTGAGCTTTTGACCCCTGACAATCTTGAATTCCCCTTTAAGCTGAGTACTGAAATAGTTAATGACATGGAATAAAAAGTCGCCAATTTGAGTAAAACCACATCTTTTTATTGAAACAGTCAGGATGTTCCGTGAGGAGCAGGACATGTCATTGGTTCTTAACACCAACATTGTTCCTACACTGAAAACCCAGTCATACAGGAAACGGGTACAAGACGACCCAGACACCAACCGGGGATCCAAATTTTACTTTTCTTCTAAAATAATTTACATCAGATTTATAAAAAATAGAGATTTCCTTTCCAAGTCAGTGGGAATCTTAATACCAGCATGGAAATCAGGTCAAGCTGGCCCTTTAAGAGCAAATTTATAGGATTGTCGACTTACTCTCAGGTCTTAAAACTGCGGATGTAGCAGAGCTGAATTTTTCATTTACAACGGATCAAAGGGACGGATCAAGAAAACCCAATAAAGTTCATCTGTCATAGAACGAACAATAAAGATGGTCGGCAAATGGAGGAAAAGTAGAAACCGTTACATCAGTTTTACAACACTTGGGTGTACGGAGACTAGCAAAGTAGTTTGCAGTTTTCCCTGAGCTGGCGAGTGCAGGCTAACTGCCCTACACAGCACATAGTAAGGAGAATCTGCTCCATAACAGTCTCCCTCACTCAGCCCCAGGAACATGCAGGACATATATAGAGAAGTACTGGTCTAAACAAGCACTTTGCTAGCGATAGAAAGCTCCTCCTTAGCTCCAGCATCAGATTAAGCCTATGTTTATGATTCCCTCCCCCTCTCCATAGACTTCTGAGTCTTGTGGCCTGCCGTCTGTCTTGAGACAGATCTAGCAGAGATTTTCAGAGTGAAAGTCATTTTAGCAGAGGGAATAGGAAAACAGCATAAGAAAAAGCAGCATTGTTTCAGATCTGCTCTCTTTATTTTCTGATTGTAGTTTTTTTTTTTTTACTCTATTTTCTGTCCATGATTATGGGGGCGGCCATCTTACCTAAACTTCTCTCTGCTCTGTTAACAGCATTTAGTGATCTGCTTTACAGCATTGAGATCTAAGGGAGAGTTTTCTACACATGCTCTGTGCAGGGAGGGGGGAGGAGATAGCCATGACATCATCTATTATCAGTAGTGATGTAATGATGAGTGCTATCTATATCTGTAGTAAAGAAAACATATACAGAATTGTCAGTTATCAGTCTATTATTAGGCTTAGCAGGGAGAGTTTGAATTACAGGATACAGTAATTTTCTTTAATAGAGACATGGAACATAAAAAAAAATCTTGAAAAATATGTTTAACATAGAAACTAGTTTAAAAATAGGTCAGTTTCGGGTAACACCTTCCCCTTTAAGTCATCTGCCCCTTTAATCTTTGAAGATGCATTGTTTCTGCATAGTGATAACCTGCAGTCCCATGTAAAATTACGCTGTGATTCATCTCTGCTATACCTGCAGACATCATAAGACGACATTCAGACTACGGCCACGTTCCAGCATTGTATCTCGTATGTACGGCCAACGTGGCAGGACGTGACATGGGACAATGTATCTTGGTGCGCAGCTCTAAGACACTTACAGTATATTACATCCTTTAAAAATGACCTGTCAGTTCTCCCGTCATGTCTGTTTTAGTAAATACTCACAATGCTCTACATTGTGACATTCCTCTATTATTCCTCCTGGAAATATATGAATAAAGTGACATCTCAGTCTTACCAATCCCGCTCTTAGTGTCCAATATGATTTGTTCCGTCTATTACGGATACTAGTTTAGACTGAACAGGGACACATCCTACTGAAAGGGGGAATCGTAAGACAGTAGGTGACTTGTTCATAAATTCCAGGAGGAGTAACAGAGGAACGGCTCCAGAATTGCTATTTCATGACAAATACAAGTATTTACTCAAACAGGCATGTCAGGAGAGATGAAGCTGAATATTATATAGTCAACATGGCTGCCATGTCAGGCCACGCTACAGGCAGACCCGCACTGAAGGCAAGGCAGAATTGGGAAGGGCCGGTGCTATATACCACAGGGGGTTATTGCGCCATTTACTTGGAAAGGGAAGATCTGACTTAAATATTTCTTAACAGGGTTTAGTCCGTACATACAGAGGCGATTCTGCCACCTCAATAGACGAAAAGGCAATATACAGCAGAATATAAAAAAATAAACAGAAAGAAAAAAAAAATTACAAATAATACATTAAGTGATGACGGAAAAGACGGAATTTTACACATTCTCTAAGGCTGAGTCGCATTCAATCGTTTGCACCAAAGTTAAGGAACTGTAAAGTTTGCATAAAAAATAAAGTTTGTGAGGAAGAACGGCTACAGGACATAACAGAAATACAGACGTGATACCCTCCGGGGGACCGGGAACATAGTACGGCACAAGATCAACTCCAACAGGGAGTCTCCAAAACTGGAAATACGTCATGTGTCCCAAACACACTACAAACAGCGCCACTTTTGTCCTGAGGCTGTGTCCAGTACTGCAGCTCAGCCCCAATCAAGTAATATCATTCAACTGCAATACCCGCCACAGTCCATGTGCAACAGGGGCGCTGTTTTTAGGTAAGGAAAGGAAACCCTTTTCTAATCGAATCCTTAAATACAGTCTAAGAGGGTTAGTAAAACTGGTGCAAAGGGAAGGACTAGCAGTTACCATAGCAACCAATCAGGTTGTTTTGTCAATTAAAGGGGTATTCCATAACTCAGGTCTCTTTTCAAGGCATTGACATTACGTTCATTGGTCAGATGGCTATGCTGCTGCTCAGTCCTATTCTAATGAATGGGGCTGAGATGCAATACCAAGCATAGCCACCATACAAGATATGGCACTGTGATTGCTAAGTAGTGTAGAGGCAATAATCAATATCATCATCTCAGGAAACCGCTTTAAAGGGGTAGGTCATCAGTATGTGATCTGTTGGGGTCTGACACCCAGACACCACACAGATCATCTGTTTTAGCAGCCTCTGGGTGTCGGCAGCT
Source organism: Leptodactylus fallax (assembly GCA_947044405.1). Lineage (NCBI taxonomy): Eukaryota > Metazoa > Chordata > Amphibia > Anura > Leptodactylidae > Leptodactylus > Leptodactylus fallax. Next base: position 4,496,260 of record CAMRHE010000133.1, on the reverse strand, counting down.
GCTAGTGGACGGGCGGCGCATGGAGTCCGCTCCTATTACTTGAATAGGAGTGATAATGCACGCGCGGCGCGTCCACTGCACAGCGGTGCTTCTGAGTAATTGCAGCGCCAGTGCGCTTCCGTCTGCTACAACAGCTGATCTGTGCAGGATCTGGTTGTCAGACCCGGACAGATCATATACTAATGACCGATCCTATGATAAATTAATTTGGAGCTGGAAAACCCCTTTAAGAACTGGAATCTGGTTGGTTGCTACTCTGGCACCAGTACCTACCCCTCTGACTATCAGAATTTTTTGGTCATGGGCGGTTGTCAGATACAAGTGAATGGAATGGATAATAAAAAATACTATAAATATGTAGAACACAAGTCTTCTCTTTAGGAATAAATCACTTGAAATGACTAAAACTAAGAGGCAGGACGTGCGGCCCGCTCAGGGTCATTCCTGGGCCTCTAGGCTGTTCTCTTGTGTGGGCTGTGGAGGGGCGGGTCGAGGTAGATCTAGCCGGGCCCACGTCATCGGCTCAGCCTTCTTCATGAAAATCTCCACCTTGGTTGCCGTTAGGTTCACGTAACTTTTTTGCACGTCGATAACCTGGAAAGTAGCACAAAAGAGTCACTAATAGAAGAACTGAATATAACCACATCTGTAATAAGAGAGACAGCTGGTGGGTGGGGCTTAACTGAGCAGAAGGGGGAAGCTCCTGCTGCAGCCAGTTATCTTACAGCCGAATGTAGGAGCAGGAGGGGCATGTAGAGATGATCTCTTTATAGATTTTTCACTTTTAATTGATTAAATATGAGACAAATTAGATTGAACTAACCTGTCTTATAATATGCGCTATATGCTAATTATTACTGAAGAGTCATGGGGGCAGAACCTTGATCCTGAAGAGTCACACAGTCTGGCTTATGGCTTTTAAAGGGGTTTTCCTGCCCCAAACTTGTTTTTCATACTGATGACCCGACCACAGGATAGGTCCAAGGTGTCCCAGGGGAAAACGGCACCTTGGTCACCTTTGACTGAGCAGTCGCCATATTTAAAAGGAATCTATCACTAGGAATAAGAATACTGGACTAAACAAACCATAGGATAAGCAGAATCTGACATTGTTTCCATTGCTAAATGTGGTGCTCCGTTCCCAAGTAGATTGTATAAAAGCTATTATGCTAATGAGCAGCCTGGAGCACTGAGGGCGTCTCTGGTGCTCCAAGCTGCACACACACCCCTCATATCGATTAGTCACATTGTCACCGTTAATGGGAGAATTAACAGGGTCAAGCAGAGATGCCGAAGTCTCGCCTGTCCCTGAATTCTCATGGTCGTGCCAGGACTTTCACTATCTGCGCATGCGCACAACCGCTCCTTACTCTTCATACAGGGACATCAGTAGTGGGCGATACTGAAAATCCAGGCGCAACCGTGAAAATACAAGGACAGGCCAAACTTTGGCATCTCTGCCCGGCCCTGTCCTTCTCCCATAAGAGGCAACACTACGACCAATCGCCCTCAGAGCTCCAGACTGCTCATGTGCATAAAAGCTTATATACAAGTTACTTGGGAACTGAGCACTGAATTTAGAAAAGGAAAGCAATGTCACATTCTGCTGACCCTAAAGTATTTCACTATATGCGTAATTTAATATGGCATATGGCCATTCCTGGCGACAGATTCCCTTTAAACACCCGACATTCACTGTACTATGACGGCAGATGTCAGGAATGGGTTAAACATTTGCCTACATCATCTGAGATTTCCATCATAAAAGACCAGTTTATGACATCCAAGTTTCATTTGGCGGACACACTTACCCCCCACAGCTGTAGGTTCTGCTGAAATTCCTTCTCGCCATCAAAGACGATCTGTATATTAACCTAGAAGTAAAAGATGAGACCTTTGAATAACATGGTGAGTGGGGGCCGCCACAGGAGAAATGAAGTACTACAGTACTGACTGAAGTAACTGTGCAGGCCGACAATGACACCAGACAGGGGTGACGCTTCTTATCCTTATGCCTTCAGTTTCATCCTTTGCCCTATTGCTGGCTATAGATGGGCTCTGGATGGTGCCGCAGCTATTCAGATGCTTCGAAGACCTGTCTAGACCTCCCATCATACATTCAAATGAACGGGGCTGAGCTGCAATACCAAGCACAGCCACTATACAATGTGTAGCGCTGTGCTTAGTAAGTAGTGAAAAGGTCACAGCATTCAATACGACCCCTGGAACAACAAGGAATATGGTCAGACAGTACTGACGTCCATCTATGGATACAGCCCAGGCTTCCCATACAAGGTAAGGGCCCAAATCGCATCACAGGCTTTACCTGTGACACGATCACCGAGGTTGGGGTCACCTCCCTCAGTCGCAGCCTTCAAAGGGTTAAACAGCAGGATTGTGGATACACTCATACTCACGCCAGTGCTGTTCGCCTCTACGTAGCTCAGGTCCGGGATGGAGTTCTTTGCATAGATGGATATGGTGACTCCGCTCCCAGTCTGGTGCCAGTCGTGTCTGCAGGGGACAACCTTCTTACCCTGCAATACAGAATCCTACACATCAGGCAAACAGCGCTATGACGGATCAAAGCAGAGACGGGATTTTTCAATGTAACTTTATACTTACATCGTCTTTCTTAATCCACAAATGTGTCCCCTTAAAACATCCTTCCTGTGACAAAAACGTGTTGAAATCGGAGGTTTTCCTCTTGCAGCAGCTCCAGTATTTCATCCTAATAAAAAAAAAAAGGCACAAAAGCTTACAACGGGCCAAAAATATTAAAGAATTATCCAAAAAATGTGTAAATGTTTCTGCTGCCCCCTGCTGGCCACTTATATGCATTCAGAAGTGTGGCATTAATTTTTCTTAGGACTCCTGTCCATGGTTTTCACTATGCCACTAATATTAATCATTTCTTGTCCTCCTCCCCCCATCTGAAGTCAGCTGCAATATTTTGGCTTTGTTTGCAGCCACAACTATCCTGTGTGTCCGAGACATGCGCCGATCCATCTCTGCACACTGTACTGGCATTACGTATTACTGTATAGCAACAACTGAGTGGGGGCTATAAGACAGTCCCCACATATGAGATGCTATAGACAATAGTATCAGTAACGCCAGTACATTGTACCCAGCATGTCTGGGACACACAGGATAGTTGTGGCTGTAGAAAGAATGAGCATTCTGTAAAATACTTTATATGTTAACTAGGGAAGGGTTAACATTAGAGGCAATACTGATCTGATGAGGGAGGGCGCACACAGAATAGGAGAGCAGTGCTTGGGACTATGAAAGCAAAGTCCACCCCAACTTTCTGTAATCTGTCTCAATGTTTCTGCTCTTAGAGACGACCTCCATACGAGAACAGGCATTGAACAGCAAGTTAGATGGAAGGGAGACACTTGGCGGCCAGCAATATGGGACATTATTTCAGCACACAAACATTTTAGGTAGATAAAGTGATTCCATTTTTGATCATGATCATATTGTCTATAATTCTAAGTACGAGTTAGTTACAACGACAGTCATCATTTAAATGGTCAGTAACATTTCAGACAACTTAGTCTCATTTAGTAGGTCATGTGATTCTTGATCAAAATGTAACGCACTTTCTTTACAAATTTTGCTTTCTGCCTGAAAAATGTTTTTAAAGTTCCTGCCACTTGGTGTCTCCCTTCTAGCTAATTTGGTGGTCACTTCCAGTTACTAGGGAAGTCTTGTCCATAGATACCATTAAGATGTCTTCACAGGGAGTGGAAGTAGGAGAGAGCGGGCTTTTCACACAGTGAATGGGGATGGGAAGGGTTGTTTTCCTCACAGACCCCACATGTCTGCAGACTAATGCTCTGTGCACTGGACTGAGAGTATTCTGCACATCTCACAGCTTACAATATAAGACAAATCTTCTCTGTACTTGTATGTACTTCTGGCTGCTTGTGTGGTTACAGATGGGATATTAGTCACAGACAGCATCAGTTTTCCTGACTGTGCTAATATATTACTCTTTTCCTGTGTCAGGGATCTTATTTGCTGCATCATGCCTGCATGTATTTGTAGTCCCATGTCCCCCGATCTCCTATATTACCTTCTCTTGGGCTTTCCTCAGCTATAAGCTTCCTATTTTACAGTTACTCCTGGCAGAATTACATGTCAAACCAGTAGTAGTAGTAATGGATAGGGGAGTGGCAGACTGCTCCTTATTGTACAGGCACATAGACTCAGATGTAAAATGTGCTGCAGCCATAATGTGGTTATTGATAGGACACATGTATGAAGTCTCATACAGTCATAGAACAGACTGCCCAGCAAGACCCTTCACATATTTCAACTTCTCCAGAAAACTCAAGTACCCTTTAAGTAACCAGACACAACATGCTTGTTTTCCAGGTGTTTCAGGGCAGAAGCTCTCCATAGAAATCTATGTGGTTAGAATTACTCATAAAATATTTGACATGTCAGTTTTGATGGCTGGGTGGCCGGGTACTAAGGGTCCCGTGTTACTGAAACAAAGCTCAGTACTTCTACCACCTTCGTTTCACGGATTGGTGGGGGTCTCAGCACTCATCGAGACTTCCTACATACCCTTCATGGAAGATGGGCACTCCGCTGTGATATTGACAAACTTCTTCATTACTCTGTGGTCCTGCAAACGTCTATGGAGAAAAACATAGAAGCACATTAAGGCTAGAACAGAACTAGACATCCATCAGGTGCACTTGTAACAGTGTCACCTATCTGTCAGGAAGGATATGTGTCACCCCCTCACCCCATATGCATAGAAATAAGGCAGATTAAAGGGATTTATCCAGTCTCCAAAAATTATCTGCAAATACATCCAAAGCATTGCTGTTCCCTCGTGCCCCCTTTGTATGGCTTTATTTTACTTGCTGCTCCTTGTATGTCTGTTATTTACATGCAGTGACTGTTATCTACATGCCTGCTCTCACTCTGTGTACCCCTTCCTTCTCCACTCTCTCCACTATAGTGCACTGTCACCTTTGAAAGTACACGCCCGGAGATATTGGTGCCTTAGTGATCAGCATCATCGCTGGGTGGCGACAGTACAAGCTTATTAAAGAGCACTGTCGGGGTGGAGGTATTGGTGTCCTTCCTTACTGCCCAGCGAAGACGCCAGGCTGTAAGGCTTGTTCTTCTGACAGTGGAGGGATATGGGTCCCAAAACCAATGGCACTGATATCTCTAGCACCGGGGTGCATACGGATAAAGCTGACAGTGCGCTGAATTCATATCTATCTATCTATCTATCGATAATGCAACTGGTGCCAGAGGACATGAAAGGTCCCCTTTAAATCACAGGTAATAAATCACTCCCACATCCAAGGTCATGGGTTGCTGTGATGTTTTGTTTGCTGGTTGAACTGCTTACAGGGAGGGGTAGTGAGCTTGCAAACCAAACGTCACAGCTGAGGTCAATGATCTGAAAGTAAATCATATAAACGGGGCTAAATTTAAACACACTATATATATTTTATCTGAGTATATCGCTATATATATATATATATGTCTGTCTAGCCATCTAAAGAAAGTGGTATGCTTGGCCCCACTGAGATGCGACAACACAATAATTGTTTACTCTTTAAGGGGTTGCCCAGTCCCAAACCACTATTTGTATAGGATAGGTCATCAGTATGTGATCCACGGAAGTTTAATACCCCGACCCCCCACAGATCAGCTGTTGCAGCAGCCTCTGGGTGTTGCACAGCCTGTCCATCCACTAGTAGCTTCTGGCACCCAGAGGCTGCTGCAACAGCTGATCTGTGGGGGGACTGGGTGTAGAAGCCCCATGGATCACATACTGATGACCTGTCCTATGGATAGATTATCAGTAACAAAAGACAACTTGGGGCCAGAAAACCTCTTTAACGGCTTTGTGTAAACAGATCTAAGGATGAAAAGGACACCTGAAATTACCTTTGTACAACCGCCATTTTTACAGGAGGTTCCGATTTTGATTTCCCCCGTGTCCTCATCTACATGGCAATGAGAAAAATAAACATTACTAAAGTTACATGTAACAGGTGAACACAAGAAAAGGAGCACAGCAGGAGCTCAACCAGCAAGACACACAAATCCTAGCTAAAGTAATAAAATATTTATTAGTAATATGGAGATACAAGTGGTCATGTGACATACCAGGATCCGTCTGGATTTCAAAGATACCTCATACACTTGAGTCTATTGAAGGATCCGCGAAACGTCCCGATATGTGACAAGTTCTATTATTTATCAGATCGGTCACACGGAGCGTAAACAACGGTTGTGTGAATCAATCCATTATTTTCTATGGGGCTGTGTGCTGGGTCTTATGAAAACTGCTGGCACAAGGCCGGGTGAATCAGCACCGAGGCTGAACGTGTTATGGCTGCGTCGTCCAGACTGACTGCGGCTTGGCTGTCCCATACGAATAGCATCGCTTGAGAACAGGACAGCAGACCGAAGGTTTTGCGTCAAAAATGCAAATCAACTAGGGGACGTCAGCAGAACGCGCCACTGTACTGTCGAATGACATGGATGTGCATCCCATACTTTCCAGTATAGACTGAAATCCTGCATCTGCGCATAATGTATGAGACTTGACGCATGCGCAGAGGCAGCATTCACTTCAGTTGCTGAGCTCAGTACGTGCGACAGAGGATCGACAGAGGGTTTCAGCACAAGATGAAAAAAAAATCTAGAGGCCAGTCACAGAAAGGGGACGAGGTTAGCGCCAAAGTTGATCTGAGCGCCAGATTCAAGTGCTGGTAGAAACACCCAATGACCTCAATTTGGGTCATTAACATACAGCGCGGGAAAAGTTTGGGGTCGCCGTCTTCAGGTATGGGGGAGCCTAGGCACTATATTACATATACTTTGAATATGTTTGTAAGGTATCTTTTACAGGGTATTATGGGTTTGGTGTCCATAATCGGGCTGACAGGTTCCCTTTAATGGAGAGAGCTGCATTATGGGAAACGATAAAGCTGACAGACACGGGACAGCCCTGAAGATTTTTCTTGATACTACAGAATCATCACACCCAAAAATGAAGAAGACAGGGCTGACAAAAACTAATGAGAGACCCCAGCTATAAGGTACCGATGGTGGCGCCGGAGAGGATAGTTGTGTCTGCCCTGGTCTCTGCTGCCATCTTGTGGGTGACCAAACGAGCACCATGTAAATGTACAATACAGGGTGGAAGGAGCTGGTGTGTGTGGATCTGTCAGCAGGTCCCGATATGGTCCGCTCCGCTCACATCAATAGCCAAAGCTGCCGAGCACTCGGAAGGAATTTATTTTTCCTAATCTCCCTCAGACCATGTTGCTTTTTATAGATGTATTATCATCATGGTCATTGGCCTGGCACTATCGGGTAACACAAATAAGCACACAATGTACTGCTAGTGTAATGGGGGGAGGGCAAGGACATCACTCCTCAATGCAAACTTTTCAAGGGTTGTACAGAATTAGAACAGGCCTGCTTTCTTTAAAAAACAGCACCACACCTGCCCATAGGTTGTACCTGAAATTGCAGCTCAGCTCTATTAAAGCCATGCCCGTCATTCTTTTTTAGTCTGAAGCCCTTCACTACAGGACATACTGTACTATAATGAAGGGTGAGATCACTCACCTGCCATGTCCTTCACAATCTTTCCCTTCTAATAGGGTCCCCCAGCTGGTCATGTGATCAGCAGACTGACCTGCCCATTCACACCCCAGTGAATTTTACTATATAAGTCTATGGGATTGTTATAGACAGACACAGAAACCAGGGACTTCTGAATGGTTTGAGAGTTGGCCGATCACATGACCAGCTGGAGGACCTGTTCAGAAAGTGAAGGACGCGCCAGGAACCTTCATTATTCTACAGTATGTTAAGTACTAAAGGGCTGGGGATCAAAAGAATAATTGGAGTGCGTTTTTAAAGAGAACCTTAGACCACCTCCACCAATTCAAATGCTTAGCATCTCTTAATAGTTGATGCTGTTACTGATTCCAGCACAGAAGGAATTTTCTCTCCAGCCCCCACCATTCCTGAGCAACAAGCGCAGTTAGTTTTGGTGCCTGATGTGCTATTTAGAATCTGTAATGTCAAGTGGGCGGTGCCAGGCAGAGGGCGTGATTCAGAGCTCCAATTAGAGGCAGCCAGTGTCAAGAGCTCAGAATCACACCCCTTGCTTTGGGTGGAGACTGGACACTTACTATGTTTCCCCCGCTGAATTCAGTGCACGTCAGCTTTCCCGGTATGTGCCCTGGTGCCAGCACAGATCTCTCCCCACTGTCAGAAGGGCGGGCCTTACAGCCTAGTGTCATCTCTGGGCTGTGAGGAACACCCCTCCCCCCCCAACACTACCGTTTTCCATAGATCTGTACTGTCGGGGCGGGGGCTGTCCATTGAATTCAGTGCACTGTCAGCTTTCTATCGGTATATAATACCGTCTGTGCCAGAGGACGTGAAATATCCTCTTTAAATGTGAAGCATAAGACAAGTGTGAAGTACCTGCTATCGTCTGGTTAATCTCTGTGGAGAGTTTCAGCTTATCCAGCGCTTGCTGCAGAGACGCGGACACTTTCAGCTGTAACCGAGTTAATGGCTCGTCGGCACTAAAACACACAGAAGAAGAGATTAGGTGCCGGTGACCCACCAGATACACTCAGTGACTCTATCATCTCTTACAAGGGTTGTTCCAAGAGTTAGAGGGTCAAACATTATATAAACCAATAGTAGAAGCAAATATACTAAACCTTGTAATACAACTTATTAGAGGAAAGTTCTTCTTTCTCCACTATTTGGCTCTTTTCGTCCTTTTCCCTTCCTCCTAAACCCTTCATCTGATCTCTCCTGAATATATCAGCACATAGAGACCTCAGATTACAGCTGTCTAGAGAAGTCTATGGAGAGGAAGTTACAGAACAGGAATTCTCCATGTGCTGCCTACTAGAGACATCATATAGAAGCTAGTCTCCATCTACCAGCTCAGGGACAACTGAGAATTAGAGATGGAGCCTGCAAAGGGGAAAACTGATAAACGCAGAATACAAGTCATAGAATGGCCAGGGGAGCTGATCCTGAACTATTACTGATAAGTTTAGGTAAGCTTTATATGGGGTTTCCAGGACTAAAACATTGATGATCTATTCTTAAGATAGGTGATGAATAACAGACCAGTGAGGATCCGACACCTGACACCCCCACAGATCATCTGTTCGAAGTGGCAGTGGAGTTCCTTCCATAGTCACATGGTCTGTGTGCAGCTTAGTCCTATTTAAGTGAATGGGACTGAGCTGCAATAACAAGTATGGCACTGTTCTTGGTAAGCAGTAAAGAGGCTACCGATCAGACAGCTGATCGGTGGAGGTGCTGGGTGTCAGACTTCCCCCCTAACCTATGCTACAGATACGGCAAGGAAAGGGGTAAGCAATGGTCTGATCCCTGCACCGATAGGACACTTTATGCCCCCATCCTGTGGAGAGGTGACAAGTTTAAATCTTGGGACAACCCCTTTAAGACTGCTATGTGTGAAGCCTGCAAGTACTTGCACCAACTAACATTGCAGGGGCCGCTGAAAATCCTTTATTATCCCTGCACTGTATGTTTGGACTGAACCCTTTGTACTTCACCCTCTGCTGGACTGACAAGGGACCTTAATACTTCTAGCATAAGGCTAGATTCACATGATCGAGTTTCACCTGTGTGTTTGGTGGATTTACCGGCCTGACCTTCATGCCAGGAGCAGGACTCCTATGACGATACGACACCCTGCCTCCCAGCGACATACTGTCCTGTACTGTAATGACTATGGGACAGCATGTCGCTGGGAGGCAGGGACTCCTAGTATCATAGATAACTATACTGTTAGGACTCCCGCTCCTAGCATCAAGGTCAGGCCGGAAACTCGGTCGTGTGAATTTATCCTTGGTGTGACCTCCGTCCCTGCACGCTCACCTGGGTCTCTTTATGCATTCTATAGGCTTTGGTGCTTGGATGATGTGTTCGTTAAACTTTGGCTTTAGTTCGGCCAGCTCTTTCTTTTCCGACGTGGTCTTCACCTCCGGCTTCACAGGTTCTGGGGGCTTCTCATTACTATGCAAACCCTTCGTGCAGCCCTGCGACAAAAACAAAGCAGTGAAAAATACATTTCCAGGATGATCACAGTGATCTTATACACAAGACGCTCAGAGAGGAAGCTGCGGCCTAGCATTGTGTGTGCATGTCTAGGAGAACTTGTGAAGACCTGCTCGGGTTTATGGATCTGAGAACACAAAGTTATTTCATGGAAAGCTGCTGGGAATATCAACAGGAGACACGTACCGCGATGCTGAGGAAATCTGAGAAATCTGTCGTCCGCCTCTTACAACACGACCAGCCCTGAACATAAAGCAGAGACAAGTTACAGCACGGCCGCATGCCATAATAATCTAACATGAGCGCTGCCATAACAGGAGCATCACACGTACCTTCAGAGCGTCGTGGAAGACAGGGACCCCCGGATGATAAGTGCACGAACCTACAACACAAGGACATATCATGAGGCACAACGAACACTCCACATAAAACTACAAGGTCCTGTATTGGAGTCTTCAGTCACAGATATATGTTGGAAGGATTTTTGGACATTTACCGCCAATGTACACCATGTGACTGCCAATGGGGTAACAATGGGAGCCCACTCGCTTTGTTTACACCTACAGGAATTCCTCTTCATTTTCCGCCATGTGAATGGCCCCTTACACATGCAGATTTTGCGGACCATTTGAACGCCACCTCCAAGAGGAGTGTGAACATGGCCAGATAGTGACCTGTGACCAGACCATTGTAATAATTTAGCTACAAACTACTAAACCCTTCTGGTAGGTTCACACAGGACGTAGCAGCAGCAAAGTGAATGAACTGTAAGTGAATTGCAAGAAAAGCCTTCGGTGCAAACTGACCTGTAATGCGGGTTTTCAAGCCATGGTATGCCAATTCACACGGCAGGTTTTCACCTCTTGCAATACATCAATTACCCTTTATATTTTGCCAGAAAAAAAGACTCGATTTTCTGCAGTTTTAATTTGGAAAATCCAGTGTGGACATAACCCTAAGTATAAAGTGCAGTAGAAACAACGCCATCCCAAGAATTTATATGGCTCAATTCACACAGCTGTGCTCAGAGTGAAGAAATCAGGCGATACCTTTTAGAGGCTAACTGAGTATATTTCATAAGTAAGCTTTCGAGAGTGCTAGCTCTCTTCTTCAGACACTGTGTAATACAAGAAACTGAAAAGTCACACTATTTATACACACACAAGACATGGATATTCTAAGGATCTTGGAATAACAAAATGCAATATACGTAAAGAAGTTATTTACAACAGGTCAGGAAATAAACAGTCTGGAAAATTTTGTGGTGCGTGACAGAGGGATCTGTTATCTATCTGTAATCAGATGGTGATTGGTGACCCTCACAGTTCATACATAGTGTAACATGAAGTGGCAAGGTGAGGTGCCATTTTCAGTTGGGGCCTTCAGGGCACTCCGGACAATAATACGCCTCAGGTTTGGTGGTTGTTGAAAGGAAAGGAGAGGGGGGTGCATAACCTGCAAGCACATCCACACCGCTGACAGTGTACCTATCCCACAGTCACAACAGTTGCACAGAATTAGGGGGACATTTTCCTGCAGGTCTTCCAATGTGGTGTACCTCATAATGTGTGTGCAATGTCCCACCACAGGCCTCTATGTGGGGGAAACAGGGCAGAGACTTAGTCAGCGCATGAACTCACACAGATCCACCATTAATAACAGCAGAACCGATCTCCCAGTGGCCGCACATTTCTCTGGAGAAGACCACTCTATTGAAGATTTGCGGGTTGTGGTTTTAATGGGACATTTTAAGACGCAGAGGGAGAGAAAGGAATGGGAATACAAGTTAATGCAAAAATTTCAAACTCTGCAATTTGGACTTAATATTCATGCCAGTTTCATGTCACACTATGTATGACCTATGAGGGTCACAAATCACCTGAATACAAACAGATAACAGCAAGAATTACTGATCCCTCCGTCAAGCCCCACAAAATTTGCCAGACTGTTTATTTCCTGACCTGTTGTAAATAACTTCCCTACTTATATTGCATTTTGAAGATCCATGTCTTGTGTGTGTATAAATAGTGTGACTTTTCAGTTTCTAGTATTACACCATGTCTGAAGAAGAGAGCTAGCACTCTCGAAAGCTTACTTATCAAATATACTCAGCCTATAAAAGGTATCGCCTGATTTCTTCACTCTTCCACTACTTTCTACGGCTAACATGGTACAACATTATACTACTAACAGCTGTGCTCAGACAGGAAACATCATCGCTGTGACGGTCACAATTACTGGTTTGACCATGGGTCGTGTGACCTGAACTCACGTCATGGTGATCTATGATGCAGGGGGCTCTAGAACGAATGCGGGTCCTACGGTCCGGGGCTCCAGTGATGCTGGGTTTCTTGTCCAGGACCTGAAAGTAATTGATACTATCCAGTATCACATCATTCACGGTCCCGATCATCTGTTTCGGCAGCTGGAAGCCATATATAGGTATACAGCCAGTAGCAGCTCTCCTACTATTCAAGTGAATGGGAGCGGGCTTTCAGTTACAGGAGCCAGCACTACACAGTACAGACTGGAAGCTGTATATGTTGTATGGCGCACCATATACTGTAGTGATGGCATCTGGAACTGCAGACCACTTGAATAGGAGCAGAGCTGCTTCCAGTCGTACACCTAACATATGGCTTCTAGCAGCCAAAACAGCTGATCGGGACGTGGGTCTGGGTGTCAGACCAGACTGATCTGATACTGATCACCTATTCTGTAGATAGGACATCAGTAACAATTACCTTCAAGTGCCAGACAACCCCTTTAACACATCCATGCCAATCGTCCTTAGGACAGACCATCAATAGGTGACAGGTGCGAGTCCCAAATACAAGGCCCCTATTGATAACCATGACTGAGCTCTGTGCTTTGTAGTGCAGCACATCTCCAACTTAGCAGCCATCACTTCAGTCACAGTATCTGGTACAACCGTACAGGGCCCAGGATGAGTTACAATACTAGGCACGGCCATCACTATGGACATGACTACATAGGCAGTAAGGTAGCATGGTAGGTTCTGATGCAAATCCTGCCACAGGTTCACACGGAGGAATTTGGAGAGGAATTTGAGGTGGTGCTAGGGTTGGGCAATTAATCGAAAAATAACCAAAACCAATCGTCAATTAGGATAATCAACATGATTTTGGGTACGTCGGATACTGCGATTATTACAGTTTTTGTGAGCTTTTACCTGCAGACCCTGTCCAGACCCCAGAGGATAATAAGGCGCTGGTCTTTGTCCGACCACTTTAATGACATCAGGGAGCGGTCGCGCGGTGTCATGACGCAAATAGAGAAGCATGACAATGTCGGTCACGATGCAGCACAATTACAGGCTGTCCATGACCTCACTCCGGAAGCCAGAAGAGGACCAGGAGCAGCGCCAGAGCCCAGGGGAGGTGAGTAACACTGTTTGTTACCCCTCCACTCATTATACCACAGGGTCTGAACAGACCCCAGAGTTTAATAGCAGTTCCGGTTCGGATGTATTTGGTCCAAACGAAACCACCATTTGCCCAACACAAACTCACTTTAAAAGGGACGTGGCTTTGTTATCTAGCTAAAATGCCTGATTCATTGCTATTTTGATTTATGTCCTAAGCCCCCAGCCCTAGATTCTGCTCCAAATTTCTGGC